>OZ038493.1:9879524-9912024 GCA_964036315.1 Acanthosepion esculentum
AAAAAAAAAAAAAAGGAAAAAAAAAGGCCACTCACTTTGAAACGACTATAATAATATCCTAACAACAAAATCAAAAATCACTGCAAAAGAATTAAAAAACAATTCCAATATTGTCATCTGACGAGCCAACAAAGCCAACACATATAATTTTGGATAAATCTGATTTCCATAAAAAATTACAAAACATCATCAATAACCGATCTAAATTCTCCAAATTAAACAGAAACCCCACAGTGACCCTAAAAAGATCCATCAACAAACTTATAACATCGAATAACGCTAATGTTGTTTCCCTAAAATCAAAAAAATCATCAGAGACTTCCAACCAGGATACATATACGGAAATATAAAATGCACAAAAGCAGATATTCGCTACAACCAATCATTTCCCAGATCTCAACCTCTATCTACAAGCTATCAAAATTCCTTAATGACATTATTACCCATACCTACTCACCAATTACAGCATCACATCAACCCAAGAAGTCCTTCAAATTCTAAAAAGTAAAAAACCAGCCAAAGGTATTTAGTGTCAAACAACATTGAAAATTTATTCACAAATGTTGTATGAAGATAGGATGTATGGTTGTACACAAGATGTGCAGCTCAAAATGTAAGCTAGAAATTCAAGATGTCAGTTGAGTCCAGAAATTTAAATATCTGGAAAGTGTTATAACAGATGATGGAAAATATAATCTAGAAATCTGATAGTGCATTGGAATAGTAAAAGATGAAAGTATTAAGAAACAGGAAAAATTGGTTAGAAACAAAAAACAGAGCTGAACTGCTGTGTAATATCAATCATAATATATGGCAGAGAATGCTGGACAAATTTCTCCCAGATAAATTGGAGAATTGAGGTAACAGAGATGTGGTTCTACAGAAGGATTCTGAGAATACCATGGATAGAAGGATTTATTTATTTATTTTTTTACTGTTTATCAACCCTTTTTAGGTTATTTAAAGCTAAAACATATTTTGAATTGTAAGAATTTTTTTGCGAATTAATCTTACATTGACAATTCTTTGAGAATAACAACAATTTTTCGAGATACAAGTCATACTATTTAACCTATAGATGTGGGGAGGAAATTGAGTCATACTTTTTCCCAAGGGTATTTGGGTGTATAATATAACAAGCCTGACTGAAATTTGAACTCTACTCTCTAATTTCTCTTTTCAAACTGTTAATCATATAGCTGGAACATGCAAGCAACAAGGAAGTTTTAATGAGAATAAAAATGAAAAGGACCCTTTTACTTAGAATCAGAACATGACAGTCAAAATTTCTCAGATGGTTGATGAGAAAAGAGGTCTTGGAGAATGTGACACTCACAAGATATAGTGAAGGTCAGTAGGACAGAGGGAAGCAGCAAGTAATATATTCAATGAGTTGTGCAAATGGATGGCAGAACATGGACTGGGTATCTGTCTATTTTACATTATTCAGACTATTGTCCTCATCTTTGTCGCCATATTTATTACATTTCGGCTGTTGTATGCTCTGGCCTTCTTCAGGTGGTCGGAATGTCGAACTGAAGCCTTTATTTCGCTTACTGGAACTAGAACAGTCTACCCCAGTGAGCGAAATAAAGCTCAACATTCCAACTACCTGATGAAGGCCAGAGCGTACAACGACCGAAACGTTGTAATAAATATGGTGACAAAGATGAGGATAATAGTCTGAATAATGTAAATAATGGACTGGGTGGTATAGCAAAAAAGAAAATAAATACATTGCTAAAAACTAAAAAGAATAGGAAGATGTGGTGAGCTATGATCTGCCACGTCCTAAAGGGACATGACAGAGATTTTAGCTTGTCAGAATTAAGACTGAATGATAAAAATGAGGTGAGATAATCAGGTGGAAAGACTGATATGACTGGAAAAAAATCAGATAGAATTGGTGATGATGTCAAAACTAATGACAGATGATAAAGTCAGGGAATAAAAAAAATGGTTGAAAAAGTATGCAAGTGACTGATAATATTGAAGACTAGTAACTCTGAAAGTATTCTAAGAATACTTGTGGATCATGACAAGATGATAGAAATAAAAGATGTTTATAAGATTCTTGCAAATTGGATACAAATTCAAACTTATTGCTTATATAGATATAAATATTCAGAAGTGGGTGTAAATTTAAAAGATTTGAAATTGATAACTTTTCCATTTCCCTGAAACAGCCGTTAAACACTTCTATCTTCCATTCATTCATTGTCTCACTGAAACCAAGTAGCACATGTCTTTTGATTTTCTACACAATCAAAATAGAATAGTCCATTATTTATGAGGTATTGGCAGGCAACATTAAATACTTCTATCTTCCCTTTTATCTTTCTTTCTAACCAAATCAATTTTATGAACATTTCTCTTGATAATAAATTAACAATAATTCAGCAAATGATGTTATTTTATTTATGGTAACTGGAATTTTAGTGATTACTCTACTTGGTTTCCGTCATTTGATACTGTGTATTTAAAAATGGTGCTTTTATCATGATCATCATTGCTTCTTGATGTCTTGACTAAGATCAAAGTGTAGTATCTATTCTTATAAGTTTCATCTGATTCTTTCCAGCTTACCTTCTTTCTTTAATTTTCTCACTGAAACCAAGTAGTGTATATTCCCCTCTTTCCATATGATCGAAGTCCATTATTTACGAAGTATTGGCAATGGTGTAACAGTTGTGCAAGCAAACAAAGGGTGGGACAAGCACAATTATAATAGGATTGACTACACCCAATTTGTAGAGTGAAGAGAAGAACTGTTATCCTCCTCTTCATTGCCATAATCACAACATTTCGGCAGTTGTACGCTTTGGCCTTCTTCAGGTGATTGGAATTTTGAACCAAATTCTTTATTTCATCCACCAGGGTAGATTGTTCTAGTTTCACGTGCCATGCCTCTTTCGGGTGTCTCAGCTTTTTCCCTTTAACTAAACTCTCCAAGTTTTTGGTTCACTACTGCTGTGGCCTGGTATTGAAGTCACAGCTCCTTGGGTCCAGGACACATGGTCCAGTGGATAAAGATGTTGGTTAGATCCAGTGACTAGACCCAAAGAGTTCTGAGTGAACCAAAAACTTGCAGAGTTAAGTTAAAGGGAAATAACTGAGACACCCGGAAGAGGCATGACATGTGGAACTAGAACAATCTACCCTCAGAGGTCAAAATGAGGGTCTGTTCGAAATTCCACTCACCTGAAGAAGGCCAGCGCACACAACGAACAAAACGTTGTGAATATGGCAATGAAGATGAGAACAACAGTGCGAATGATGTAATTAATCATAATACCTCATCTCAGAGATATAGACAGATCAAGAGAAGAAATTGTCAGGTAAAATAAAAGTCTATGCACATTGCTGGAGAGGCAATTAATATCCAGCAAAATGTTCCCAACAGATGAGAGAAGTGTATGGTTAAAATGAAAGATAATAAATGCCAAAAGAGAAAGATCAAGTTATGTAAGCAAGGTATGAAAAGAGACAAAAGAATAAAAGTCTATGCACATTGCTGGAGAGGCAATTAATATCCAGCAAAATGTTCCCAACAGATGAGAGAAGTGTATGATTAAAATGAAAGATAATAAATGCCAAAAGAGAAAGATCAAGTTATGTAAGCAAGGTATGAAAAGAGACAAAAGAATAAAAGTCTATGCACATTGCTGGAGAGGCAATTAATATCCAGCAAAATGTTCCCAACAGATGAGAGAAGTGTATGATTAAAATGAAAGAAAATAAATGCTAAAAAAGAAAGATCAAGTTATGTAAGCAAGGTATGAAAAGAGACAAAAGAATAAAAGTCTATGCACATTGCTGGAGAGGCAATTAATATCCAGCAAAATGTTCCCAACAGATGAGAGAAGTGTATGGTTAAAATGAAAGATAATAAATGCCAAAAGAGAAAGATCAAGTTATGTAAGCAAGGTATGAAAAGAGACAAAAGAATAAAAGTCTATGCACATTGCTGGAGAGGCAATTAATATCCAGCAAAATGTTCCCAACAGATGAGAGAAGTGTATGATTAAAATGAAAGATAATAAATGCCAAAAGAGAAAGATCAAGTTATGTAAGCAAGGTATGAAAAGAGACAAAAGAATAAAAGTCTATGCACATTGCTGGAGAGGCAATTAATATCCAGCAAAATGTTCCCAACAGATGAGAGAAGTGTATGATTAAAATGAAAGATAATAAATGCCAAAAGAGAAAGATCAAGTTATGTAAGCAAGGTATGAAAAGAGACAAAAGAATAAAAGTCTATGCACATTGCTGGAGAGGCAATTAATATCCAGCAAAATGTTCCCAACAGATGAGAGAAGTGTATGGTTAAAATGAAAGATAATAAATACCTAAAGAGAAAGATCAAGTTATGTAAGCAAGGTATGAAAAGAGACAAAAGAATAAAAGTCTATGCACATTGCTGGAGAGGCAATTAATATCCAGCAAAATGTTCCCAACAGATGAGAGAAGTGTATGATTAAAATGAAAGATAATAAATGCCAAAAGAGAAAGATCAAGTTATGTAAGCAAGGTATGAAAAGAGACAAAAGAATAAAAGTCTATACACATTGCTGGAGAGGCAATTAATATCCAGCAAAATGTTTCCAACAGATGAGAGAAGTGTATGATTAAAATGAAAGATAATAAATGCCAAAAGAGAAAGATCAAGTTATGTAAGCAAGGTATGAAAAGAGACAAAAGAATAAAAGTCTATGCACATTGCTGGAGAGGCAATTAATATCCAGCAAAATGTTCCCAACAGATGAGAGAAGTGTATGATTAAAATGAAAGATAATAAATGCCAAAAGAGAAAGATCAAGTTATGTAAGCAAGGTATGAAAAGAGACAAAAGAATAAAAGTCTATGCACATTGCTGGAGAGGCAATTAATATCCAGCAAAATGTTCCCAACAGATGAGAGAAGTGTATGATTAAAATGAAAGATAATAAATGCCAAAAGAGAAAGATCAAGTTATGTAAGCAAGGTATGAAAAGAGACAAAAGAATAAAAGTCTATGCACATTGCTGGAGAGGCAATTAATATCCAGCAAAATGTTCCCAACAGATGAGAGAAGTGTATGATTAAAATGAAAGATAATAAATGCCAAAAGAGAAAGATCAAGTTATGTAAGCAAGGTATGAAAAGAGACAAAAGAATAAAAGTCTATGCACATTGCTGGAGAGGCAATTAATATCCAGCAAAATGTTCCCAACAGATGAGAGAAGTGTATGATTAAAATGAAAGATAATAAATGCTAAAAAGGAAAGATCAAGTTATGTAAGCAAGGTATGAAAAGAGACAAAAGAATAAAAGTCTATGCACATTGCTGGAGAGGCAATTAATATCCAGCAAAATGTTCCCAACAGATGAGAGAAGTGTATGATTAAAATGAAAGAAAATAAATGCTAAAAAAGAAAGATCAAGTTATGTAAGCAAGGTATGAAAAGAGACAAAAGAATAAAAGCCTATGCACATTGCTGGAGAGGCAATTAATATCCAGCAAAATGTTCCCAACAGATGAGAGAAGTGTATGATTAAAATGAAAGATAATAAATGCCAAAAGAGAAAGATCAAGTTATGTAAGCAAGGTATGAAAAGAGACAAAAGAATAAAAGTCTATGCACATTGCTGGAGAGGCAATTAATATCCAGCAAAATGTTCCCAACAGATGAGAGAAGTGTATGATTAAAATGAAAGAAAATAAATGCTAAAAAAGAAAGATCAAGTTATGTAAGCAAGGTATGAAAAGAGACAAAAGAATAAAAGTCTATGCACATTGCTGGAGAGGCAATTAATATCCAGCAAAATGTTCCCAACAGATGAGAGAAGTGTATGGTTAAAATGAAAGATAATAAATGCCAAAAGAGAAAGATCAAGTTATGTAAGCAAGGTATGAAAAGAGACAAAAGAATAAAAGTCTATGCACATTGCTGGAGAGGCAATTAATATCCAGCAAAATGTTCCCAACAGATGAGAGAAGTGTATGATTAAAATGAAAGATAATAAATGCCAAAAGACAAAGATCAAGTTATGTAAGCAAGGTATGAAAAGAGACAAAAGAATAAAAGTCTATGCACATTGCTGGAGAGGCAATTAATATCCAGCAAAATGTTCCCAACAGATGAGAGAAGTGTATGAATAAAATGAAAGATAATAAATGCCAAAAGAGAAAGATCAAGTTATGTAAGCAAGGTATGAAAAGAGACAAAAGAATAAAAGTCTATGCACATTGCTGGAGAGGCAATTAATAAGAGAAAGATCAAGTTATGTAAGCAAGGTATGAAAAGAGACAAAAGAATAAAAGTCTATGCACATTGCTGGAGAGGCAATTAATATCCAGCAAAATGTTCCCAACAGATGAGAGAAGTGTATGATTAAAATGAAAGAAAATAAATGCTAAAAAAGAAAGATCAAGTTATGTAAGCAAGGTATGAAAAGAGACAAAAGAATAAAAGTCTATGCACATTGCTGGAGAGGCAATTAATATCCAGCAAAATGTTCCCAACAGATGAGAGAAGTGTATGATTAAAATGAAAGATAATAAATGCTAAAAAAGAAAGATCAAGTTATGTAAGCAAGGTATGAAAAGAGACAAAAGAATAAAAGTCTATGCACATTGCTGGAGAGGCAATTAATATCCAGCAAAATGTTCCCAACAGATGAGAGAAGTGTATGATTAAAATGAAAGAAAATAAATGCTAAAAAAGAAAGATCAAGTTATGTAAGCAAGGTATGAAAAGAGACAAAAGAATAAAAGTCTATGCACATTGCTGGAGAGGCAATTAATATCCAGCAAAATGTTCCCAACAGATGAGAGAAGTGTATAATTAAAATGAAAGATAATAAATGCCAAAAGAGAAAGATCAAGTTATGTAAGCAAGGTATGAAAAGAGACAAAAGAATAAAAGTCTATGCACATTGCTGGAGAGGTAATTAATATCCAGCAAAATGTTCCCAACAGATGAGAGAAGTGTATGATTAAAATGAAAGAAAATAAATGCTAAAAAAGAAAGATCAAGCCCAACAGATGAGAGAAGTGTATGATTAAAATGAAAGAAAATAAATGCTAAAAAAGAAAGATCAAGTTATGTAAGCAAGGTATGAAAAGAGACAAAAGAATAAAAGTCTATGCACATTGCTGGAGAGGCAATTAATATCCAGCAAAATGTTCCCAACAGATGAGAGAAGTGTATGGTTAAAATGAAAGATAATAAATGCCAAAAGAGAAAGATCAAGTTATGTAAGCAAGGTATGAAAAGAGACAAAAGAATAAAAGTCTATGCACATTGCTGGAGAGGCAATTAATATCCAGCAAAATGTTCCCAACAGATGAGAGAAGTGTATGGTTAAAATGAAAGATAATAAATGCCAAAAGAGAAAGATCAAGTTATGTAAGCAAGGTATGAAAAGAGACAAAAGAATAAAAGTCTATGCACATTGCTGGAGAGGCAATTAATATCCAGCAAAATGTTCCCAACAGATGAGAGAAGTGTATAATTAAAATGAAAGATAATAAATGCCAAAAGAGAAAGATCAAGTTATGTAAGCAAGGTATGAAAAGAGACAAAAGAATAAAAGTCTATGCACATTGCTGGAGAGGTAATTAATATCCAGCAAAATGTTCCCAACAGATGAGAGAAGTGTATGATTAAAATGAAAGAAAATAAATGCTAAAAAAGAAAGATCAAGTTATGTAAGCAAGGTATGAAAAGAGACAAAAGAATAAAAGTCTATGCACATTGCTGGAGAGGCAATTAATATCCAGCAAAATGTTCCCAACAGATGAGAGAAGTGTATGGTTAAAATGAAAGATAATAAATGCCAAAAGAGAAAGATCAAGTTATGTAAGCAAGGTATGAAAAGAGACAAAAGAATAAAAGTCTATGCACATTGCTGGAGAGGCAATTAATATCCAGAAAAATGTTCCCAACAGATGAGAGAAGTGTATGATTAAAATGAAAGATAATAAATGCCAAAAGAGAAAGATCAAGTTATGTAAGCAAGGTATGAAAAGAGACAAAAGAATAAAAGTCTATGCACATTGCTGGAGAGGCAATTAATATCCAGCAAAATGTTCCCAACAGATGAGAGAAGTGTATGATTAAAATGAAAGATAATAAATGCCAAAAGAGAAAGATCAAGTTATGTAAGCAAGGTATGAAAAGAGACAAAAGAATAAAAGTCTATGCACATTGCTGGAGAGGCAATTAATATCCAGCAAAATATTCCCAACAGATGAGAGAAGTGTATGATTAAAATGAAAGATAATAAATGCCAAAAGAGGAAGATCAAGTTATGTAAGCAAGGTATGAAAAGAGACAAAAGAATAAAAGTCTATGCACATTGCTGGAGAGGCAATTAATATCCAGCAAAATGTTCCCAACAGATGAGAGAAGTGTATGATTAAAATGAAAGATAATAAATGCCAAAAGAGAAAGATCAAGTTATGTAAGCAAGGTATGAAAAGAGACAAAAGAATAAAAGTCTATGCACATTGCTGGAGAGGCAATTAATATCCAGCAAAATGTTCCCAACAGATGAGAGAAGTGTATGATTAAAATGAAAGATAATAAATGCCAAAAGAGAAAGATCAAGTTATGTAAGCAAGGTATGAAAAGAGACAAAAGAATAAAAGTCTATGCACATTGCTGGAGAGGCAATTAATATCCAGCAAAATGTTCCCAACAGATGAGAGAAGTGTATGATTAAAATGAAAGATAATAAATGCCAAAAGAGAAAGATCAAGTTATGTAAGCAAGGTATGAAAAGAGACAAAAGAATAAAAGTCTATGCACATTGCTGGAGAGGCAATTAATATCCAGCAAAATGTTCCCAACAGATGAGAGAAGTGTATGATTAAAATGAAAGATAATAAATGCCAAAAGAGAAAGATCAAGTTATGTAAGCAAGGTATGAAAAGAGACAAAAGAATAAAAGTCTATACACATTGCTGGAGAGGCAATTAATATCCAGCAAAATGTTTCCAACAGATGAGAGAAGTGTATGATTAAAATGAAAGATAATAAATGCCAAAAGAGAAAGATCAAGTTATGTAAGCAAGGTATGAAAAGAGACAAAAGAATAAAAGTCTATGCACATTGCTGGAGAGGCAATTAATATCCAGCAAAATGTTCCCAACAGATGAGAGAAGTGTATGATTAAAATGAAAGATAATAAATGCCAAAAGAGAAAGATTAAGTTATGTAAGCAAGGTATGAAAAGAGACAAAAGAATAAAAGTCTATGCACATTGCTGGAGAGGCAATTAATATCCAGCAAAATGTTCCCAACAGATGAGAGAAGTGTATGATTAAAATGAAAGATAATAAATGCCAAAAAGAGAAAGATCAAGTTATGTAAGCAAGGTATGAAAAGAGACAAAAGAATAAAAGTCTATGCACATTGCTGGAGAGGCAATTAATATCCAGCAAAATGTTCCCAACAGATGAGAGAAGTGTATGATTAAAATGAAAGATAATAAATGCCAAAAGAGAAAGATCAAGTTATGTAAGCAAGGTATGAAAAGAGACAAAAGAATAAAAGTCTATGCACATTGCTGGAGAGGCAATTAATATCCAGCAAAATGTTCCCAACAGATGAGAGAAGTGTATGATTAAAATGAAAGATAATAAATGCCAAAAGAGAAAGATCAAGTTATGTAAGCAATGTATGAAAAGAGACAAAAGAATAAAAGTCTATGCACATTGCTGGAGAGGCAATTAATATCCAGCAAAATGTTCCCAACAGATGAGAGAAGTGTATGATTAAAATGAAAGATAATAAATGCTAAAAAAGTAAGATCAAGTTATGTAAGCAAGGTATGAAAAGAGACAAAAGAATAAAAGTCTATGCACATTGCTGGAGAGGCAATTAATATCCAGCAAAATGTTCCCAACAGATGAGAGAAGTGTATGATTAAAATGAAAGAAAATAAATGCTAAAAAAGAAAGATCAAGTTATGTAAGCAAGGTATGAAAAGAGACAAAAGAATAAAAGTCTATGCACATTGCTGGAGAGGCAATTAATATCCAGCAAAATGTTCCCAACAGATGAGAGAAGTGTATGATTAAAATGAAAGATAATAAATGCCAAAAGAGAAAGATCAAGTTATGTAAGCAAGGTATGAAAAGAGACAAAAGAATAAAAGTCTATGCACATTGCTGGAGAGGTAATTAATATCCAGCAAAATGTTCCCAACAGATGAGAGAAGTGTATGATTAAAATGAAAGAAAATAAATGCTAAAAAAGAAAGATCAAGTTATGTAAGCAAGGTATGAAAAGAGACAAAAGAATAAAAGTCTATGCACATTGCTGGAGAGGCAATTAATATCCAGCAAAATGTTCCCAACAGATGAGAGAAGTGTATGGTTAAAATGAAAGATAATAAATGCCAAAAGAGAAAGATCAAGTTATGTAAGCAAGGTATGAAAAGAGACAAAAGAATAAAAGTCTATGCACATTGCTGGAGAGGCAATTAATATCCAGCAAAATGTTCCCAACAGATGAGAGAAGTGTATGGTTAAAATGAAAGATAATAAATGCCAAAAGAGAAAGATCAAGTTATGTAAGCAAGGTATGAAAAGAGACAAAAGAATAAAAGTCTATGCACATTGCTGGAGAGGCAATTAATATCCAGCAAAATGTTCCCAACAGATGAGAGAAGTGTATGATTAAAATGAAAGAAAATAAATGCTAAAAAAGAAAGATCAAGTTATGTAAGCAAGGTATGAAAAGAGACAAAAGAATAAAAGTCTATGCACATTGCTGGAGAGGCAATTAATATCCAGCAAAATGTTCCCAACAGATGAGAGAAGTGTATGATTAAAATGAAAGATAATAAATGCCAAAAGAGAAAGATCAAGTTATGTAAGCAAGGTATGAAAAGAGACAAAAGAATAAAAGTCTATGCACATTGCTGGAGAGGCAATTAATATCCAGCAAAATGTTCCCAACAGATGAGAGAAGTGTATGATTAAAATGAAAGAAAATAAATGCTAAAAAAGAAAGATCAAGTTATGTAAGCAAGGTATGAAAAGAGACAAAAGAATAAAAGTCTATGCACATTGCTGGAGAGGCAATTAATATCCAGCAAAATGTTCCCAACAGATGAGAGAAGTGTATGGTTAAAATGAAAGATAATAAATGCCAAAAGAGAAAGATCAAGTTATGTAAGCAAGGTATGAAAAGAGACAAAAGAATAAAAGTCTATGCACATTGCTGGAGAGGAAATTAGTATCCAGCAAAATGTTCCCAACAGATGAGAGAAGTGTATGATTAAAATGAAAGATAATAAATGCCAAAAGAGAAAGATTAAGTTATGTAAGCAAGGTATGAAAAGAGACAAAAGAATAAAAGTCTATGCACATTGCTGGAGAGGCAATTAATATCCAGCAAAATGTTCCCAACAGATGAGAGAAGTGTATGATTAAAATGAAAGATAATAAATGCCAAAAGAGAAAGATCAAGTTATGTAAGCAAGGTATGAAAAGAGACAAAAGAATAAAAGTCTATGCACATTGCTGGAGAGGCAATTAATATCCAGCAAAATGTTCCCAACAGATGAGAGAAGTGTATGATTAAAATGAAAGATAATAAATGCCAAAAGAGAAAGATCAAGTTATGTAAGCAAGGTATGAAAAGAGACAAAAGAATAAAAGTCTATGCACATTGCTGGAGAGGCAATTAATATCCAGCAAAATGTTCCCAACAGATGAGAGAAGTGTATGATTAAAATGAAAGATAATAAATGCCAAAAGAGAAAGATCAAGTTATGTAAGCAAGGTATGAAAAGAGACAAAAGAATAAAAGTCTATGCACATTGCTGGAGAGGCAATTAATATCCAGCAAAATGTTCCCAACAGATGAGAGAAGTGTATGATTAAAATGAAAGATAATAAATGCCAAAAGAGAAAGATCAAGTTATGTAAGCAAGGTATGAAAAGAGACAAAAGAATAAAAGTCTATGCACATTGCTGGAGAGACAATTAATATCCAGCAAAATGTTCCCAACAGATGAGAGAAGTGTATGATTAAAATGAAAGATAATAAATGCCAAAAGAGAAAGATCAAGTTATGTAAGCAAGGTATGAAAAGAGACAAAAGAATAAAAGTCTATGCACATTGCTGGAGAGGCAATTAATATCCAGCAAAATGTTCCCAACAGATGAGAGAAGTGTATGATTAAAATGATAAGAAAATAAATGCCAAATGAGAAAGATCAAGTTATGTAAGCAAGGTATGAAAAGAGACAAAAGAATAAAAGTCTATGCACATTGCTGGAGAGGCAATTACTATCCAGCAAAATGTTCCCAACAGATGAGAGAAGTGTATGATTAAAATGAAAGATAATAAATGCCAAAAGAGAAAGATCAAGTTATGTAAGCAAGGTATGAAAAGAGACAAAAGAATAAAAGTCTATGCACATTGCTGGAGAGGCAATTAATATCCAGCAAAATGTTCCCAACAGATGAGAGAAGTGTATGATTAAAATGAAAGATAATAAATGCCAAAAGAGAAAGATCAAGTTATGTAAGCAAGGTATGAAAAGAGACAAAAGAATAAAAGTCTATGCACATTGCTGGAGAGGCAATTAATATCCAGCAAAATGTTCCCAACAGATGAGAGAAGTGTATGATTAAAATGAAAGATAATAAATGCCAAAAGAGAAAGATCAAGTTATGTAAGCAAGGTATGAAAAGAGACAAAAGAATAAAAGTCTATGCACATTGCTGGAGAGGCAATTAATATCCAGCAAAATGTTCCCAACAGATGAGAGAAGTGTATGATTAAAATGAAAGATAATAAATGCCAAAGGAGAAAGATCAAGTTATGTAAGCAAGGTATGAAAAGAGACAAAAGAATAAAAGTCTATGCACATTGCTGGAGAGGCAATTAATATCCAGCAAAATGTTCCCAACAGATGAGAGAAGTGTATGATTAAAATGAAAGATAATAAATGCCAAAAGAGAAAGATCAAGTTATGTAAGCAAGGTATGAAAAGAGACAAAAGAATAAAAGTCTATGCACATTGCTGGAGAGGCAATTAATATCCAGAAAAATGTTCCCAACAGATGAGAGAAGTGTATGATTAAAATGAAAGATAATAAATGCCAAAAGAGAAAGATTAAGTTATGTAAGCAAGGTATGAAAAGAGACAAAAGAATAAAAGTCTATGCACATTGCTGGAGAGGCAATTAATATCCAGCAAAATGTTCCCAACAGATGAGAGAAGTGTATGATTAAAATGAAAGATAATAAATGCCAAAAGAGAAAGATCAAGTTATGTAAGCAAGGTATGAAAAGAGACAAAAGAATAAAAGTCTATGCACATTGCTGGAGAGGCAATTAATATCCAGCAAAATGTTCCCAACAGATGAGAGAAGTGTATGATTAAAATGAAAGATAATAAATGCCAAAAGAGAAAGATCAAGTTATGTAAGCAAGGTATGAAAAGAGACAAAAGAATAAAAGTCTATGCACCTTGCTGGAGAGGCAATTAATATCCAGCAAAATGTTCCCAACAGATGAGAGAAGTGTATGATTAAAATGAAAGAAAATAAATGCCAAAAAAGAAAGATCAAGTTATGTAAGCAAGGTATGAAAAGAGACAAAAGAATAAAAGTCTATGCACATTGCTGGAGAGGAAATTAATATCCAGCAAAATGTTCCCAACAGATGAGAGAAGTGTATGATTAAAATGAAAGAAAATAAATGCCAAAAAAGAAAGATCAAGTTATGTAAGCAAGGTATGAAAAGAGACAAAAGTATAAAAGTCTATGCACATTGCTGGAGAGGCAATTAATATCCAGCAAAATGTTCCCAACAGATGAGAGAAGTGTATGATTAAAATGAAAGAAAATAAATGCCAAAAAAGAAAGATCAAGTTATGTAAGCAAGGTATGAAAAGAGACAAAAGAATAAAAGTCTATGCACATTGCTGGAGAGGCAATTAATATCCAGCAAAATGTTCCCAACAGATGAGAGAAGTGTATGATTAAAATGAAAGATAATAAATGCCAAAAGAGAAAGATCAAGTTATGTAAGCAAGGTATGAAAAGAGACAAAAGAATAAAAGTCTATGCACATTGCTGGAGAGGCAATTAATATCCAGCAAAATGTTCCCAACAGATGAGAGAAGTGTATGATTAAAATGAAAGATAATAAATGCCAAAAGAGAAAGATCAAGTTATGTAAGCAAGGTATGAAAAGAGACAAAAGAATAAAAGTCTATGCACATTGCTGGAGAGGCAATTAATATCCAGCAAAATGTTCCCAACAGATGAGAGAAGTGTATGATTAAAATGAAAGAAAATAAATGCCAAAAGAGAAAGATCAAGTTATGTAAGCAAGGTATGAAATGAGACAAAAGAATAAAAGTCTATGCACATTGCTGGAGAGGCAATTAATATCCAGCAAAATGTTCCCAACAGATGAGAGAAGTGTATGATTAAAATGAAAGATAATAAATGCCAAAAGAGAAAGATCAAGTTATGTAAGCAAGGTATGAAAAGAGACAAAAGAATAAAAGTCTATGCACATTGCTGGAGAGGCAATTAATATCCAGCAAAATGTTCCCAACAGATGAGAGAAGTGTATGATTAAAATGAAAGAAAATAAATGCCAAAAGAGAAAGATCAAGTTATGTAAGCAAGGTATGAAAAGAGACAAAAGAATAAAAGTCTATGCACATTGCTGGAGAGGCAATTAATATCCAGCAAAATGTCCCCAACAGATGAGAGAAGTGTATGGTTAAAATGAAAGATAATAAATGCCAAAAGAGAAAGATCAAGTTATGTAAGCAAGGTATGAAAAGAGACAAAAGAATAAAAGTCTATGCACATTGCTGGAGAGGCAATTAATATCCAGCAAAATGTTCCCAACAGATGAGAGAAGTGTATGATTAAAATGAAAGATAATAAATGCCAAAAGAGAAAGATCAAGTTATGTAAGCAAGGTATGAAAAGAGACAAAAGAATAAAAGTCTATGCACATTGCTGGAGAGGCAATTAATATCCAGCAAAATGTTCCCAACAGATGAGAGAAGTGTATGATTAAAATGAAAGATAATAAATGCCAAAAGAGAAAGATCAAGTTATGTAAGCAAGGTATGAAAAGAGACAAAAGAATAAAAGTCTATGCACATTGCTGGAGAGGCAATTAATATCCAGCAAAATGTTCCCAACAGATGAGAGAAGTGTATGATTAAAATGAAAGATAATAAATGCCAAAAGAGAAAGATCAAGTTATGTAAGCAAGGTATGAAAAGAGACAAAAGAATAAAAGTCTATGCACATTGCTGGAGAGGCAATTAATATCCAGCAAAATGTTCCCAACAGATGAGAGAAGTGTATGATTAAAATGATAAGAAAATAAATGCCAAATGAGAAAGATCAAGTTATGTAAGCAAGGTATGAAAAGAGACAAAAGAATAAAAGTCTATGCACATTGCTGGAGAGGCAATTAATATCCAGCAAAATGTTCCCAACAGATGAGAGAAGTGTATGATTAAAATGAAAGATAATAAATGCCAAAAGAGAAAGATCAAGTTATGTAAGCAAGGTATGAAAAGAGACAAAAGAATAAAAGTCTATGCACATTGCTGGAGAGGCAATTAATATCCAGCAAAATGTTCCCAACAGATGAGAGAAGTGTATGATTAAAATGAAAGATAATAAATGCCAAAAGAGAAAGATCAAGTTATGTAAGCAAGGTATGAAAAGAGACAAAAGAATAAAAGTCTATGCACATTGCTGGAGAGGCAATTAATATCCAGCAAAATGTTCCCAACAGATGAGAGAAGTGTATGATTAAAATGAAAGATAATAAATGCCAAAAGAGAAAGATCAAGTTATGTAAGCAAGGTATGAAAAGAGACAAAAGAATAAAAGTCTATGCACATTGCTGGAGAGGCAATTAATATCCAGCAAAATGTTCCCAACAGATGAGAGAAGTGTATGATTAAAATGAAAGATAATAAATGCCAAAAGAGAAAGATCAAGTTATGTAAGCAAGGTATGAAAAGAGACAAAAGAATAAAAGTCTATGCACATTGCTGGAGAGGCAATTAATATCCAGCAAAATGTTCCCAACAGATGAGAGAAGTGTATGATTAAAATGAAAGATAATAAATGCCAAAAGAGAAAGATCAAGTTATGTAAGCAAGGTATGAAAAGAGACAAAAGAATAAAAGTCTATGCACATTGCTGGAGAGGCAATTAATATCCAGCAAAATGTTCCCAACAGATGAGAGAAGTGTATGATTAAAATGAAAGAAAATAAATGCCAAAAAAGAAAGATCAAGTTATGTAAGCAAGGTATGAAAAGAGACAAAAGAATAAAAGTCTATGCACATTGCTGGAGAGGAAATTAATATCCAGCAAAATGTTCCCAACAGATGAGAGAAGTGTATGATTAAAATGAAAGAAAATAAATGCCAAAAAAGAAAGATCAAGTTATGTAAGCAAGGTATGAAAAGAGACAAAAGTATAAAAGTCTATGCACATTGCTGGAGAGGCAATTAATATCCAGCAAAATGTTCCCAACAGATGAGAGAAGTGTATGATTAAAATGAAAGAAAATAAATGCCAAAAAAGAAAGATCAAGTTATGTAAGCAAGGTATGAAAAGAGACAAAAGAATAAAAGTCTATGCACATTGCTGGAGAGGCAATTAATATCCAGCAAAATGTTCCCAACAGATGAGAGAAGTGTATGATTAAAATGAAAGATAATAAATGCCAAAAGAGAAAGATCAAGTTATGTAAGCAAGGTATGAAAAGAGACAAAAGAATAAAAGTCTATGCACATTGCTGGAGAGGCAATTAATATCCAGCAAAATGTTCCCAACAGATGAGAGAAGTGTATGATTAAAATGAAAGATAATAAATGCCAAAAGAGAAAGATCAAGTTATGTAAGCAAGGTATGAAAAGAGACAAAAGAATAAAAGTCTATGCACATTGCTGGAGAGGCAATTAATATCCAGCAAAATGTTCCCAACAGATGAGAGAAGTGTATGATTAAAATGAAAGATAATAAATGCCAAAAAAGAAAGTTATGTAAGCAAGGTATGAAAAGAGACAAAAGAAGGTTTAAATCATGTATTCAAAAAGGAAGAAATTTGTAAAAACTGGTTTGAAAAGATGCATATAAAGAAAAGGATGGATGTGTAGAAGGAATGAAACAGAAAAGTGGAGTTCTGTCGGATTTTTCAACAAAAAGAATAATCCATTAAGAAAACTATGCATTGGAGACACAAAATCAAGTAAAAAAAATTAAAATATCTAAGTGTTTTAACAGAGAGCAGAAAAAGCATCACCAAAACTCAGAGGCACATGGGAATAGTAAATAGCAAAAGATGCCTTCCAAAAAGTAAGCAAAGAATTAAGAAACAGGGAAATTGTTAGAAACAGAGAAAAGAGTACTGAACTGTTATGTGATATCTGTCCTGTTATATGACAGTGAATGCTGGACAATCTCCTCACAGATGAAGAAGAGACTTGAAGCAACAGAAATGTGGTTCCAGAGAAATTTGAAGGCACATTAGGATAGCCAAAAGTCCCTTCCAAAAGCTAAGCCAAGTATTAAGAAACAGGGAAATTTTGTTAGAAAAAGAAAAGAGTACTGGACAGTTATGGAATATCAATCTTCCTATATGGCAGTGAATGCTGGACAATCTCTTTGCAGATGAAGAAGAGACTTGAAGAAACAGAAACAAAGAAAAGAGTCTTGAACTGTTATGTAGTATCAGTCCTTCTATATGGCAGTGAACACTGAACAATCTCTTCATAGATGAAGAAAACATTTGAGTCAACAGAAATGTGGTTCTACAGAAGGATGCTGAGAATACCAGGGACTGAACATGTGAGCAATGACAAAGTTTTAGAGAAAATAGAAACAAAAAGGACACTAATACTTAGAGTTGAAATTTCTAATACCCATAATGAAGAAAGAAGGCTTAGAAAATTTAACACTCACAAGATATGTTGATGGCATGAGGGACAGAGGAAAGCAGCAAATAACTTACCTCTCAAGCTTATGTAAATGGCAGGACAGGGATTAGGAGAGATCACAAAAAGACAAACACTGCTAAGAGCTACAATAGATAGGAAGTTGTGGAGAACTATTGTAACCCAAGTCCTGAAGAGACATGGAACACAGAAGCAAAATACCCTTTTCTCCCAGTCTTTTGTGACTTGTCAATCCAGAAGAACCTCCACTATATACCAAATTGTTTGCATTATTTACATTACTCAGACCGTTATCTTCATTGCCATATCCAAAACATTTCGGCCATTGTATGTTCCAGCCTTCTTCAGATGATTGGAATTTCGTAATGGGGTAGATTGTTCTAAATCCATGTGCTATGCTACTTCCAGATATCTCAGTTATCTGACTAACTCAACTCTCCAAGTTTTTGGTTCACTACTGCTGTGATCTGGTATTGAACTCACAACTCAGTCTAGTCACTGGATCTAAGCAACATCTTTATCCACTGGGCTATGAGAACATCTGTGTTGGAATTTTTGGGAGTTATAAGCCTAATGTCTCGGCAACCTTTTTTACCAGTGTTCATATTGCATTTTTTTCTGTTATTATTTCATTTTTTACCAGAGCTTATATTGCAATTTTTGTTGTTTATTGCTTTTCTCTCGCACTCCTTATTACTGGTTCCCATATTTTATTCATTTCTATGCTTGGTTGGCTCAGGTGATTTTTGTGGCCTAGCATATGTGCTCATTTTTTTTAAGTAATCATATTTTCCAGTGATGTGCTATTATTTCAAACCCATTCCACAGGAGGCAGTGATCTCCCTTTTCCCTCCATATCTGTTCAGCTTTGCCTGATTTTTCTATTTCCCCTAGCGTTACAGCTTTACTAATACTATAAATCATGCAAGTAATCATAATACCTCAGCTCAGAGATATAGACAGATACCAAATTGTATTTCAGTTTCGTTCTTTTTATGTGCTTACAGAGGTCAGCAATCATGACTCTCTACAACTTCCTATCTTTTGTTGCTCTAAATAACTTTTGACCTTTTTTCTATCCCTTTTGGTCTTTGTTCTGCCATCTACTCACACAAATGCTTTTTCTCCCTTTTTTGTTTTCAGTATGTCAGTAGAGTGTTAAGTTTGCCATGCCCTCTTTCCTTATGTATTGCAGAGATTTCAGCTGTCTTTTTCTGATTGTAAGCATAAGTTTCCTTCTAGTTCCTATTTTCCTTACAACTTCCTTGTTGCTCACCGTTTCAAGTCTCTTCTTCATCTGTGAGGAAATTGTTCAGCATTTATTAAACATTTAAAAAGAAGTTTTCAGCACTCTTTTCTTTTCTTCTATTCCAATCTACCTTTGAATTTCTCTAATATTTTCCACCATCTGTTACATCTACGCGTGTTCAATTTCCGTAACCGCTTTATTTTGACATCTCCAGTATGTAACTCAGACTGTAGGCGGTCTCTTTTGCTGACAAACAAGGTTTTCCACCTTTTTGTAGTGCATAGTTCTTCTTGCATTCTATTACTGTTTCTACACAAAGCATTTTGCAAAAATAGCAATTTTGCTTTAAGAACTTTAGAAAGCAGTAAAATAAAAAAAAAAAATAAGCATTTGAAAACAACTGGAGTAGATTGAATGCAGATGTCAGCTGCATAAAAAGGTCCAAAACCTTTTATTTATGCCAGTGTCATTGTGTGTAAGTATTTGTCTACACACATATTGGTGCACATGCATGCATATGTGCACAAACGAGTGTATGCATGTTTTTGCTCATGTGTGTGAGTGGATGGCAAAACAAAGACCAAAGGGGATAGAAAAAGGTCAAAAGTTATTTAGAGCAACAAAAGATAGGAAGTTGTAGAGAGCCGTGATTGCTGACTTCTGAAAGCACATAAAAAGAACGAAATTGAAATACAAATTGGTATCTGTCTATATCTCTTTACATATACTTGCTCTAATAAAAAATAGATTCAGAGATAAAGAAAAGGAAACTGTGGAGACTCATGATCGTATATGTCTTAATGTCTTAATTTGTGGTTTTGTAGATATGTGTTTGTGTGTATGTATGTATGCATAAGTGGCTGAGTGGTTAGAACGTTCAATTTCTGACCATGAGATCCGGGTTCAAATCTCACCATGGTCGATTTGTCAGGAAGAAGATTTCTTGATGTTATTGGTCTCAAGGGGACAATCCCAGCATGTGGCACCTTTGGAAAGTGCCTGAAAACCATACCATGGGTTTACTCAAGCTCTGTGAGTGAAAATGGCTAGACAGAATACTTAAGTCACAAGTCATCGTGACCGAGGGTTTGAATGTGCTGGTCTTGTTCAGATTGTTGATCACGCTAGATAACACGCTCTCTCCCAGAAACTGTAACTAAGGTCTACTCAGCATAGTTTTAGTATGAACCACAGGTGGGTTCTTTGGGTGTTGAACAAACAGTTGCACCCGAGTGGTCATCTGCTCTAGTAGATGGCTTTCCTTGAATACGAGTGGCCAGCTATTATTATTACACATAAGTTTATATGTATATGCATATAGGGTTAATTTGTTATCTTGATTGGTCTGGGGAAGTGATCTCAGTATGTGGCCCCTTGGGAAAGAGCCTCAAAACCTAAACCATGGGTTGACCCAAGTCTGGAGAGCGAAATTGTGTCAACATAACGGTTGGTATCCAATGATGGTGGTGCCAGTCAAAAGTTATTATTATTGAATTGTTGATCATGCCTTCTCTCCCGATAAATTTTTATGATCACTCAGCATAGTTGTAGTATAGATCAGAGGTGCAATTTTTGGATGTTGATTGATTGATTGATTGATTGATTATTTAACCAGCATATCGACCTTCGTTGGGCCATTCAATGCTGAAAAAGTTTTTTTCCAAAAAGTATAGTTGGTAATATTATTTTTTAAAAACGTATATCTGGTAATAATATTTTTTCCAAAAACGTACAGCTGGCAATGTTTTTTTCAAAAAACGTATAGCTGGTAATAATATTTTTTCCAAAAACATACAGCTGGCAATGTTTTTTTCAAAAAACGTATAGCTGGCAATAATATTTTTCAAAAACGTAGAGCTGGCAATAATATTTTTCAAAAACGTAGAGCTGGTAATAATATTTTTCAAAAACGTATAGCTGGTAATAATATTTTTTCATTTTCATTCTGGTCTTTTGTGATCTTTATAAAAAAAGCAATTATTTTGTTGATAAAATTTAATTGCTTAGCTACTCAAATAAAGTTCAAATATGCGGATGTAGTTTGTCGTCATACCCTGGACGCGGATGCAGTTTGTCGTCATACCCAGGACGCGGATGCAGTTTGTCGTCATACCCAGGACGCGGATGCAGTTTGTCGTCATACCCAGGACGCGGATGCAGTTTGTCGTCATACCCAGGACGCGGATGCAGTTTGTCGTCATACCCAGGACGCGGATGCAGTTTGTCGTCATACCCAGGACGCGGATGCAGTTTGTCGTCATACCCAGGACGCGGATGTAGTTTGTCGTCATACCCAGGACATGGTAAAAACATGGAAGTTCACTATTTGCCCATAGCTGGGACCCCAACTGGTGCTACCACCCCGGGTCTGGGTGGACCTGGGAACACCAGCAATTAAGAGGTGGTTCCACGCTTCCTCAAAACCTCTTGATCAGAGGCCTTGCTGTTGGATGCAGTTTAACGTCATACCCAGGACGTTTTGGATGTTGAATAGACACAAATATGTTTGAGTAGGTGACAATTACAGGAATTAGCTAGCTGCACTAATAGACAGGCATGCATAGTCAGCCATTATGTGTGTGTGTGTGAAGCTGGAAGTTTTTAATATTAGTAAAAGTGATAAGTAAATAGATATATTTTACTGTCATGTCATTAAGACATACACGACCTCCACAGCTTCCTTTTCTTTATTATCTCTGAATCTATTTTTATTAGAGCACGTTTCCCCTTCAAAGTACGTTGAAGCAATCAAAAAAGATAATAATCAGTTGGTGCAAGGTCAGGTGAATAACGCAGATGTGATAAAACCGACCAACCAATAATTATTTCTATTTCGATGTGCTCTGTCCCTTCAGAACATGTGCGATCATAACTCCCAACCATTCCCAATTCTTCGTAACTCTTAATAAATTTTGTCTTTTGGTCATCTCACCTAATCCCTGTTCTGCCAATCATTTACACAAGCTCATTACAGCATTGGTAAGATTATAGGGAGATCATGGCTCTCCACAACTTCCTGTCCTTTGTAGACCTTAGTAAAGTTTGTCTTTTTGCTATATCTCCTAATCCCTGTTCTGCCAATCATTTACACAAGCTCATTACAGCATTGGTAAGATTATAGGGAGATCATGGCTCTCCACAACTTCCTGTCCTTTGTAGACCTTAGTAAAGTTTGTCTTTTTGCTATATCTCCTAATCCCTGTTCTGCCAATCATTTACACAAGCTTATTAGGTAGGTTACTTGTTGCTTTCCTCTGTCCCTCTTGCTTTCAATATATCCTGTGAGTATCAAATTTTCTAAGCCCTCTTACCATATCATATGCCTTAGAAATTTCAACTCTCCCTTTCTGATTTTAAGTATAAGTGTCTTTTTTCATTGCATTTCACTTAAAACTTTGTCATTACTCACATGTTCAGTCTATGGTATTCTCAGCATCCTTCTGTAGAACCATATTTCTGTTCCTTCAAATCTTTTCTTCACCTGTCCAGTATTCACTTCTATAACAGTTCAGTACTCGTTTTTCTTTTTTTTTTTTTTTTGCCTAATGAATGTTTTCCCATTTCTTATACTTTGCTTACATTTTGGAAGGCATTTTTCTCTATTCCAATGCACCTTCAGGTGCACCTGTGAATTTATTCTTAATTGGCATGTATAATTAGTAGTTAGAATAACATTCATTTGTCATTAAAACTGGTTCCACAAAATGGAAATTATTTATGGCTCAAACAAATAGATTAAATCATTTTTATATGAAGCAAGGTAAAAAAAAAAAAACTGAAAATTTTCAAGTTAAAACAAAAAGTGAGAAAAATTACAATTGTATATTTTCTTTAACAAACAATGAAATAAAAATAATGATTATGTTGTGATGCCATAAGTTATCTTGGAATGCAATAAAGAAAGGAGGAGAAAGAAGGTGAGATTGTAGGGGAGGAAGGGAGAAAGAGAGGAGAGTAACAGTAAAGATATAGGGAGAGTAGGAGAAAAATGGAATAGGAAAATGGTAGATGGAGGGGAGAGAAGGAGAGTAGCAGCAAGGATATAGAGAGAAGGAAGAGAGAAATCAGAGGGGAGGAGAAAAACTGTTGAAATGCAAGGAGAATAGGAGGAGGCAGGAAGAGATAAATTGAAGGAGGGGACAGAGGACAGAGATTACAATAGGAATATAGGAAGGGTGGAAGGGGGAGGTAATAGGGGAAACGGTAGGAGGAGGGATAAAAGAATGAAACCGAATGACAGTATGAAGATGGGGAGATTAGGAAAGAGCGAGAGAGAGAGAGGCAATAGGGATGGAGGAGGAGGAGGAGGAGAAGAGCAACAATAGTAGGTGAGGGGTAATATGGAAATGGTAAAAAAAATACAAGAGAAGAGCGGGGCAAAGTGACAATAGGTATAGAGGGAGAGTGACAGTAGGTATAGAGGGAGAGTGACAGTAGGTATAGAGGGAGAGTGACAGTAGGTATAGAGGGAAAATAGGAAAAGTGGTAACAGAATTAGTAGCAGGGGAGGAAAGAGGAGAGAAAGGCAGCTATGGTAGGAATATAGGGGTAGTAGGAGAGAAAGAGAGAGGTCAAAAATTTAAGGGGAGGGTATAGGGGGATAGTCATAGAAGAGAGGTAAAAGGAGAGTGACAGTAGGTCTATAAGTAGAGTAGGAGAGAGAGGGTAAGAAGAAGGAAACAGTGAGTGAGTTAAAGGAGGGGAAAGAAGTTTAAAGATGCTGACAATGGTGAAGTGAGCAACAGGAAGGAATTGACAAGAACAAGAACGGCAATATCTTCAAAGCAGTAATAATGATGATCCTCACCATTAATTACTGCTTGATGGTGGTGGTGGTGGTGGTGCTAGTAATGATGAGGATAACGATGGTCATGGTTGTGGTGATTGTAGTGAAGATAGTCATGGTGAATAATGGTGACGATAGTGACAGTAATGGTAAATGATGATGGTGGTGGTAATGCTGAATGATGATGATCACAGTAATGATGATGATGGCGGCAATAATCTTAAATGATGATGACAGTGATGATGGCAGTAATAATGATAGTGGTTGTATGGTAAAAATGAATGATGATGATGATATGATGGCAGTAATGATGATGATAGTGGTAAAGCTGGTGGTAATGATGATGATGATGATGATGGCAGTAATGGCAATGATGGTGATGGTAATATTAAATTATGATGATGTCATGAAGGTGATCATGGCAGTAATGATCATGATAGTGGTGGTAGTGGTAATGCTGAATGATGATGATGGTGCTGGTGGTAATGATGATGATGGTAATCTTAAATGATGATGATGGCAGTAATGATGATGGTGGTGGTGGTGGTGGTGGTGGTAATGATGATGGTAATCTTAAATGATGATGTCATGATGGTGATGATGGCAGTAATGATGATGATGGTGGTGGTAATGATGATGATGTCATGATGGTGATGATGGCAGTAATGATGGTGGTGGTGGTGGTAATGATGATGATATCATGATGGTGATGATGGCAGTAATGATGGTGGTGGTGGTAATGATGATGGTAATCTTAAATGATGATGTCATGATGGTGATGATGGCAGTAATGATGATGATGGTGGTGGTGGTGGTAATGATGATGATGTCATGATGGTGATGATGGCAGTAATGATGATGATGGTGGTGGTGGTAATGATGATGATGGTGGTGGTGGTAATGATGATGTCATGATGGTGATGATGGCAGTAATGATGATGATGATGGTGGTGGTGGTGGTAATGATGATGATGTCATGATGGTGATGATGGCAGTAATGATGATGATGGTGGTGGTAATGATGATGATGTCATGATGGTGATGATGGCAGTAATGATGATGATGGTGGTGGTAATGATGATGATGTCATGATGGTGATGATGGCAGTAATGATGATGATGGTGGTGGTGGTAATGATGATGATGGTGGTGGTGGTGGTGGTGGTGGTGGTAATGATGATGCTGTCATGATGGTGATGATGGCAGTAATGATGTTGATGGTGGTGGTGGTAATGATGATGATGTCATGATGGTGATGATGGCAGTAATGATGATGATGGTGGTGGTAATGATGATGATGTCATGATGGTGATGATGGCAGTAATGATGATGATGGTGGTGGTGGTGGTAATGATGATGATGTCATGATGGTGATGATGGCAGTAATGATGATGGTGGTAGTGGTGGTAATGATGATGATGTCATGATGGTGATGATGGCAGTAATGATGATGATAGTGCTGGTGGTAATGATGATGGTAATCTTAAATGATGATGTCATGATGGTGATCATGGCAGTAATGATGATAGTGGTGGAAGTGGTAATGCTGAATGATGATGATGGCAGTAATGATGACGGTGGTGGTGCTGGTGGTAATGTTGATGATGATGGTAGTAATGGCAATGTTGATGATGATGGTAGTAATGGCAATGTTGATGATGATGGTAGTAATGGCAATGATGATGATGATGGTAGTAATGGCAATGATGATGGTAGTAATGGCAATGATGATGGTAGTAATGGCAATGATGATGGTAGTAATGGCAATGATGATGGTAGTAATGGCAATGTTGATGATGATGGTAGTAATGGCAATGTTGATGATGATGGTAGTAATGGCAATGTTGATGATGATGGTAGTAATGGCAATGATGATGGTAGTAATGGCAATGATGATGGTAGTAATGGCAATGATGATGGTAGTAATGGCAATGTTGATGATGATGATGGTAGTAATGGCAATGATGATGATGTCATGGTGATGTTGCCAGTAATGATGATGATGATGATAGTGTTTGTGGTAGTAATGCTGAATGATGATGGTGAATGAAGATCCTCCACCAGCCATACTCTTTCCCTGTTCTGTTGTGGTTTTTGGTTCTTTTTATTCTTTGTTTTGTTTTGTTTTGTTTACTGAAGTGCAACACCTGAAAGTAAAATCTTAAAGTCACATGACTGAATAATGCCCACCCACCCAACATACTGCACATATTAAAAATAGAAGGCGCGGTACACCATGATACAAAGGTGGAAATGAATAACATTTACCCTTTGTTGATTGCCCGAGTGCATGTGCAAGAAGAGAGGCGGGTTGAACATTTGAAGGACTTGGTGAACTTTGGATCTCTTGACTGTGAAGAAAACAACAGAGCCAATGAAAGATGCCTTGGTAAGGAGATGGTATCTTTAGGATGAAGAACAGGAACATTTCCACTCTTCAAGACCATTTCCACTTGTCCTTCTACACACTCCAATCTCTTTTTTTCTCTCTCTCTCTCTCTTTCTGTATCTCTCTCTCTCCACACTCCAATAGCTTTTTCTCTATCTCTCCAATCTCTTTCTCTCACTCTATGCACGCCAATCCCTTTTCTAGCTCTCTCTCTGTATCTCTTTATACACACACCAATCTCTTTTCTTTCTTTCTCTATCTCTCTATATCTCTTTTTCTCTCCCTCCACACACTCCAATCCTTCTCTCTCTCTCTCTACGCACACTCCAATCCTTCTCTCTCTCTCTACACTACACACTCCAATCCTTCTCTCTCTCTCCCCACACACTCCAATCCTTCTCTCTCTCTCTCTACGCACACTCCAATCCTTCTCTCTCTCTCTACACTACACACTCCAATCCTTCTCTCTCTCTCCCCACACACTCCAATCCTTCTCTCTCTCTCCCCACACACTCCAATCCTTCTCTCTCTCTCCCCACACACTCCAATCCTTCTCTCTCTCTCTCTCTCTCCACACTCCAATCCTTCTCTCTCTCTCTCTCTCCACACTCCAATCCTTCTCTCTCTCTCTCCACACACTCCAATCCTTCTCTCTCTCTCGCTCTCTCTCTACACATACTCCAATCCTTCTCTCTCTCTCTCTCCACACTCCAATCCTTCTCTCTCAATAACTATCTTACTACACACTCCCATCTCCTTCTTTACCTTTTGTTTTACTGCACTCTTTTCTCTCTGCCTTTCTAAACATTCTTTCTCTTCATCTCTTATTGTACATTCCCACAGTTTTTTGTGTCTTTCTCCACACTCATCTTTCTCTCTCTGTATCACTACACACTCTTGTCTTTCTCTGCACTGTCTTTTTTTTCAAATTCATCTCTCTCTCTCTCTGTGTATATCTCCTTTTGTCTTACAACACACTGCCATCTCTCTCTTTCTATCTCTCTTTCTGTGTCAACATGCTCCGATTTCTCTAACTTTCTGTCTCACTACACACTTCTATCTTTCCCTCTCTTTGTATCCCTCTCTCACTGACTCTTACTGTATCCCTTCATGTTGCTCTTATTCACTTGTTTCTGTTAGGGGCTATAATGAAATGCAGCTTGGAATGAGACATCAAAGCCGAGTTCAAACTCAAGTCAAGTTGGTTGCATTCACTTTCACATGCATACCCTTGGGAAAGATATGAATCCATCCCTTCTCTCTCCAGCAATGGGTTAATTAGTAGGACTTGTATTTAGAAAATGTTTCTTATCCTAAAAAAATTGTTAATACAATATTAACTTGATATTCTTACAATCCTAAATAATTTTCAGATTTAAATATCATCTAACAGGTTGACAAACCATAAAAAAGTAATTAATAGCCTCCTAGAACTTCTTTTACCTTTATCTTCCTCCCTACCCTTCTCATATCTCCCTTTTTTTCCTTTTTGCACAATTTTCTTCCTTTTTTTGTGTGTACTTATTTCAAATTCGGGAGACATGGTGGAGTAAAGGATAGCAGCTCAGATTGAGAGCCGAGTTCGAATTCCCGTCAAATCCATTGCATTCACTTACATGCTAATACCCTGGGGAAAGGAATGAATCCTCCTCTTCTCCCCCAGCTATGGGTAAATAGCAGAACAGACTGGGTTCTATAGCCTTGTTGTCAACCGGTCTAGGAGAAGGAAAGACTGAATTCAAAACTGGCCTAGAGAGGGTTGTGCTCCGACAGGCAATCTTGTCCAAGAAACACCACTTCTACTGCAGCTGCAGTACACATAGTGTGCCACGATCCTACAGGTCATGGGATTTAAAAAAAAAAAAAAAAATTCCAAATTCCTAAGAATAAATCGGGATTCAATTCTAAAATTTACTGACCTATCAGTATATGTGCCTGTTTGTAAACACATGCAGACGCACAAACACAAATGCACACAAGAAATACAGACACACAGACATGTACAGAAGCGCACACAGACACACTCAAAAATAATTATACATGATCAATTGATTGATTTGTTTGTTTTTTAAGATTTATCAACCTTTTCCAGGTTATTTAAAGACAGAAAATATTTTAGATTGTACGATTTTTTATTGAGTTAATAAGGACTTACTAATATAAGTCCTACTAATTAACCCATAGCTGGGGAGAAGAGGTGGATTCATACCTTTTCAAAGTGGAATTAAAACTCAGCTCACTGATTTACAATTCTGAACCCTTATCCATTGCAACAGCTGATATTTCCAAATGGTCACCCATCTAGTTACTAACCAGGCTCAACATTGCTTAACTTCAGTTTTCGTACAAGAACCAGTGTTTCAAGATGGTATGGCTGTAAGTATAATACACTGGTGCAAAATTTCCCAGCACCGTTTTTGCAACAATATTAGGGAAATGTTTACAGCGTTTGTACTCTCAGTCAACTGATTGATTTTCTTCAGCTTAACCCTTTGCAGATTATTTAAAACCAGAAAACATGTTTAGATTGTAAGAATTTGTGGGGGGAGATAATAATTTAGTGATAAAGTTTTATTAATTAACCCATAGCTGGGGGAGAAGTGATGGCTTTATACATTTCCCAAAAGTATTTGTAAATATAATCAACCCAACTGGAATTGGAACTTGTCTCTCTGATAAACACTTCTAAGCTATTATCATTTACACCACCTGCACATCCAAGCTTACAGCATCTGGTATTTCCAAGCAGTCACTCATCTAGGTACTGACCAGTCTTGATGTTACTTACCTTGGGTAATTGTACAGGAAATGTTTCTTATTAAAATCTCCCAAATAAAAACTTAAATGTATTTTTCAACTCATCAAACTGTTGTTTTTAGAATAAAAGACTGTTTTTTTATCAGTTTTGTTATTTTAATCTAAAAATCTCACAGTATACTTTGGATACCTTGGGTGGGGGTGTGATATAAAAATCTCACAATATACTTTGGATACCTTGGGTGGGGGTGTGATATAATTGAAAAGCACTGTTTTAAGCACTCTACTTGCTTTTTTGCTCTATAAAGAAAAAATGTCATTTAAGGACATGACAGTCACTGGTGATGAAAAGTAGATATTATACAAATGTGTAATCAAAAAAATTATAGACTAAATTAGCTAGATGTAGCCGTAAGGAGGCACGATAGAGTGATGAATTGCAGCTTGGATTGAGGAATCGGAAATCCGAGTTCAAATTCCAGTCAAGTTCCTTGCACCATATTGTAAATATTGTAAATAAACCAATATAGTTAATTAGCATAATCAAATTAAATTAAAAAAAAATCAAATTAAATTAAAAAAAAATCAAATTAAATTAAAAAAAAATCAAATTAAATTAAAAAAAAATCAAATTAAATTAAAAAAAAATCAAATTAAATTAAAAAAAAATCAAATTAAATTAAAAAAAAATCAAATTAAATTAAAAAAAAATTTTTAAAAAATCAAATTAAATTAAAAAAAAAATCAAATTAAATTAAAAAAAAATCAAATTAAATTAAAAAAAAAATCCGTTCAGGGAATGGATTTTTCTAATAATTCCAACTACAAGCAGACTCTACCCAGCCTCAAGAACTAATGCTGGATAGTCTCCACCATCCCTCTATTTATATTTTTGCATCCACTGATGAAGAACACACGTGTGTTAAAAAATACTGAACTTGGAACCGCAATCTCCGTGCTTCATTTTGGCCGCCTGGTTAATATTAATGTTTTTCGTACCGATTACATTGGCACCCTTTTGTTTGACTTTGTTTTGTCCGACTTATCTACTCTATTTTATAACGAATATAGTTAATGATATTTGTTTTTTATTTCACATATAATAAAAAAAAGGTTGATCAGTGTATTTCTGGAAGATAATCTTTTAAAAGCAAGCGGTCTTTGCAATTAAAGTGATCTACATCAAGACATAAAGCATAATAAAATTAAATATTCATTTATCTTGTAGCCGACTCAGAGTTTTACAAAGATTACATCCACTCATCAGAGAACCTGATTGTAAAATTTTACAATCAGGCTCACTGAGGATGTGAACTTAATCTCAATGGAAGTGTTACAGACAAAAGGTGAATATTTAATTTTATTTCTAATTTAAGAGATATAAAAAATTTCCATGGGTCTTAAAGATATAACCACAAAGAGAGAAATAAGATATTATGTTACTGAGTATTGGGAACACATTTTTGGAAATTTTAATTCACGTTATTTGTTTATCTCTTTGTAAGTACTTCTGAAAATAATTTGTACATATTAGATATCAATGTGGCAGTAACCAAGGTGTTACTAATCTATTTAATCATAAAATATGATTACTATTACTAGACTGAAATTCTGAGTAATGATTTGTTTCTAACTGGGGCAAAAGCTGGCTTGTCAATTTTAACACCTCCAAAACTAAACTTCTCTCTATTAATCATCTGAGAGACCCCTCTCTGTTTTCTATCAGCATGGCTGATGCTAACCTCCAGGAAAGTGACACATTGCAACTTCTCAAGCTATCATTCTTAGCTGACATGAAGTGGAAAGACTATATAGAAATCATTGCTTGGTCAGCTGCTAAGAAAGTTGGTTCACTGTGTCGGGCGAGTTATTTTTTCTTTTCAGAATCTAATCACACATAACTATAAGTTTTCCATTTACTCATGCTGAGAGTATTGCTACCAAATATGGTCCAGTGTCCCCGTTATTTATCATGAACTTCTTGATAAAGTCCAAAGAAGAATCAGCAATATTATTGGTCCTATTCTGGCAGCTCAGCTTCAATCACTTTCCCAATACCATAAGCTTGCCTCTCTGTCTTTTCTATAAATACTTTCATGGTAATTGTTTGGATGTGATCTTCACTATCGTACTTAGAACTTTTTAATTTAAGCAAAATACTAGACTGGGATCAAGATTTCATGTATGCTAGATGTAAGTTCTATGTTAAAAGTTTCTTTTTTTTTTTCACACTTCCCTTTCACTTATATGCTTTCCTACCAACTTTAATCTACAAAAATTTAAATGCAATGTCAATTGATATCTACTGTCCTGCTTAGTACTCTTTTTTGTTCTCACTCATTATTAATGTTTCTGTTCCTAATTCTTCCACACCAAGTAATCCCTTGTCTTAGTGGTTTTATTGCCTTGCATTGGGTGAAACCTATTACCAAAAAAAAAAAAAAAATGCACTGAGTAAGCAGCTAATTCTTATGTGGAATTCTGTGTTTTTCAAAAGGTCTGTCACTATGCCATCTTCACCTGGTGCTTTTCCAGGTTTCACATTTTAAAATGAAAAAAAAAAAAGTTTTTCTATTATCCTCCTGTAATATCAATCAACGAATAACATTCTCTCAAGCAAAGGAGCCGAACAAATATGGTTCTACAGAAGGATGCCAAGAATACAACGGGGGCTGAGTATGTGAGCAACAAGGAAGTCTTAAGAAAAATGGAAATGAACTCTTATACTTAGAAAGAGACAGCTGAAATTTCTGGGACACAATGAGGAAAGAGAGCTTGGAGGATTTGACACTCACAGGACATCTTGAAGGTAAGAGGAGCATAGGTAAACAATGAGTAACCTCCCTAATGGGAGGGATATTAAGAGAGGTATTACTTAGAACTAGAAATAGAAAGTATGGAGAGTTATGATCACCCATCTCCTGAAAGGAAACGGCACAAAAAAGAATTGTCCTCCATTACTCATAAGATCTCATACCCACATTTAATAAGTTTTAAGCAATTGCTGTTTATCTGCACAACGTATAAATGCATGTGCCGAAAAGACTTTAGGGATTTTGGTTGCCGTTTGCTTCAGTTTACTCGTGCCTCGAGTGATTTTTTTTTTTCATTCATTCTGGGGTTTTGTTTCAATAATGGGATGTTCTTGTGGATAATGTACGTTGTATTTTTTGGGGTTTTTTTTTTAATCAGTATTACCCCCATGCAAAGCAGTAAAGCCACTAATTAGGGACAGAAGCATTAATAATGAGTGGGAAGAGGAAAAAGTAATGAGAAGTACAGTAGATAGAGATTGACATTGCATTTAAATTTTTGCAGATTAATGTTGGCTGGAAAACATGGAGCTGCGAGGGAGT
>OZ038493.1:9917024-10012024 GCA_964036315.1 Acanthosepion esculentum
AACGACAAAAATTGGAGAGTGATAAATGAAGAAAATTAGTTTGAACTAAAAGGGAAACTGCAGACAATGAACTTCTGTCAAAAAAAAAAAAATAAGGGCGAGTAAAAGAAACCATTTTCAAATTCTATTGGCTTTGTTTACTTTGGAATTTTTTTAAAAAATTTTCTGTTCCTCAAAGATTTTACAGCATTTTTTTTTTTATTTTAGCTTTTTTCTTTCACCATTACTTAAATTCTTTCTTAGTTATTCCTGACATCCGTCTGTCTCTTTCTTAGTTATTCCTGACATCCGTCTGTCTCTTTCTTAGTTATTCCTGACATCCGTCTGTCTCTTTCTTAGTTATTCCTGACATCCGTCTGTCTCTTTCTTAGTTATTCCTGACATCCGTCTGTCTCTTTCTTAGTTATTCCTGACATCCGTCTGTCTCTTTCTTAGTTATTCCTGACATCCGTCTGTCTCTTTCTTAGTTATTCCTGACATCCGTCTGTCTCTTTCTTAGTTATCCCTGACATCCGTCTGTCTCTTTCTTAGTTATTCCTGACATCCGTCTGTCTCTTTCTTAGTTATTCCTGACATCCGTCTGTCTCTTTCTTAGTTATTCCTGACATCCGTCTGTCTCTTTCTTAGTTATTCCTGACATCCGTCTGTCTCTTTCTTAGTTATTCCTGACATCCGTCTGTCTCTTTCTTAGTTATTCCTGACATCCGTCTGTCTCTTTCTTAGTTATTCCTGACATCCGTCTGTCTCTTTCTTAGTTATTCCTGACATCCGTCTGTCTCTTTCTTAGTTATTCCTGACATCCGTCTGTCTCTTTCTTAGTTATTCCCCACTTATCTTTCTTAGCTATTTGACACATCTTTACTTCTTAGTTATTCTCCTGTCATTTCTTAGTTATTCCCGATGATTTTCAGTCATTCTTTCATTTCTTAGTTACTCCCTACATATTTCTTATTTTGGTTTATTTCTCAGTTATTCTTTGATTTTTTAGTTATTCCCCACGTTTTTTTTTCTTAGTTATTCTCTACACTTTCCTTCTTTTCTTTGTTAGTTTTGCTCCTTTACTTCTAACTTCTTCCCGCTAATATTTTCTTATAATTTCTTTCATTTATTCAGGTGATTCTTCAAATATTCATTCATTCAAACTTTTTGCTTCTTTATATTTTTACTTATTCTTGTATTATTTCATGCGAGTTTCTTCTTCCATTCGTTTCTTGCAGCTTAATAATATTTGAGAATTCGCATTCTCTCACACTCAATAAATATTTGCATCTTAGTGGCTTTATCTTTGTAGTGAAATGATAAATATATGTGCGTGTATATATATATATATAAAATCACAGAAATAAAAGCGTGAAGCTTAATATTACTAGACATAATAAAAGCGAAGTAACCGGTTTCGCTCCCGCTCTTCAGGATTCAACGGGAGAATTAAAAAACACTAGAAAATGTGCAATGAATAGGAAATGGGGAGAAAAAAATGAACACAAGGAGCTAGAGACAAATAACAGCGAGTCCCAAGAAACACTCACGCTGTTTACACAGGGATGGGCTGAGGGGCCCGATATAAAGTGCCTCCAGCACCTTGAGATGAAATGAAGAGTGTGACCGGGACAACACAGTTAACCCATCGACACTAAAGTTAGCTTCACACCCTCTGTTATTTAAGAGGTGCTCACATATGGCAGGACCATTGGCGTTTGGGATACATCCATTCAACAACAAGGTGTGATTCCTGATCTTGGTGGGAACGTGTTGTTTAATTCTCATGTCTAGGCGTTGAGTAGTTCTCCCTATGTAGTTGGCACCACAACTACAAATGTATTTGTAATACCAGAGTTAATATGATGGGGAGGGAGAACATCCTTACACCCAGAACGAAATATAGGCCGAGTTTGAAAAACTATACGAACCTCAGCCGAGAAAAAACAACTACGAACATTAGATGAAATCTGTCTAATTATCCTTTCACACTTGGATCTAATCCAGGGCAATCTAAGATAAACAGGGCAATTTTTAACAGTACAGAGTTTGACCCTTCTGAACTCCTCAATCTTGTTGCGGATGACCGAATGAACAGTATCAGGGGGATACCCTAAACCGCATAAGGTTTCCTTAACAAAATTGATTTCATCATCCAAGGAGGACTCTGAACAGATCATTAATGCCCTATGAAGTAGGGTTCTAATAATGTTTATCTTATGTTTTGTAGGACAAAAGGAACCCCAACGCGTATATAACCCCGCAAAAGTTGGTTTCCTATAAACCGAGGTAAGAAAAATTGTAGGTGTTCGATGTACTAATACATCTAAGAAGGCCAATTGAAAATTGGCCTCCACTGCCTTAACCGGGTATTGAGCTCACAACTCTTTGGGTCCTGTCACTGGATCTAACCAACGCCTTTATCCACTGTGCCATGTGTCCTTAAGGACACATTGCACAGTGGGTAAACTTGGAGAACTTGGAGAGGTGAATTAACAGGAGATAACAGATAACTGACATCCATTAGAAATGGCACGTGGAACTGGAACAGTCTACTACCCTAGCAAGCAAAATAAAGGGTTCAGTTCGACATTCCAACCACCTGAAGAAAGCCGGAGCATACAACAGCCGAAACATTGTGATAAATATAGCAACAAAGAAGAGGACAATAGTCTGAATAATGTAAATAGTGTACATAAAATCTCATCTCAGAAATATAGACAGATACTTAATCTACAGAGGTTGCCTGTTTTTGTTCCACTGCCTATGTCTTGGGATATCTCATCTCGTTCTTATTTTTAGTACTCAGTTATAGTTTGCCCTGTTTCCACTGAGTACATACTGCCTGGCACAAGGATTGAACTCACAACTACCATATCAAATTCATGAAACAATACTTTAATCTAATTGGTGTTGTCTCTAAGAAAATAATTCAGCAATAAATGATCAGACTAAAAAATAACTAGATGAAATATCCCTAGACATGGGAAGTGGAATGAGAACAGTTTACCCTCATGGATTAAATAAAGAGTTCAATTCAACATATACCTGATGAAGGCTGAAGGATTCAACAACCGAAACATTGTGAAAATAATAAAGACGATGACAATAGTCTGCATGTATATATAGATATTGTTCTACAGGATGATACTCAAAATAACATGGAATCAACATGTGAGCAATTAGGAAGTTTTGAGTAAAATTGTAATAATAAGCACATGTACTTAGAATCAAAAAGAGACAAAAAGTTTGAGGTATGTGAGTGCTTAGAGAATTTGAAACACAGGAAATATGTAAGAAGGAAATGGCGAGTAACCAATCTAATGAGTTTGTATAAATCTATGGTGGAATAAAGGCAAACATTGCTAACAAAGGCTACAAAGGATATGAAGTTGTGGAGAGCCATGATCATCCAACTCTTAAAGGGCTTGAGAGAAACTTCTTTGAGAAGACTCCATAATTCTAAGACAATTTATGCCAGTTACTACCATTCTTTTTCTTTCTTTTATCTATGAGACCATGACATCTCCAGTTCAACACCTCAATCATTATCATTTGTCTTATAACCATTGTTATAATCTTCACTTTGGCTTTCTCATAGATGAGCCAATCATCTTTTTTGACAGTTGTGTGGTACACGATGTCTTGCACTGACCCAATGACAGGTACAGAATCTTTAAATCTCTTCGTTTGTCTGCACTTCTGCCTGATTCTCCCAGACACCTGCCAGGATCTTTTAAGTCAAAGACAAAATCATTTTTTATTAATATTATTATTAGTAGTAGTAGTAGTAATAGTAGTTTACCCATGCGGTACAAAATTGCAGCATAAGTGAAAATGATATTTTCTTAAGCACTTACTATTATTATCAGACAACTTTCATAATCTATATTTTTTCTACAATTATCGATGTATATTCATGGTTACTATTTTGCTAAGTGTTCGCAATTATTAAAAGATTTCACATGCAGGTCTTTAAATACCTTTTACCCAATTATTATTGTTGTACTCTGCTTTTTTTTTGAAGAGTTGCTCTTTTCACCTAGCTTCGTAGACATCTTCAAATACTGTCACTTGGCATTACCAATACAAGAGTTAATTCTTACAGCAAACTGTTAAAAATATTACATACATAAAAATATTTGAACATACATTCCATTATGTTGTTTTCATTATTCTACCAAATGATATTCCATGATGGTTCAATTGATTCAGATAGTAAAAGACGTTTGTAATCTGCTAAACTGGTTTCCACCAGTCATATCTCTTTTATAGAAGTGAAAGTATCGCAGTTAGCTCCCCTTCATTTCCTTAACCCGTCACCAGGGGTCTCTCTCTCCCGGGAGTATAAATACTGGTTGGCCTTTCGCCTCTCTCTTTTTCCACGGCTTCGCACACGTGCGGCCAAACTGCCTCTCCTGGGACCGGCAACCTCGCACGTGGGGCGAGGTACAAAAAACGGTCTCTAGAAATTTCCAATATGTGAACTCTTATACACAACCAGCGTTTCCCATATTCTGGGAACACGCTAAAACAAAATTCACCCCGTACGGACATTCAACTAAAACCAACACATACACAACTTTCCATACAGACACTGTAACGTTTTATTCATGTTTTAAATGATGTATTTGTAACTCGTGTTTTAATCTATTTGTAATTCACGTATTAATATATATTTGTTTTGTACATATATATCGGTCTCGTTTGTTTTCTTTTGCTTTCTTTGGACTCCATTAAAGTCCAACATTCTTATGTAGCTGGACCGGCCAGCGGAAGCCTTAACCTAGAGATAACTCATCTTCTCTTCTTCCATTCACACACCGCCTGGTTCACTACAAAAGTTTTCTGCTGTCACAGGACCTTATTTGGAGAAAAAAAAATGTGTTAAAATTATGTTATTTAACCTCTGAGTATATTTCGGCTCTTGGTAGTTTGGGGGAAAAGATGAAGGTAATAAAAATAATTACTGAAACCTGAATCTTGGCGCCCTGTGTGCAAAGCTCCTTTACCAAGAGGTGGCTGGATGGGTCATTTGAATGGGAAAGAAAAACAGAAGTGTTTTTTTCTACTATAATAAATTGTTTCGATAAACGTGATTTTTTTTTTTAACTAATAGCTACTCGAACCGGTTGAAATTTGAAATCCTTGTGTTTGAGTACCAGAATTTGATGGGTAAATTGGAGCTGACATTTGGCTATAAAAATCCTTGCAATATGACCATCGCAAGGAGTGGTTTCCAAAACATCTGAAAACCTGTCCGAGTGTAGACTCAAAGAAACCGACTCCTCAATGAAATCTTGTAACCAAATTGTCATTTTCATGACAGAATTAAGCCTCATTTTCACCTTGACCATCATAACAAAATAGTCATTTCCACAACAGAGATCAAGAACAATTTTCAAAACAATGCTCTATGTTAAAGCCTCTGAACTCTGAAGGCATGAACAGATTCTGTCACGAACTTTGACAACTCAAAAGAACTATTAAAAACATTCACATTTTATTCCTTCAAGCTAAATATACCCTTTTAACTGGGTTTGACATCACTAAAACCCATTTATTATATCTGTCTATATTTCTGAGATGAGTTGTACTATGTACACTATTTACATTATTTGGACTATTGTCCTCATCTTTGTCGTCATATTTATTACGTTTCGGCCGTTGTACACACAGGCCTTCTTCAGGTGGTTTTATTTTATCTTCTTTATTGTAATTTGCATTGTTTTGTATATGCTGTCATTTTTCTTATGTTTTACGTTATTTGATTGATTTTCATTGTAAACTTGATCTTTTCCCACAACGACCACTGAACTTTATTTTAGAAAAGATACTTGTCAAGAAAATTATCCACTTTTCTGGGCACACAAACCAAATTTGTTCATTCCTTACATTTAGTAACATTTACTTTTATTTTTTTAAAATTGCTTGGTTTTATATTTCCCTGAGTATCTCTCATCATTTTTATGGTGTGCCTTGTTGTCACTTGACCTCCATTCCTTCCAATCTCTTCAACCAAACTGACAAAAATATAGATTAACAGTTTTTTTTCCTTACATTTTTCATAAAGAGTATAGCTACTTTCCAAGTTGATTAGTTGCATAAAAGATGCATAAAAGGAAACCAAGAATTTACAGCACACTTCAATATTTATTTGGACAAATATATTACTTATATATGTTCTACACTGAAAGAAAGTTTGTCTCTTTGGTTCAATACTCAAACAGAACTGACAAAAATCTCATCACATGCTTATGTCCAAAGGGAGATCTGCAACTGGACAAAAATATTTTTTCAGACTTTCTGGAATTTTCAATTTTTTTCTTTGGAAATAAGCTTTTTTTTCTTTACCCATTTTCAGAAGAATGTTCTTTTGTTTTTTAAGCCAGTTAACAACCGACATATGAATCATTCAAGCATAAAAAAAAAATATCTAACACCAGGGCTGAATTAGTTTTGTGTCTAGACATACAGGACAACATAAGAAACAATTTTATATTATATCTTTAGCAACATTGTGTGTAAAAATGCAATTAAAAATTAGAACAAACTAATTTGTTCTCATTTCTTTGCAGGTGTCGTACTTCAAAACTGACCAGAGATAACAGTTTGACAGGGTAAAATATTAATTTTGCACCAAAAATTCCCAAAGAGTTATTAGCCACAAATTTGGCATATCTCAGCATGATGTGCCGTGTGTCCTTAAAAGGTTTATGAAAATCAGACAAGTACAAAAGAAAGCTTTAAATCTATCCACTACAAAAAAACAGTATTTGAAATTCATGTCTTTAATAAATAGGATAAAAAAAATCAAGCAAAGACTTGACAAAGGACATAAGAGTTCCATTTCATCAAAGCCTCATTAGATACGGTCTCAATCAAAGGTTGGCTGTGAAGAAGCCATTGTTAAAGAAGAAAAACAAAGGAGAAAAGTTTAAGATATGCTAAATTACACAAACACTAGACTGAAAAGCAGAATCATCAGGTTTTGTAGAGTGATGAAACCAAATTTGAAGATTTTCATTCAAATCATTAATAGAGAGATTTACAACGGTGAATGCTGAGAATCATCTTTAGGATATGGGCGAGGTTCCGTCATGGTTTAGGGCTGTATTTCGGCAGCTGGCGTTGGGGGATGTGATTGCTGTGAGCAAGATATGCAACATCAAGCCTGAAAACGCCCACGCATTGCATGTGTATGGTGTCACAGAGCAATTAAAAGCAAAGCAAATTAACAGAGTGCGTCTACGCATATGTAAAACTCTCCTCTGCTCAACCAGGGCCTACAAAATGAGCGTGTCTGAAGGCTTTGGCAGTTGAGGCGGAGGGAGCCGGCGAGGACACCAAGAGACGACTGCCCCGAACAAGAGAAGACTGTCCTGTTCCAGCGCGTCCTTTTTGGCATGACTGCTACAGGGGATGTTGTCAAAACTGATGGAATTATGAACACAAAAGTAAAAACAAAAAAAAGCACCATGTAATACAATTTGAAAAGCATCCGATTGGTAACGGCTTCATTTTTATGCATAATCATTTCAAATTCACTACCAATGCAGTAAAAGCTTAGCTGGAAAGAAAAAAAAAATCATGGGAAACTATGAGTAATGAATTCGCCCCCACAGAGCCAGTAGCTCAACATTAGTGAAGCAGTATCAGATCATAGTGACAGAACAGAACAAAGGCAGCCAAATTCCAATGAAAAACTTTGGAATGTCCTCCAAAAAAAATCTGGAGATCTATTATTAAATACGACTTAAAGTAATGAGAAAAAAGCTTGCCTAATAGAGTTCGGGCAGTGTTGTAAAATATTAACGTCCAAGATCGTTAGAAGTTTACAAATCCTATAGCATAATTTAATTCATGCTACCACTTGTTTCAATAAATAATAGCACCTATTTTATAGTTTTCCTAACAAAATATAAAAAAATGAAGGTTTTTGATCACCAATAGGAACAACTGAGTAACAAACAGTACAAGTTTCACACTTCTAGGTTCACTGCTGATGTCCTAATTTTCATTACATAGAATCAGTGAAGGATCTGATAATAAATTCATATTCCATTGATAAGGAAGTTTCATTCAGCTAGTTTCCCCCCACCCAAGCACCACTATTTTATAGAACTACAAAAAAAGATCCTTCCCTGATCATTACAATCTTAATCTCTTCAAGTCTTGGGTAAGCCATTACTTACTTTCAGTAACCCTCTCACTTGAGTGGCTCTTGGGCCTTTTATTATGTAGAATACATTTTAAAAAAAAAAGAATATTACATGTTTCTAATTATTTGAGTCAGTGTTTCTTTTTTTTCAAGATCATTAAATTTTTTAAATTCAATAAAATTAAACATTTTTCTAAAGATTTTTATAAAATCTAAATCAGCACTAATGTATGCTTTTAGCAAGAAGGCAGCTTGAATCAGTAAAAATGCTCGAAACGTGTTAATTTTATCGCGATAATCTTTGTAACATTCATAAAAAGAATGATCAGAGAAATTTCTGATAGAAAAAATTATTTATGCCCCTGAACAGAGCCAGAGATTTTTGTCTTTGAAATGTTATCATCATCAGAGTCAATTTTTATCTGCGGAATAACAAGATAACCATTCCTTTAATGTTTAAGCGGCATGACCAACGCTTTCCGAACTTTTATAACTGTCCCCAGTCAGTCCCATATATGTCAAAATGATATTATCACACTTCATTTTTATTTTTCACCTCGGAACATGGCATTAACACTTCGGTTGCAATTGATGCACTGATATTGCCTGCTGTTGACATATATATATGCGTTTTTCAAGACATTGTGAAATGTTTTTAATGTTTATGTTATAACAAAAATGTTTAGTGTTATTTCTAAACTGATATAATATTTCAGAATGCAAGTTTTTAACATTATATGGGGAGGTGTCGTTTAGCTTAGTTTATACGGCAGAGAATCAGATTGACGCTAAAATGATGGGACCCATAAGAAATAGCTGTCAGCAGCTTTATATCTGTCTATATTTCTGCCAGAGTAAAGCAATAATAACAACGAAAATTGCAATATGATCTCTAGTAAGAAATTTGTTGCTGAAAACATTAGGTTTATAATATCCAGAAATTCATACACAGATGTCCTCAAGGACATGTGGATAAAGGTGTTAGATCTAGTAACAGGACCTAAAGAGTGCAAGTTCAATACCCAGTCAAGGCAGTGGAGAACTTTCAGAGGGAAATTAACAGGAGATAACTGATAACTGACATCCATTAAACATGGCACGTGAAACTAGAACAGTCTACCCCAGTGAGCGAAATAAAGGGTTCAGTTCGACATTCCAACCACCTGAAGAAGGCCGGAGAATACAACGACCGAAACGTAATAAATATGGCGACAAAGATGAGGATAATAGTCCGAATAATGTAAATAAAGCAGCTTTATAATCATTTATTTACAGTAAATGGCAATTTTCTATTTTTAAAATGAGCGACCACAGCCTGGCAACAATGCTTGGAAAAAAAGGATTGATAAAACTATTCATTGAAAATATAAAGCAATGAAATTTTCAAGTGATGTCTATCTTGTTAAAATGTAATAATGGTAGTATAATAGATATGCCTGCCTATGGTCGGGGCTGAGGATCAAATACTCATGGATTTTTTTGTAGGAAAAGCTAATAGAAAAATCGCTCATTGGAGCAGAAATTTCTATCATTTGAAGTTGAGCCTGCCATGCTTGTACTTGTTGCAGTATTCACCCAGAATCAGTTGAGCCGACTCTAAGACAAATTTGCGTCATCCAGAATGAAAGCTGACAAAGCTCGGTGGTCAGATACAATCGAGTCAGTAAGAGCAAACCCATCACAGTTCCAACAGTGTAGAAATGAATACAATATGGGAACCAGTAATAAGGAGTACCAGAGAAAAGCAATAATAACAACAAAATTGCAATATGAGCACTGGTAAAAAATGATAGCTGAAGACATTAGGTTTATAATATCCAGAAATTCATACACAGATGTCCTCAAGAACACATGGCACGGTGGATAAAGGCGTTAGTTAGATCCAGTGACAGGACCCAAACAGTGTGAGTTCAATTCCCGGTTAAGGCAGTGGAGAACTTGGAGAGGGGAATTAACAGGAGATAACTGACATTCATTAGACAAGGCACGTGGAACTAGAACAGTCTACCCCAGCGAACAAAATAAAGGGTTCAGTTTGACATGAACAAGGTGGGAGTGTACAACGGCTGAAAGTCCAAGCAATGTAAATAAGTGTACATAATACCTCATCTCAGAAATATAGACAGGTAGTGTAGAAGACGATGTATTCATTTGGATGTAAAAATTCATAGTCAGGGTTTCAGTGCAATCTGGTTAGAGTTTTCTACACACAACCCAGTTCGGTGGTGCCAGAATCATGACAGGGATTCTTGGGAGGGAGTTCGACCAGCAGAGGTGAGATATGTGGTCTTACTTTGTAAGCCAACATGAGCTTGTTCCCACTGTCCAGCTCAAGCATACCAGCCCTTCAACCCCAGTTGAACCTTACCACTGCAATGACTGAAATATCAATCATCTGCAGTTTATTTATTAATAGAACACTTTTTACAGAGAGAAAGCCTTGAAATATTTATATCAGTAATCTTCTAGCCCATCTTCCCGATGAATCAACTTAACTTTTCAGTTGTAGGGACCTGGAAGATGATTTGGTGGAGATTAGTCATGTGATGGTTGCTTAATGATGTCAATCTATACAGTGGCCAAAGCGGCAATCAATTAAAGTTTGTTTACAGCAACCAAGCTGAGCTGTTGCTTTTTTTAGCAAGGGGCAAATTGCCTGGACTGAGACTGAATCTGCCTCCCAACAGATTATAAGCACCTAGTGCAGTTACCATTTGGGAATATCTTTTCCAGATATAGAAAGAAGCTCCAGTTTGCAGTCCTCAATTTGGAAAAACCCAAGATTTGTCATTCTCCTTTGTGATACGTCCTCACCTGGGACATAGATGAATTCGGCCCATTTGAATCTGAAGTCCTAAGCATACTTTCTCCAGAAACACAAAATCTATATTATATGTAAGACACTACCTTTTTATTTCTCCTTATACTCTGCTTTACCATATTTTGTGTGTGTGTATATATATATATATATATATATATATTAGTTTTTTATATGTCTTAGTGGTATTAAAGTCTCTCTAAGAATAAAGCAGGTTTTTCATGCCTTTTCCTTTCATCCATTCCATTCAGTCTATGAATTATGGTGTTATGAACATAATGCCCATAATGGGGGAAATGTAAATGGGAGAATAAACCTTTCTTCCATAGCTCTCTCTCTCTCTCTCTCTCTCTCTCTCTCTCTCGTTATACAGTCATCAAGCCCTGTATAAGTGAAATCTCATGCCAGTTAACAATGTGAAGAGCATTGGTCAGGAAATCAATGTTCCCACATCGTAATAAAGCAATCCCTTGTCTGAACACTTGAATAAGGAGAAGCTATTTTAAAATAAGAACAGGCAAGTCTTCATGTTAGAGGACATAGGCTGTGGTTCATCCAGGAGAGGGAAGGGCAACCACCAAGTCTACCTACCCAATACACCCTATGCATTAATGAATACCTCTCCAGCTTTCAACCCAGATATGTGGAGGGAACTGGCCAGGGGCTGAGTAATTCTATGACAACACCTGGTCATGTCAGTGATGCTGATAATTATGAATGAACTTTAGTCAGAGTATTGCTGCAAACAGTTCATCAGATCGAAGTACAACAACAACAGTGTATATCTTCATGGGATTGAAGGCCAGTGAGTAGAAACCTCTGTGTGGTAGGACAACAAAAAAAGTATTCACGTGGTGAGAGCGCAAAAGCAGGATTATCTTCAGCAAAGAACTACCGCTAAGAGAGAATAACTTCCTTTTGCTAAGGGCACATAACTGGCATTAATACCCACTGAAACAAAACTTCTTGAATAACAAAATATTGCTAATCTAATTTTAAATTCTTCCCAATAATAAAATAATAAACATTATTTTGCACATTTTTCTATGCATAAAGATTTTCTCTGTAAACAGAGACAGAGAATAAAGAATAAATTTCCAGCAAGTATTGTAAATCCAGCCCTGATTTCTATGGGCAATCATAGTGTGCGTCCTTTGAAAGCCAGCAGTTGTAGAGGCACAAATTTAATCCAGTAGCATTACTGTTTATATTTCTTGAACGTACAGTTCTGAAATCTTAGTTTTTATCCACGTGTAATATTAATCATATTATCTCTTATTTTATGATATGAGAAAGCTTTATCAGTCCTTATTAATTTATGACTTGTGTTTTTTGCATTTTAATTTCAGATGATTTTATGTGCAATTACTCAGACGACCATGCAGTTGAAATTAAGATGGAAATAAAAATTATCAATATGTCACAATCTTTACAAAAAAGTATCAGTCTTTTAAAGCACCTCAGTCTTCATAGAACTAAACACTGCTGTCTTTTTGGTGGAGAGTCTTAGTCCTTTCAAATTCATATACATACACACATTATATATATATATATATATATATATAAATAAATAAACAAACAAGACTATCATCAATTTCTTGTTCGTGTATTGCTTAAATATATTGTAATTGTCATCTTTGATAATGGCTTATGTAAGCCGAAAGCTTAGATTGGATTAATAAAAAAAAACATATGTATCAATATTGTGATTTTCTTTCATTGTTTAATGATAATGTTATTCAGCTTATCAGACTATATGAAAAAAACTTACATAAAATATATAGACAACACTTATCTATATTATTTAATGAAACATGTATTAATATATATATATATATATATATATATATATATATATTAGTGGATTCTCTTATTGTGAACAATAAAATGAGGGTCAGCATTGGATGGCGCCTTTCATTTTACACTTATGCCTGATAGCAGGGACAATTGTGGAGAAAATCAGGTAAGGGAAAGACATTTCATTTGTGCTTTCTTAAGTGTGATACAAGCCCAGTTTTGCTGCGGGTGACAAAGCCACACTGACAGATGAAATTTGTTAAAGCAGGATTTTGATGGAGTCTCTTCTTCAAAGCTTGACAAAGCTGATCAAAACACTCTAGTCTACTGTCTTCAAAACCCTTTAACTAAACGAAACATGTCTCACGCCTCTCCTTTCCCACATTTTCAGATCTAAGTTGGGACATTTCAAGTTGTCTTTCAATTTGTCTTTGTAGCGTAGAATAGACGCCTAACTGAATACCTGCAGTTTGGTAGCTGTTCATACAGCACCTTTCTTGGAAGCCTATGCTCGTCTATTCTCACATGACCAGCCCACCTAAGTTGTATCTTTGCTAGAATGGTTTCATTGCCTGTGATTTTGTTACATTTCTTCAGTATTGAACTATTCTTGACCCTATCATCCCATTTTATATCACATATGGCATGAAGACAGCACATGTGAAAGGCGCCAAGTTGATTTATGTGCTTGCTGTACAGGGTCCAAGTTTCAGCACCATGGAGAAGGGTTGAGAGAACAACTGATCTGTATATATTGATCTTTACTCTGAGAGACACGTCTTTGGTGTTCTATAACCTATGCTTAAGTTTACCGAATGCTGTGCTGGCTTTGGCTACTCTGGATTGGATTTCTCTGTATTTTTCCATCAGAAGATACTGTTGATCCAAGATATATGAATGCTTCAACAGTTTTTAATGATATTATATATATATATATATATATATATATATATATATATATATATATATATATATATTCTCACCAGCACAAAAACTCGTACAGTTGCAAATGAAGGAAAGCAAGAAGAAAGGATTCAAGATCAGTTGCAAGAAGACAATGCATTGTTCTTAGCAAAAGGTTGATTCCAAAGTGCAAATTGGAGATACCAAAATCAAACAAGTGTGGAAATTTAAATATCTTGGAACGATTTTAACTGAGGACGGAACGTGTGACACTGAAATATGAACACATATTAGGATAGCCAAGGAAGCATTCAAAACTTAAGCAAACTAATAAAAAAAAATAGAAAGATTTTGCTAGAAACAAGTAAGGAGTACTAAACTTATGTGATAGCTGTCCTCCTGTATGGCAATGAGTGCTGGACAATCTCCTCAAAGATGAAGAGACTTGAAGCAACAGAAACAAAGAAAAGAGTACTGAACTGTTACGTGCTATCTGTCCTGCTGTATGGCAATGAGTGCTGGACAATCTCTTCAAAGATGATGACACTTGAAGCAATCAAAATGTGGTTCTACAGAAGGATGCTGAGGATATCATAGATAAGACAATTGAGGTTGCTGACACACATAAGGAGGTCTTGGAAAATCTGATACTCGCAGAACAGAGTGTAAACAGGATAGAGGAAAGCGACCTACTTAGTGAACTTACGTAAACGGATGACAGAACAGGACTTAGGAGAAATAAACTTTGTCTAGCTACAAGGGACAGGGAGTTGTGGAGAGCCATAATCGCCTATGTCCAGAAGGGACATGGCACATGAAGAAGTGCAACTGAGTTTACGAAGATGGGGTGGTCAGTAATAAAATAGTATAGAGATATATAAAGAAACTTACATGCCTCCAAATACAAATATAATCTATTATTTTTGTTTTTAGCAGGTTCAAAATTTTGGTGTTTTTCAGAAGCAAGCTGATATTTGCCGTATCTAATGAGGATTTTACACATTGGTAAAACTTCTGAATTCCAGGGTATCAGATAATCATATATATTATTGCAGAGGCACAGCATGGTTTTACCTACTAGTTAGATTCTTTTTCCTTTCCCTAAAATTAACTTATTCCCCTTGACTTCACTCACACATACAATGTTACACTATTGATTTTTGTCGGAAAACGATTCACTTGCACAGTTCTCAGTGGATCACCTTTCTCACCCAATCATGTCTATTCTTACATTCTTTCTGGGCCAACTTGCTTATTATTCATTTGGTTTGTATAAACAAAAGAATCCCTTGCGCAGTTCTCAGTGGATCACCTTTCTCACCCAATCATGCCTATTCTTGCATTCTTTCTGGACCAACTTGCTTATTATTATTCGGTTGGTTTGTATAACAAAAGAATACCTTGCACTGTTCTCAGTGGATAACCTTTCTCAGCCAATCATGCCTATTCTTCTTTTTGCTTATTATTACTATTGTTTCCAGATTCAGATTTCTGTATTTTTTTCAAGCAAACTGATATTTGCCCTGTCTCTGAAAAGTAATTAAAAGTTAATTAGGCTTCCTCATGTTCATGTTGAGTTGGAAACATTGTAAGCATCACTTGACTGCAGTTTCCAGTCTGCACGTTAGGATGGTAAGGGGTGTTCATCACGGTAGATAATCATCCATAGCACTGGTCATGAAAATATTACACACATCCGAAAAGGCAACATATCTTGACTTCAACACTAATTACTAGTTTCAGACATTTTCATCAGTAAAGGTTTTTTTTCATTGTCTTACTTTTTTTTTGAATGGAAATGTTTAAGATGATTGCAAAATGACAAATACACGCTGAAGGATAGAAAATGTGTAGGCGGACAGGATTTAAGGTGAAAAAAACAATCTTTATCACCTCAGGCTAGCAAGCTATATTCCAGAGTATCTACATAATTCAGGCTTACAGCCATATCACCTTGAAACACCGGTTCTTGTATGATCACCAAAGTTAAGCAACATCAATCTTGGTCAGTACCTAGATAGGTGATTGCTTGGGAATACCAGGTACTGGAAGCTTGGATGAGCAGCTGGTATAATAATAAAAATAAAAAAATAAATAAAAAAAAAAATCAAAGTATAACGGAAATACAGCTCGGAATTTGAAATCAGAGTTGGTTGCTTGGTTGGTTGTTTTGTTTTATGGCATATCAAAACCTCAGTGGGTCATTTAATGCCAACAAATTTTTTTAAATAGATTCATAGCGATAGTTTGGAAAAACAAATGTATATGTATACATATACATTTGAACCATTTTTCAATTACTCATATTTTTTAGTACAATCCAACTTCTTAAGAATGTATAGCTGTTTGTATTACTGGTATTTTTTTATTTTTTTTAGTATTGCTGCTGATAATTTTTTCTTCAAAAATTATTGCTGGTAATAAGTATTTCTGGTATTAAAACATTTTTACACAAATTTGGGAGTTAACTATTTACCCATAGCTGGGACCCTAACAAGTGCTACTACTCCAAGTCAGAGTGGACCTGGGAACACCAGCAATTAAGAGGTGGTTCCATGCTTCTCAATACCTCCTGATCAGAGCCCTTGCACTTAGATGTAGTTTATCATCTTACCCAGGACGTGGATGTAGTTTATTGTCATACCCGGGACAGTTTAAATCGGATAGATTTACAATTCCAGTTAAGTTAGTTATATTTAGTTATGAGCAAATAACTTTCAGAAATGTATAAATCCATCTCTTTTCTCACCTGCTATAGGTTAATTAGTACGACTTGTATCAGTAAAATCATTATCTCCAAAAACATTTTAAAATTTCTAAAAATATTTTCTGGTTTTAAATGACCTGCAAAAGATTGATAAGTCATGAAAAGCAAACAAAATCAATCTATATACTTTCCTAAAATATTTCTCACTATTTACATTATTCGGACTATTGTCCTCATTTTTGTTGCCATATTTATCACAACATTGGGCCATTGTCCACTCCGGCCTTCTTCAGGTGGTTGGAATGTCGAACTGAACCCTTTATTTCACTCGCTGTCCTTAAGGACACATGGCACAGTGGATAAAGGCGTTGGTTAGATCCAGTGACATGACCCAAAGAGTTGCGAGTTCAATACCTGGTTAAGGTGGTAGAGAAATTGGAGAGGGGAATTAACAGGAGATATCTGATAACTGACATCAATTAGATACAGCACCTGGAACTAGAACAGTCTCGCCCAATGAGCGAAATATGGGTTTAGTTTGACATTCCAACCACCTGAATAAGGCTGGAGCGTACCGCAGCTGAAATGTTGTGATGAATATGGCAACAAAGATGAGGGCAATAGTCCAAATAATGTAAATAGTGTACATAATACCTTCTCATACATCAAAATAAAAAAATAAAACTTCACCCAATTTAAATGTTCAAAGGAGTAAAGGAGTAATAAGACTTACATTATTCGGACTATTGTCCTCATCTTTGTCACCATATTTATTACAACGTTTCGGCCGTTGTACGCTTCTGCCTTCTTCTGGTGGTGGTTGGAATGTCGAACTGAACACTTTATTTCGCTCATTGGGCGAGACTGTTCTAGTTCCATGTTTAATGGATGTCAGTTATCAGTTATCTCCTGTTAATTCCCCTCTCCAAATTCTGCACTGCCTTAACCGGGTATTGAACTCACACTCTTTGGGTCTTGTCACTGGATCTAACTAATGCCTTTTATCCACTGTGCCATGTGTCCTTGAGGACATCTGTGTATGAATTTCTGGATATTATAAACCGAATGTCTTCAGCAACCATTAGTTAGATCCAGTGACAGGACCTAAAGAGTGTGAGTTCAATACCCGGTTAAGGCAGTGGAGAACTTTCAGAGGGAAAAATTAACAGAAGATAACTGATAACTGACATCCATTAAACATGGCACCTGGAACTCGAACAGTCTACCCCAGTGAGTGAAATAAAGAGTTCAGTTTGACATTCCAACTACCTGAAGAAGGCAGAAGCATACAACGGCCGAAACATTGTAATAAATATGGTGACAAAGATGAGGACAATAGTTCGAATAATGTAAATAGTGTACATAATACCTCATCTCAGAAATATAGACAGATACTGAAGGGCCGAAACGTAATAAATATGGCGACAAAGATGAGGAAAATAGTCCGAATAATATAAATAATGTACATAATACCTCAACTCAGAAATATAGACAGATAAGACTTAATACATCAAACCTGCACCAGTTTTTCTTTTGACTCCATCTTTCCGCTTATCTCACTTAGCTAAGAATTGCTGGTTGGAAACGTGCTACATAAAGTAGTCTTCATGCTTTACAAGAGAAAAAATTAAAACTTCACCCATTTTAAAAGTTCAAAGTGGTAAAGGAGTAAGAACACTTAATACAGTAAACCTGTGTATGTTATTTTCTTATGTGTCATTAAGATTTATCCTCCTATTTAGATGAGTGTGGATAAAAAGACAGGTTCTTTCTTTGTCCTGTGTCCAATACCCACAAATACATGCACACCAAATTGGAACCCAATCATATCAAGTCAGTTGGTAATCACTGACTATTTAGGAATTATATAATTGAATTAGTCTGCAATGGGATATGATCACCCACCCGTAATCATCAGAACATAGAATTTTACAAATTAACGTTATTCCGGTTAGCTTCACTAATTAACAAGTGTGACTATTCAGTACACGTCTGAAATGTGCTTCCCTACACTCCAAACATTTCAAACGCCAGAGGATAAGTTTGAATAATACATAAAATATGAAAATGTGCATAAAGAACCCATTATAGTAAATAACGGTGTGTATATATACACTGATGTGCCAAAAGTCATGGTATAGTTAATCTAGTACCATCAAACTCCTTTAGCTCAGGAATCAATTCAATGCGACATCAATTCCACAATTGGTTGGGAAATTCTGAAGTGACATACATAGTGAGTTTGTGTGAATGATTAGAAGAATAAAGATAATGAGGAATGATAAGTCAAAAGTTACAGAGTAACAAAAGACGAAATTGTGGTGAGCCATCATCTGTTATTTCCTGAAGAGACATTGCTCATAAAAGATTGATTGTCATGTTTAACAGCATATCAACTCCTACATGGGTCATTTAATACTGAAATTTAATTTTTTGGGGAGCTTTGAAGTAATAAAAATATGTTATTCTACTTTCACAATTGAATACATGGTAGATGATACTCAGCTTTTGTACATATACATGTTTGTGTCAGCATAATTACTATAGGCAATGAGGTGTCTGTTTTATGTTCTAGTTTTGTTGCAGTTATATTTTGGAATACAGTTTGATTTAAGAAATTGTCAGATATTATATGGATTAATCTCATACTGCCAACCGGTTTTAAACAAATTTGGGTAAAATCGCTACAATTTGTTACTATGTGCATATTGTCGGTAATCTTTTAATGATTTGCTGTTATTTTTACTATAAAAATGTGTTTTTATACCTTCGTAAAGTTTTTTTGTTTTTTAGAGGGTTCACTATTTGTCCACAACTAGGACTACCACATCGGGTCTGGGTGGACCTGGGATTAACAACAGCAATTAAAGGTGGTTCCACACTCCTGAAAACCTCAAATCTAGCAATCAGAGGCCTTACTGCCTGATGTAGTTTATCATCATACCCAGTACACTAGCACATAAAAGAAGTGAACAGATGGCAGAACAAGGACAAAGAGGGATAGTAAAGGGTTTAAAGGTTACTTAGAGCAACAAAAGACAGGACGTTGTGGAGAGTCATGACTGGTCATGTTTTGAAGAGATATAGAACATAAAAGTGAATGGATGGATAGATGGAAGAAAAAGAGGGATGGTAAAGAGTCAAAAGTTACTAAGACCAGCAAAACAGGAAGTTGTGGAGAGACACGATTGCTCAATTCCTGAAAAAAACATTACATAATGTAATGATTATATTATGAATATATTATTGCTAATAGAATGATTAATTCACTGTATAAACTCTTTACTTCACTAGATCAGTGACACCTCACCATGTAACAGTGTTTAGCAAGTTAATCATGGACATTAGGATTACTATTAGATATTCACTGAGCGCCCTGTACTAGTAACCTTATGCCAAGTATATAATCAGAAAACAATCAACATGAGTGACAGAAATACGAAGGCGCATTGGAATAACAAAAATATTAAAATATTAAGAAATGTTATTAGAAACAAAAAAAAAAGAGTGTTGACATGCTAATATCAGCCCTTGGATATGAAAGGGAATACTGGAAAATTTCTTCACTGATGACGTGGAAGCTTGAGGCAGGAAATGTTCTACAGATGGATGCTGAGAATACAGTGGGCGACAGAGCATGTGAGCAACAAGGAAGTATGAAGGAAAATGGTAATTAAAAGTGTACAGGGTGTGGCAGAAATACCTCCCACAGAATGGTAAGACATTAGCTAGATGAGAAAATCATTTCCACTTTCGTCTTACATCTCATTATGGAGAAGATATTTCTGAAAGGTATATATATGGGGGTGCTTCCGGGAGGCCTACGCGGGGGGTGCTTCTGGGAGGCCTATGTGAAAGGCGCTTCTGCTACACCTTATACTTAGAATCGGAGAGAGAAAGTCAAAATTTGTAGGTCACTTAAGAAAAGAAGGCAGGGAGAATTCGACGCACGTAGGGCATTTTGAAAACAAGAGGAGCAGATGAAAATACCGAGTAACCTACCAAACGAGCCTGTGTAAATATACATTGCTAACAGCTACCAAAGATAAGAAATTATGGAGAGATATGACCGCCAAGTCCTGAAGGGAGGCCGCACGTCAAAAGGAAGAGCTGCAAATGACAGGAACGGATAGAGGGAGTAGATCCATTGTAAGACATATGCGAGGTTCCAAACACTTTGCACTTGAATTCGGTATTAGTAATTCGGAAAATATCGTAGTGATTTTCTCCTCTTAGGATAAAGAAATAATTATCTGCCCTTACATGTAAAAGTCTGTGCTCTGATCAAAGAGTAATATTATTTTGCCACATTACACACTCGCACAAGCGGAAATTCAAAACCAACATTGAGACAAAGTCAGTTCCCGGCCAGCAACCTAAACATATGTCTCTTTCTACATGTCTGTCGGCTTCAGAGATAACGGCTCAACATGGCTAAAACAAATTGACATTTAAGTAAAATGCCTTTGTATTCCTTTCTCATCATTTCACTGTTTATTATTCGTAATGTATTAAATTACTTGACAATTATTAAGACTTTGATTTGTATTTGTACAGAATACTTTATTGTTCACTTTATAGAGTTATCATGTCTTTAAAGTCGGCCTTTGATAAGTAATCTGAACTTTTTGTTTTTGATAACAGTATAGAGAGATAAAAGTTTGATAGGCTATTTTAACAGTAGAACGAACACCAATGTTTATGACAGACATCGTCAAACGACTGATCCGAAAAAAAAAAAAAAATGGATGAATCTGCAGACAGCAAGAAATTTGGGTGTCTGTAGGAGTGTATACAAATGTGTATCAGTTTCTTATATGTTCGTATTAATGCTATCATATCCTACTGAAAATATTGTGTTAGCAACCATTTTAAAATATATGATGCTGTTGAATATTTAGTGAGCAAGATTGTGGATACATTGGAGTTTCCTCAAAGAGAGTAACAATAATTATACAAACTGCAGACAATTAACAAAATATTGCCTTAGCAAGCTGTTGAATCATAAATAATTTCTGCTTTTCTTTATCAACTTCATTTCCCTTTAGAAAAAGTACAATTTTCTCAAATATTCAGACCAGTACACGAAAATAAATTAATATACAGTAACAAACAAACGGAGCGTCTCCTCAAATACAAGTAACTACTTAAAAAAATAATGTTTAAGTTATAAAATCTGTCGATTAATAAAAATTCATTCTAAAATTCTTTGTTTACATTTGGATATGAAACTGCAGATACGAACAATTTCGGCAGATCTATGACAAGAGAAGTTTCGCTTATTTCACATAGATTGATTGTATCGCAGTTAGCTTCTCCTCATTCCCTTAACCCTTCAACAGGGTCTCTCTCTCCCGGGAGTATAAATACTGGCTGACCTTTCGCCTCTTTCTTTCTTTTCTCTGCTTACGCGCACGTGCGAGCAACTATCTCGACTTCGGCCGCGGGCCGCAACCTCGCACGTGAGGCGAGGTATATAAAACTTTCTCTTAAAATTTCCAATATGTGAACTCTTATACACAACCAGCGTTTCCCATATTCTGGGAACACGCTAAAACAAAATTCACCCGTACGGACATTCAACTCAACACACAACTTTCCATACAGACTGTAACATTTTATTCATGTCTTCTATGTAGTTGTAATTCGTGTATTAATCTATTTGTTATTAATATATATTTGTTCGCATACATGTATATCGGTCTTGTTTGTTTCTTTGGACTCCATTAAAGTCCAACATTCTTATGTAGCTGGACCGGCCAGCGCAAGCCATAACCTAGAGATAACTCATCTTCTCTTCTCACATTCACACACCGCATGGTCCACTACAACTGCTTTTCTTAGTCCAGTTGCGTACCGGGTGTAATGATAAATCCCTCTACTCTAGAGGACGCATATTCATTATTATTTCCAACGACTCTTTGCCACTTATGAAGCAACTTTTCGATGGCTTTTGCGTAAAATTCCGGCGGCATTGGTGCGAAAATCTTTGATAAATTTTTGTATTTGGTTCCATAAAGTTTTCTCCATTACAGGTACTGAAAAAAAGTTTGTGATATATTAAAGGTGCGCTTGGTTTGGTTTGGTTTGTTTTACGGCATATCAACCACAATAGGTCATTTAATGCCGACAACTTTTTTTTTCCTGGTAATATTTTTTTTTTCAGAAACGTATTGCTGGCAATTTTTTTTTTCCCAAAAAATTTATTTTTGTTAATTTTTTTTTGCGAAGTATTTCTGGTATTAAAACCTATTTTTACACTTTCATAATGCTTTTTACCTCGTTTCGGTGTTAACTATTTGCCCATAGCTGGGACCCTAACAGGTGCTACCACCCCGGTCAGAGTGGACCTGGGAACACCAACAATTAAGAGTTGGTTCCACGCTCCTCAAAGCCTCCTGATCAGAGGCTTTACTGTTGGACGTAGTTTATCGTCTTAACCTGGATGCGTATTGAGGGTGTTAGGGTCAAATGGATATATTCAACCGCATTTAATAAACAAGGAACACACGGTGGACATGTTGGATTTTTATTACGGAAATGATAAAGGGGAATGATATGAGTAAACTGAAATGATACTAGGGGGTGGGGCGTAAACTCCCTGTTTATGTGTATAACTCACAATTCTCCATTTTGGGGAGAACAAATTATGTAAATTTATGTCCTTAAAACGTCCCGGCCTTTTGCTAAGTCTTCTACTTCTAGTCGTAGTTGGGTTTGTGGAATGTCTTTTGAGTGGAAGTGGTGGTGCGTTATGAGTTGAAAGCATTGATGGAGGCCCGACTACTGTCGTCTGGTTACCCAGGGAGGTTGGTGCTGGAGGGCAATAGATTTGCCTGGGTTGTTGAAGGTAACTCCTCTATTAGTATAGAGGTAGGTACCAGTTGATCAGAGTGCCGTTTCTATTGGTTGCCGGGGTTGACTTCTACTGCATATGATCTTGGATCTTGTTGGGAAATGATCCTTGAATGTTGCCAGCATTTGGTGTCCGCGGTAATCACGAGCAAAGACAGTGTCACCCACCTTTAGTGACGGTGGGAAAATCTCTGCTCAGATTTGCTGAGAGTGGTTTTCATATTGGGTCATAGCATTTAACTACTTTGTAGTTTCCAACCAAACATGAGTGTTGCTAGTGACTCTCCTGTGGTAGCGTGGAGTGAATTTTTATAAAAAATTAGGAATTTGGAAAGCTTTGTATGGATGGTGCCACTTTCATGCTTTGCTAATTTTAGAGATTGCACCATTCGTTCTGCTAAATCCATTGCAAGATGCTATAGGGCGCTTTTTTGTGTCTAATATCGTTACATGAGAAGAAGCGTTTAAACTCATCAGATGTGGACGTTGGTACATTATGTGAAACTAATAGTTCTGGGATACCATATCTTGGGAACATTGTCATTAAGATATCCATGCTTGTAGTAGTCGTAGCATTAGATGGAGGAATTACCTCTACCCATTTTGATTGGGTATCGACTATTACACAGAACATTGATCCCTGAAATGAACCTGCATAGTCCATGTGTACTCTCTGCCAGAGCCGATCCGGCAACTGCCAAGGATGTAGTGGAGCCTTTGGTTTGGTTTGTGTTTTACGGCATATCAACCTCATTGGGTTATTTAATGCCAACAACTTTTTTTTTTCCTGGTAATATTGTTTTGTCAAAAATCTATTTCTGGTAATATTTTTTTCCTCAAAAATGTAGAGCTGGTAATATTATTTTAAAACATGTATAGCTGGTAATATTTTTTTTTTTTTTCAAAAATGTATTGCTGGTAATTTTTTTTTTTTTCAAAAATGTATTGCTGGTAATTTTTTTTTTTTTTCAAAAATTTATTTCTGGTAACAATTCTTTTACAAAGTGTCTCTGGTATTAAAACCCATTTTTATGCTTTTTACCTCAGTTTCGGGGTTAACTATTTGCCCATAGCTGGGACCCTAACAGGTGCTACCACCCCTTGTCTGGGTGGACCTGGGGAAAACAGTTAAGAGGTGGTTGCTCAAAACCTGATCAAATGCCTTTCTGCCGGATGTAGTTTTTTTCTTTGGTTTTGTAAAACCCATTTTTGGATATTTTTATTCCATCGAAGATCAGAGTCCTGAAAGAAGGCGCACTTGTTCAAATTTACCACGAGATTAAAATCCTTGAAGACAGGAAAGAACATATTTGAAGTTTTAAAAATGTATCTTGTCAGATTTGCCAGTGATTAACATATTCATCCGTGTTACAAACTACCCCTTCAAGACCTCGTAGAATTTGGTCCAAGGTCTTTTACCATATCACAGGCGCTGACGTGATGCCATAAACTAGACAATTATATTGATATAATCCTTTGTTGGTGTTTATGGTTGTCAGTTACTTTGATTCTTCAAGCATTAATTGTAGGTATGCCTGCCTTTAGATCTGTTTTGGTGAATAAAGCACAATGGTCGAACAACAATATACCTTCAATGGTAGAAGCTGCTGGGGATATAAATGTGCATTTAGTGTTTCATTGATCTCTTAAGAACTCTAAATGGATAATCCTATGATTTCACTACGCACACAACATTACCTTTTTTCCATGGAGCTCACTTTTGGAGGCCCCATTATAGGGACTTATGCCTGTCAATGATTTGGCGTTTAATAATGCCGAATGTAAGCAATTTTTTATTGCCTTTTATGACATATTTACAGAACCGTTAGTTAAGATGGTACATTTGTCATTACACTTAGTTCTTCTAAACAGAAATTACTTTTGGCTTAACCTAATATTTGTCTTAGATCTCCATCCGATAATAGTTAAGAATTTCTCTATATTTCTGAGATGAGGTATTGTAACTATTTACACTACGTTGTGCGGACTGAAACTATAATACTGAATATAACAATAAAGATGAATACAAGTGTCCGAACAATGTAAATCTATATATAAAATTCTATGACTTCAGTTAGTCCGTCCATCCGTCACACACACTAAAATAACCGTACACTGACAGATCAAGTCCAAATTTTGGAGAGACGTGCAAACAGTTAAGGGGGGTACAAAGTACAGTTGGTTTTAATAAGGTGCGTAGCTTAGTACGATACATTTTCATTAATATTTTAGTAAAAATTAAGTTTTATTATTTAACATACAAAATACTCCTATTTTAAAAACAATTTAGTGATTGAAATAAACACTTTTTTAATAAAGATAGAAAATTGTTTTTTTGCACATCTTTTCTTTGCGTTTTTATATACAATAATCAATTTCCAGTTTTAACAACGTTTGTGAGAAAAATGAACAAATCACAAGGGCAAATGCTTCAAAATGTTTGAATTTGGCTCCAGAAAGAAATATTTACGCATGAACAATTGTATGTTGCATGCTCAAGAGTAAGAAATCCTAAAAATTTATTATTCGCTGTTAAAAAGGAAAACAGAAGGTTGTTTTTTTAATTATTGTTTACCATGCAGTCTTATACAATTAACGAAATTATTAAACAACGAAGTGAGGTTTTATGTCAAACAAATCAGCTTATTTAAATTTCATCGATTGATTTGCGAAATTGAACAAAACGTAGTTTTTAATTCACGACAAAAATGTTAACGATAACTTCCCCAATACTAAATACTGAGAGCATTTCAACACGCGTCAGCAAAAAATTGGAATTAGTATAAAATTGTTGGATGAAATTTTTCAGTTCTCTTGTTAATCTTTACACTTAATGTTGTAGTAAAGAAAACACTTCCAACCTTATAGTAGCCACAAACGTCTGCAATAGATTTCTTCTGTTTCTCGACCGCAACACTTATGGCCAAATCACAGTTCAAACGATAGCTCGTCGTAACAGTCCAACAAGCAACGTAGAAACGACAAAATGGGATCACACGTCCAACCTTCACTTCTCACCAGCAAAAACGCATGTTTGGCTCACCAGTTCAGAAAATCTTCTGCCTTTAGAAGCGAAAAACAACAGCTTTCTGATTGGTCACACCATTCAGGGGAGGGGAGAACATTAGCATAGATTCTAGTCGTTGAAGTAGATTTTTCCTAACTACTTTTTGGTAACTTTTCTTCGGCAGATTGCACACAAAACACGAACTTTTTTTCGGGGTAACTGATTATCTCTTTCACTACACTAAGATTTAGATTAGCTTTAGTGTGGTTAAAAAGGCCGATTTACACTCTTTCTCCTTGTCGAACACACACAACATATGCGCACCAAATCGGAAACCAGTCATGTAAAATCTGTAAGTAATCCAAGACTTTATTTGGGAATTATATAATTGAATTTGCTTATCTGATATAATCACAGTCTTCTCTTTAGAGCATGGGATTTTACAAATTAGAGTTACAGAGTTAGGTTAGCTAATTAACAGGTGTGTCTATTCAGCACAAATTCTAAATGCGTCTCCCTATACGCCAGCCATCTTATGCAGCAAGGGATAAATTTGGTTAATGTTTAAAAAGACAAAAACGAGCATCTTCAAAGAACAAAATAATATTACGGACAGACAATAAGTTATATACAGTATGTGAGCACGTGGCTAAGTAATGAGAAGGTTCACTTTCCAAACATAGAACCCGAGTTCAATCACACCATGGTCAATTTTTGACCATATATATTAGCGTGCAAAATGTCGGTGAATAGGAGTTTGGTATCGTTTATGACCACCCCTAGCCGAACAAAATGCAACAGCTCCGACTTTAGCACTGATTCCAGATAATGACCGATGCGCCGTCTCAAAAGCTGTCCACAAGAACCTGATTATTAATGGATGCAGTATCTTGTAGAGGTCTCGTCGCGTCTTCAATATGGAGTGTCCCTTGGGGAATCACGTTGCTCCACCACTTCCTTAACTCTCAGCATCCTTGGTCATTCTACTATTTCTCCTAATCACTGTTCTGCTAACCATTTACACAAGCTCTTTAGGTAGGTTACTCTCTGCTTTCCTCTGTCCCTCTTGCCTTCAATATGTCCTGTGAGTGTCAAATTCTTCAAGCCCACTTTCTTCATTATGTGCCCTAGAAATTTACACAATCTTGTTAGGTAGGTTACTCTCTGCTTTCCTCTGTCCCTCTTGCCTTCAATATGTCCTGTGAGTGTCAAATTCTTCAAGCCCACTTTCTTCATTATGTGCCCTAGAAATTTACACAATCTTGTTAGGTAGGTTACTCGCTGCTTTCCTCTGTCCCTCTTGCCTTCAATATGTCCTGTGAGTGTCAAATTCTTCAAGCCCACTTTCTTCATTATGTGCCCTAGAAATTTACACAATCTTGTTAGGTAGGTTACTCTCTGCTTTCCTCTGTCCCTCTTGCCTTCAATATGTCCTGTGAGTGTCAAATTCTTCAAGCCCACTTTCTTCATTATGTGCCCTAGAAATTTACACAATCTTGTTAGGTAGGTTACTCGCTGCTTTCCTCTGTCCCTCTTGCCTTCAATATGTCCTGTGAGTGTCAAATTCTTCAAGCCCACTTTCTTCATTATGTGCCCTACAAATTTACACAATCTTGTTAGGTAGGTTACTCTCTGCTTTCCTCTGTCCCTCTTGCCTTCAATATGTCCTGTGAGTGTCAAATTCTTCAAGCCCACTTTCTTCATTATGTGCCCTAGAAATTTACACAATCTTGTTAGGTAGGTTACTCGCTGCTTTCCTCTGTCCCTCTTGCCTTCAATATGTCCTGTGAGTGTCAAATTCTTCAAGCCCACTTTCTTCATTATGTGCCCTAGAAATATACACAATCTTGTTAGGTAGGTTACTCTCTGCTTTCCTCTGTCCCTCTTGCCTTCAATATGTCCTGTGAGTGTCAAATTCTTCAAGCCCACTTTCTTCATTATGTGCCCTAGAAATTTACACAATCTTGTTAGGTAGGTTACTCTCTGCTTTCCTCTGTCCCTCTTGCCTTCAATATGTCCTGTGAGTGTCAAATTCTTCAAGCCCACTTTCTTCATTATGTGCCCTAGAAATATACACAATCTTGTTAGGTAGGTTACTCGCTGCTTTCCTCTGTCCCTCTTGCCTTCAATATGTCCTGTGAGTGTCAAATTCTTCAAGCCCACTTTCTTCATTATGTGCCCTAGAAATTTACACAATCTTGTTAGGTAGGTTACTCTCTGCTTTCCTCTGTCCCTCTTGCCTTCAATATGTCCTGTGAGTGTCAAATTCTTCAAGCCCACTTTCTTCATTATGTGCCCTAGAAATATACACAATCTTGTTAGGTAGGTTACTCTCTGCTTTCCTCTGTCCCTCTTGCCTTCAATATGTCCTGTGAGTGTCAAATTCTTCAAGCCCACTTTCTTCATTATGTGCCCTAGAAATATACACAATCTTGTTAGGTAGGTTACTCGCTGCTTTCCTCTGTCCCTCTTGCCTTCAATATGTCCTGTGAGTGTCAAATTCTTCAAGCCCACTTTCTTCATTATGTGCCCTAGAAATATACACAATCTTGTTAGGTAGGTTACTCTCTGCTTTCCTCTGTCCCTCTTGCCTTCAATATGTCCTGTGAGTGTCAAATTCTTCAAGCCCACTTTCTTCATTATGTGCCCTAGAAATATACACAATCTTGTTAGGTAGGTTACTCGCTGCTTTCCTCTGTCCCTCTTGCCTTCAATATGTCCTGTGAGTGTCAAATTCTTCAAGCCCACTTTCTTCATTATGTGCCCTAGAAATATACACAATCTTGTTAGGTAGGTTACTCTCTGCTTTCCTCTGTCCCTCTTGCCTTCAATATGTCCTGTGAGTGTCAAATTCTTCAAGCCCACTTTCTTCATTATGTGCCCTAGAAATATACACAATCTTGTTAGGTAGGTTACTCTCTGCTTTCCTCTGTCCCTCTTGCCTTCAATATGTCCTGTGAGTGTCAAATTCTTCAAGCCCACTTTCTTCATTATGTGCCCTAGAAATTTACACAATCTTGTTAGGTAGGTTACTCTCTGCTTTCCTCTGTCCCTCTTGCCTTCAATATGTCCTGTGAGTGTCAAATTCTTCAAGCCCACTTTCTTCATTATGTGCCCTAGAAATATACACAATCTTGTTAGGTAGGTTACTCTCTGCTTTCCTCTGTCCCTCTTGCCTTCAATATGTCCTGTGAGTGTCAAATTCTTCAAGCCCACTTTCTTCATTATGTGCCCTAGAAATATACACAATCTTGTTAGGTAGGTTACTCTCTGCTTTCCTCTGTCCCTCTTGCCTTCAATATGTCCTGTGAGTGTCAAATTCTTCAAGCCCACTTTCTTCATTATGTGCCCTAGAAATTTACACAATCTTGTTAGGTAGGTTACTCTCTGCTTTCCTCTGTCCCTCTTGCCTTCAATATGTCCTGTGAGTGTCAAATTCTTCAAGCCCACTTTCTTCATTATGTGCCCTAGAAATATACACAATCTTGTTAGGTAGGTTACTCTCTGCTTTCCTCTGTCCCTCTTGCCTTCAATATGTCCTGTGAGTGTCAAATTCTTCAAACCACCCTTTCTCGTTATGTGCCCTAGTTATGCATGTAGTTTATTTTCTCTGATATCAACATTGTCATCTGAGTCTCTTATATTGTTTCGATTGTAGTTACCAATGTGAGAAGACATATCCTTGTAAAATCTCTACAGTACGTTCTATAAATGTCCGGGTGAACGTAGTTATTTTTAATAAAATAGTTATTTTTAGGGCGTAAACGTGTTTGAGTAGACAACCCTGTTTATTTAGAAACAATAAAATTTACGTCTACCTTCTACTTTACGTCTCCCTAAAAGTCATCTTTTTTCGGAAGTTTTCAAAATACCCCTCTGTTTTTTTCCTTTGTTATTTAATACACATCTGTGGTCGCTTTTACTATAAAGGGTAGCAGTAACAGTCTAATTAGCGGTTTCACCAGGCACGGTAGAATAATGGATTGCGGCTCGAATTGATTAATTTGAGGGCAGAGTTCGAATTCCAATCAAGTTCATTACATTATCCTTGGGAAAGGTATGAATCCAACTTCTCCCTCCAGCTATAGGTAAATAGTAGGACAAACAGTGTACTATAGCCTTGGGTGTAAACTGGTCTAGAAAAGAAAAAACGTAATTCAAGACTGTATACAGCCCTGGGGGAGCGCGGTGAAGTAATGGATAGCGGCTCGGATTGAGGAATCGGAGAGCCGAGTTCGAATTCCAGTCAAGTCCATTACATTCACTTACGTGCTAATACCCTTCTCCCCCCAGCTATAGGTAAATAGCAGGATAGACCTCGTTCTATAGCCTTGAGTGGCAATTGGTCTACCGCAGGAAGAAATAGCAACCTACTAGCAATCTACCTATGTAACGAAAGATGCAAGATCTCTTAAGCATGTATCACGCATGGCTCATAACTGACTGAAGCAGCCGTGGCGTATCACACAATATGCAACGAAAGAAAGGATCGTACGCATTGACTCGGTGATCCCGAAATCCTTCCTGCAAAGTTTAGTAAGCACATCCAAAAAAGACATTATGTATCAGATAAACACCTGACTATAATCCGTAATTCTAATGACAGGAGACATTAGCCCAAGTTTAATTTAGAAGTTTTCCTTCAAAATTGCGTCCACCACGGCTTTATAAAATGGCTTCAAGCCAATGAATCCCGTCAGTCTTAGAAAAGACGCTCCTTCATCAATACACTGACGCTACAACATCATATAGAGATCGGATTAAAGTGTAGTATCTGTTCTGCTAATCTCTAAGTCCCAGTAATATTATAAATTGACCGCCAAGCAGCCAGTGCTACTTTCGGTTGAAGTTTTTGGTTTGGTTTATTTTGTTTTACGGCATATCAACCTAAATGGGTTATCTAATGCCGACAATTTTTTATTGCTGGTAATGTTTTGTTTTGTCAAAAATCTGTTTCTGGTAATATTTTTTCCTTCAAAATTGTATTGCTGGTAATAATTTTTTCAATAAAGTATTGCTGGTAATAGTTAACTATTTGCCCATAGCTGGGACCCTAACAGGTGCTACCACCCCGGGTCAGGGTGGACCTGGGAACACTAGCAATTAAGAGGTGGTTCCACGCTCCTCAAAACCTCCTGATCATTGGCCTTGCTGCTGGATGTAGTTTATCGTCTTATCCAGGACATTGAAATTTTTAAAATGTCTCAAAATAATTTTTCATAAAAATCGGTTTCTCAAGTCCAATAACTTATTGCTCGTTTCATTATTTCCTTGCTAACCTTCGGTTTGAGGTAGTGCGGAACGTCAGCATCTTGATTATGTCATTTTCTGACTTACATGCGATATCCACTTTAGTTGTTGCTGAAAGTCCTCAATGCAGTTTCTGTTATTCTGTTATTTTCTTTGTTAATGAGTTTCTGTACAGTTTTTTTGTGAATCTGCAGCGCCAGTCTTCAAGTGATTTAACCCTAGAACACTAACCATGGGTATATAGTAACCAGCGCAAATTTTCCTATTTTTAATTACAATTTTCAGTACCTGATTTTCTTACCTAAATGTTTTTCAGTTCCTATTAATGTTAACTCAAAGTACAAAGTTTGAAGTGCCTCCATGTAAAATATTTCAAATAAAGATTTATATTTTTTTTTTTTTTTTTTTTTTTTTTGATATTTTCAAAATCGGGTATGATATACCCATGGTTAGTAGGGGTGTAACTTTAATTGATGGTTAGTGATCTAGGGTTAAGTATAGCTGTCAGAAATCATTATGGCAGGGCTGATATATGCTAGGAAGATCTCCATTTTCCCCCTATGTACAGAATCGGAGGCTTTAGTGGGTTCTTTGCCCTGACGCCCTCAATAATCCGCAGAACAGTCAAGATTTGTCTAACGCAGAGTTTCTCAACCTTTTTAAGCAACGGCACACCAAGGAGCAAATGAAAATATCACGGCACACCAAGGAGCAAATGAAAATATCACGGCACACCAAGGAGCAAATGAAAATATCACGGCACACCAAGGAGCAAATGAAAATATCACGGCACACCAAGGAGCAAATGAAAATATCACGGCACACCAAGGAGCAAATGAAAATATCACGGCACACCAAGGAGCAAATGAAAATATCACGGCACACCAAGGAGCAAATGAAAATATCACGGCACACCAAGGAGCAAATGAAAATATCACGGCACACCAAGGAGCAAATGAAAATATCACGGCACACCAAGGAGCAAATGAAAATATCACGGCACACCAAGGAGCAAATGAAAATATCACGGCACACCAAGGAGCAAATGAAAATATCACGGCACTTTGAGCAAAATATTTAAAGTTGCTACATTTAATTGTTATGAAATAAAAACCACAGATTTTTTTTAAATACACACAAATATTAACTTATTTCAATATTCCTATTCAACTATTTTGCGACTTATTTAGTGTGAAACCTGTCTGGTGTTTTTTTAGCGATTTCTTCAATGTTTGGTCGGATGTGCGATAAACAGTGCCTCATGGGAAATGTGCCAAACTATTCTTTACTGTCGAACCCTCTGCCTTGAGTAGAGAGGAACCCGGGCAAAGTTTCGTCCTGTCAGGTAGACAGATCCTGAACCCGTTTATACGGGTTCTAAGGGAATATTTTTGGCCGAACCTACAGGCTCGGAGAACCCACGTTAAACTCGGCCTTGTGCCACATACATCCCTCGTGGGGGTGGGGGGCTGTTAGATATTAACAGAGCCTCATTTCTTCTTCATTTGAGTAGTCTTTGTTGCTTCTTATTTTTTATCTTATGGTCGAGAAGCCTAATTCACATAATAGAAAATTGCAATAAAACTGATAAAGCCTTTTTAGCTAATGTGGGATATTTCTTTTGTATTGAAATCCAAAATGTATCAAGAAAAGTAAGAATTATTTGAAAAAAAAGTTAAATACTTATTCAAATATTGATGCTATACCATTGCTACTTTCACACTTTTACATATATATATATATATATATATATATATATATGTATGTGTGTGTGTGTGTGTGTGTGTGTGTGTGTGTGTGTGTATGTGTCGTGAGAATGTTTCGCTGCACACTTGTGTGCCAAGGCACGTCTGTTGATAATCACTGGTCTAATGGTCGATCTATTTTTTTTTTTTTTTTGAAAGACATTTTGATTTTTTCGAAGTACTTTCTCTGCTATTCAACAATTTCTAGCAACGAAGAAAAGGTAACATTTCTGTCAATGTCTCTTCTCTTGTCAGACTAGTCCAAAGTCATAACATCCCGATTAAATGATTACCTCGTGCTTATTTAAAAGATTTGTATGCTATCCTTGCTGAGAATTAAGCATATGTGTTATCAGACAGGAAATGGAAAATGTATGACTGTTTAAAATTACGATATAAGCGAGATGCTATTCAATTTTCTCTGAAGACACGGCGACCAGGTTTGGCGTTGTGAGCTGGAATCAGCGAGAGTATGAAGAAAGGTAATAATATTCACATTGCACAAACAAAATAGGGCAATAGTGGCCACTGCGTCCCCCCCCCCGCAAAAAAAAAATGTAACAGTACTAGTTAGTATTCACCTGTCAATGTCAACTACTAATAAGGACCTATATAGATGACTTGGGGGGGGGGCAATTACTACAGTCAGTCAATTGTGCCATAAGTGATACACATTTGGGTGTTAGTGTATCTTTTGATACATGACTGGCGAAGCAGATTTTTTTTCCCGCAGTAGGTTGCCATTTCTTTCTGTGGTAGACTGGTTGGCAAACAATGTTAAAGAATCCATTGCTGGAGGAGAGATGGATCCATACCTTTCCCAAGAGTATTTGTGCGTAAGTGAATCTGACGAACTCGGTTGGAATCGAACTCGGCTCTCTGAGCCCATATCCATTACACCACAACGAACATTATGAAGTAAATGTGGCAATAAAAACCGAAGATGTGCAAAAAAGCCTGGGGCGTCCAATGCCCGACGACATTCTATCAGCAACCTATTTCGTTTCTTCGTCCAGTCTGTATACAACATCCTACCAACCTGGCAAAATATTGTAAGAACAAGTCACTAAAATGTCTACTTTGCACAAAGAAAGAATCGCTACACTTATTAAATAACTGGCTGAAGACTTTGGCCGACGAACCTTATTGGTGTAGACACGGCCATGTACTAAAAGCGATAGCTGACGCAGCTACTACACGCATCAAGGAGAGCAAATGAAGATGAGTTTGTGAGAGCAAATGAACAAATAAGCAAGTACAAAGAAGGGAAAGCCTATCTGCTATATTCAGCTGCACACTGGCAGTTAGAAGCGGATTTAAAAAAAATAAAGAAACAATTAAAATCCACTAATCAAATTGCAGAAACAGCATTTCACCCAGATCTGATAACCTTCAACAACACTAAACAGATAATATGGGAGCTGAGCTTGTCTTGAGAAAAGTTTATGATACTTACTCGCGAAAAGAACGTGATAAGTACCAACAACTGATCGAAACGTTAACAAAATCAATGACAATCATATAGATGCAAAAATTTTGTTTTCGTCAAGTTTGGCGTCTTTTTCATGATGCTTATAGGAGGAGCCTTGTTGCCTAGTGCGGTTCTTGCGAATGGCCTTGTGTCAGACTACCAAACTTTTCTGTATAAGAGTATTTTGATATTCCCTTAGAACATCAATGGCTCATAACAAGTTAGCAATGTAAAAGGTGGACAAACACCATTAGATAAGAAAAGGCATAACAAGATGTAAATTCTTTTTTCAACAACAAATTTGGCAGGGTGCAGTAGAGGAGGGAATGCAAAGTAGAGTTCTTGGTCTCTTGGCGGTTCAACCAAATCTGCACAATGTGAGGCTGACGTTAATGGTCGGAGGCTGTTGCGCGCCAAAATGTAGTAATGTTGGCGCCAAGCGTCCTTGTAGAAGAAATAGTCCAAAACGTGGAGAAAGGTTATATGGAAAGTTTCCTTTTATTTTTTTGAATAAACAGTAAAAGGGGGGTAACTTTATCTAAGAATGTCCTTTTTTTTTTTTTTAGAAAAGGAAAGCTCAGAAGAAACTTAGTGACAGAACTAATTCGGTCGGTTGTGAGATTTCGACCGAGGAAAATCACCAATATTACTGAGCTGCAAAAGTGTTCGTTGCCTGTAAGAAGTATAGGCCAACAAAAAAAAGGGGGGAGAGACCCAGAAAGTTTAGGTATAGGTACCACGTGTGGAAGCTTGTGGATTTCTGACTTACTTGTTGTTTAGGCAGGAGGTAAGGTCCGTTCGATACTGAGGTTCGTGACGAAAATGCTTGTTGCTCTAGACAGGAGGTTAGGTCAGAAAGTTGGGCTAAGACCGAGTCTACACTGATGGAAGGTAGCTTCAGCAAACGAATTGACTATGAAAAGAGGGTCCATTGCCGAAATCTAGATGGTTGAAGCTTATGTGCAGAGAGAGATGTCAAAACACGTCTTCCCGACTCGATGTCCGCAGGTCGTCTCTTACTCGTGGATACTTTTTGGCGGGTATCCGAAGAGTCACGTGGCCGTTTGACTGGCGGCAAAATGCCAACCGTCCAAAGAACTTTGAATGGGTGTTCATTTCAAAACGGTCACGTGACTTAGCATCGAAAGTGTTGGGTCGTTGCTCACAGGGTATCAACGACGATGAAAGGAGAAAAAGAGAAAAAGGTTTGAGGCAAACGATGATGGTAGGAGGGGTGTGCTGATATGCTATGCTCTGTTTTTAGCGATCATACGGAGGTACCTGATATATCGAATGAATCGAGATAGAAATGTAGAGGATTCGTAGGATAAACTTTTTAAAAGGCCTCAACAAGAATTAGAATCAAATGATTAGTAAAGAAAAAAAAAGTTCTGAAAGAAAAACAATAGAAGCAGACGAAGTCATCGAGATGGATTCCGGCTCAAAAGATTTCAAATATGGCGTAAAACAAAATTTTTTTAAATGTGCCCTCCCCTTCTTTGAGAGCTTGTAAAATTAGCGAAATAACTGTTGCATATTTTGCATACGTGATTTGGATTTTCTCCCCGAGATTTCACGTTGGCGGGAATATTTTGACAACTTGAAGGTTGGCTTGGTTTATATATTTTTTGCTTTCGACATGGGAGGACCGTTGGTCTATTTTATGCTTTCTTTGCTCCTGGGTAGTTCGGATTACCAAAGACTTTTTGTAACAAAAAAAATATGGGAGCTGCGCTTCTCTTGGGAAGAGTTTATGATACTTGCTAGCGAAAAGAACGTGATAAGTACCAACAACTGATCAAACAGTGTCAACAAAATCGATGGCAATCATATATCGAATGAATCTAGAGATAGGATGTAGGAAAAACTTTTTAAAAGGCCTCAGCAAGAATTGGAATCAAAGAATTAGTAAAAAGGATAATTCTGAAAGAAAAACAATAGAAACAGACGAAGTCGTTTAGATGGATTCCGGCTCAAAAGATTTCAAATATGGCGTCAAGCAGAATATGAATGTTAAAAGGAGAAAGTCGCAGAATTCGTGGAAAGTTCGGGGGGGGGGGGTACTTAATATTTCGATATTAATTGTAAATAGACATTTGTATTTACGTAAGAATTTAGGCTAGGTATGCCAAGGAGGTGTGATTTATAAAGAAATAATATAAATATAGGGATAAAAGCAAGCAACTAGAATCGGGGTTCCCTTTCTTTCTCTTAAAATGCATAAATAATTAACAAAAGAATCGTTAGAATAAATTAATTCCTTATTTTTAAAAATAGACGAGCGAGATTAGATTTATATTATTAGATACATTTTCTCTTGTTTTTCTTTCTTTTTTTTTTTTTAATTCTTCACCTGGTCTTCGAAATTAATAACGAGATTTGGGTAAATATTAGCTTCAAATATTAAGTAACAAATGGGGTATAAAATTAGGTAAAGAAAAGTGGAGGGCGAAAGAAAATGACAAATAACGACTTACCACAATGGAGAAGGCGAACAATTCCAAAATAACCTCTCGGGGATATTTTTCAGCGCCCACATCGTTACTGAATGGGACACAAGGTCGAGGCTAAAAGTGAGTTTAACGTCAATACCGTGGAAAAACTGCCCAACCAAAGAACCTCAAGATTTATTCGTATAAAATACAAATTGTGGCACGGGGCCTAGAGAGGGGGAGGGGTAAGGCTGGTCTTGACTAACTATCCTATACCTAGCTAATCAGATTCGTGACCCATTCATACATTACAATTGACGCATTCACCACAAGAATTCGTCCATCACCATTCGATCCTCCGAACACCATAATACCACATCCACACCAGGGGGGACCTACAAAAAAGCGCCCCATTTAATGATAATGAAAATACATATCCAACCAAATAACCTCTCAGGAAAAGCCGGAAGGAATAAACTCACGGAATAATATACTTGCACGGAAAAATTTCATTGGCTGATGGCAGAACGGTCAAAGCGGTCATTTAAATAAATAAATAAATAAATAAATAAGAAAGGCAAAAAAGAAATAAGAACGCGCAACAGTGGAAATCTCTGAAAACAGGTATGACCAATAATACTACTGTCATTTGTGTTACTGTTATGTTTGGATTACACAGCGAGACTTTAAATTTTCTAATATTCAGTTGTGTTAAGTTTGGCTCTGATTTTTTTTTCCATTCTTCTCTCCGTTTTATCTTAATATTTTATTTTCAGTTTCAGTCAAACGGTATTACGGGCCGATGTTTTTTATCATTTTTTTATGCTTCGATATTTGCGTCGTTTTTTTTTTCTCTCCGTTCTTTTTCGTTTCAACAAAAAAAATTGAAGAAAAGTTGACCTTTCTAGAATAATTACGCCTTGTCTGAATTTATTTTTGTCCCTCCTTTTTGGTGGTATTTTTTATTGCATTTTTTTCCCTCCGTGTTTGTCTTTCACTCTCATTGTTTAATTTTCAGTTTTTATTTTTTCCAGAAAAGGTTTTTTGATCACCCCGTAAGTTTTAGTTATTTTGCTTGTCTTGTAGAGTTTCTCTTAAAGGTTCAGGATTTGTGTATTAGTTGACTCCCGAGGTTAAGTGCCGTCGAGCCTGGTCAGTCAATACCTGGATGGGTGATCGCTTGGGAATACCAAACGCTGTAATGAACAATGACTCTATATTGTTAATCGGAGAGCGAGTTTCGATCCCAGTTGTGTTATGTTCACTTACGCGAAAATATCTTTGGGAAAGAAACGACATCTTCTCCACCATTTATGGGCTACTTAGTAAAGACCTGTTTCACTTAAATCATAACTAAAAATATCTTAAAATATTTATTTCCATTACTACTCGGACTGTCCTCCTCATTACTGCCAGATTCGTTGTTCGCTCCGGCATTTTTCAGGTGATTGGAATTTTGAACTGAACCCTTTATTTCGTCCACAGGTATAGACTGTTCTAGTTCCATGTGTCATACCTCTTCTGGATATCGCAATTATCTCTTAACTCAACTCCCTGAGTAGGTAGGTATTGAATACACAACTCTTTAGGTAAAGTCACACTTTTATCCACTAGGCCACGTGTCCTTGAGGACATCAGTGTATGAATTTTTGGGACTTATAAACTTAATGTCACAGTATTCATTTTTAACCAGAGCTCATATTGCAACTTTGTTTTTAATGTTGCTTTTCTCTAGCGCTATCAACATTAGCCTAGTAAAGAAAAACGAACAAGCCTAACACATCTGTCCATATTTCTGAGATGAGGTATTATAAATATTTACACAATTTACATTTTATGAAATGGAGACAGTCCGACAATTATTTTAAGACATTTTTATGTTTATACATTCTTTTTATAGATACAAATATTTAAGTAAATGCTCTGTAAAATGTTGTTTAATACTGTTTATTATAAAACAGAACATTTACTTAAATATTTGTATCTATAAAAAGAATGTATAAACATAAAAATGTCTTAAAACAATTTACATTGTTTGGACTGTTGTCCTCATCTTTATTGCCATATTCACCTTCAAAAGCGGTCTCTATTTCTGAGATGAGGTATTGTAACTATTTACACTATTTACATTGTTTGGGCTGTTGCCCTCATCTTTATTGTCATATTCACGACATTTCGGCCGTCGTCCGCTCCAGCCTTCTTTAGATGATATACATTGGAATTTCATCCACCGGGGTAGATTGTTTTAGTTCCACGTGCCGGGCCTTTTCTTGATCTTATGAAATAACTGAAACTAAGATACGTTGAAGTAGAAAAATCTACCCCGGTGAACGAAATAGAGTTCAGTTCGAAATTCCAACGTATATTATCTGAAGAAGGCCTGAGCAGACGACGGCCGAAACGTCGTGAATTTGACAAAGATGAGGACAACAGTTCAATGTAAATATAAATGTATTTGGCATCTTCAAGCACTTACATTTTTTATGATCTCAAACGCATAAATTCAAACCAAACAAAAAAACATAAATTCACTTATATCGGAAGAAGAAATAGTTTTCCTTAATTGCTATGCTAGCTTTTTTTTCATGAAACTACCAATCAATACGAGAACAAAGATCGATTCTTCAGTGAGGGGATACGCATATTTACTGTATATTGTGGGAACATTGTTGTTATTATTATAAGTCAAAATAAATTATAATAATAAAAATTATAAATAAAATAAAATTTAAACCATGTTTAAAATAGATTTTTTTAAAAAAATACTCCCAGCATGCAACAGGGAAATACGTAAAGTTCCCTGTTAGACCCTGCATACATGGAGTCGAATTTGTCTGCCTCCCCAGATGAGACACTACCTTTCGGCGTAGCTTCATCTGAGTTCTTCTCTGCTTGAAAGCAGAAAGTTCAATGTCTTGGTGTTTTCTCAAGCCTAAGCTGAAAAGCACGCCCCCACCCAAGAGACGTGGGATTCACTCTCTTCGCCCAAGGACTGTCGGGATGACAACACGTGTATAACTTCCCACCGTGATACGACTTGTGATATTACGGAGTGACTTACTCCCTTCTATAACATGAACCTTATCACGATTGTAATTTAAAACACAGACACTAATACACGCAAATACGAGGGTCATTCAATAAATAAGGTGAATTTTTCGGTATAAGGACTTCTAATAAAGATAGAAGCTTACTTTTTTAATTTTTCAACGTAGTCTCCCAGCACTGTCACACACTTTTCCCATCTGTGCACAAGCTTCCGTATTCCCTCAGCGTAAAAATCTTTAGACTGATGTCTCAGCCAGTCTCTCACAACACTTTTGACTTCATCGTCACTTTTAAACTTCGTGCCTCTCATGAACACTTTCAAGGGACCAAACAGGTGAAAGTCTGAAGGGACAAGGTATGGGCTGTAAGGGGGATGAGGGAGCAGTTCCCAGCCCAGCTTGTTGATGGTCTGCACCGTTTGGGCTACTGTGAGGCCTTGCGTTGTCATGATGCAAGATGACTCCTGACTGATGACCCCTGCGTTTGTGCCAACAGATAAGCTCAAAGTCCTTGCAATGTCATCCACTGTCACCCTTCTGTCAGACTGAATGAGGTCATTGACTGATTCGATCACTTCAGGAGACCTCACTTCTGTAGGCCCCCCAGGCCTGTCTTCATCCTCAACACTGCTCCGTCCTTCTTTAAACAATTTAGCCCACTTGTAGACATTTTTTGACTGAAACATGTGGCACCATACACAGTTGACATTCTCCTATGAATTTCAATTGGTTTGCACCCTTCAGCAACCAAAAACTTGATAACTGACCGCTGTTCACTCCTGGAGCATGCTTCTTGGTCGGCCATCTTTGTTAATCGCCAAAACTCTCAAAGTTTTTTTAATCTGCAAAAGAAATTAAATCCATCTGAAAAAGCAAAACAAAAAAAAATAAAGAGCAAGCATCTGTCTGTATTAGAAGTCCTTATACCGCAAAATTCACCTTATTTGTTGAATGACCCTAGTACATAAATGAAATTGGATGAAACTACCATACATTTTACTATGATTCTTTTTTATTATTATGTACGTTTGTTTGTTCTGTGTTCCTCTTGAACATAAGACCAAACTTATGACCACATTGTGCGTACCTATTACGCACGAACATACATAGATACATACAAATCACATTTACAATGCCAAGCATTCATTGGTTAATAAATCACCACTACATTTCTACAGGCAATTTACAAATCGCAGTAATGCGACAATTTTGTAAACGCTCTATTTTTAAGGAGTCAATTTTGTGCACTTTTGGGAGAAACGGATCACAGAATCTTTCTTAAGTCTCCCCAAAGCTAGCTCGCCGATTGGTCGATGCCAACCAATCATTTGCACGTGAGGAATATTTTTTCCGCCCAACGATTTGGAGCCTATAGTCGCTTATTTAAGCCAAGATTTTTCTCAACTCACTTAGAACTCAACTGCCAAACAAATCCACGACAGTTGAAAGCATGCGCCAACTTTCTCACTCACACACACCACTCAGATGCTGAACATAACTTGTACACAATCACAAAAAAGATTCTTTTTACACCACAATATCTTTCAAGAACAATCATTACAAGAAACTCTCAAGAACATTTTTCCAGTGAACTTTAAACCAAGTAACTATCTGAACCCTAAAATAACAGTTAAAGAGAGACAACTCTTGGTTAATTCAACCTTACTTACTTAAATTCATGCTTTCTTTCACATCGTTGTTTGATATTGTACATCTTGTTAAAATACATATTTTATGTATAACAATGTCTTTTGGGTTATCCTTCTTGTGTGAGCCTTGTTTCCTAATCAAAAGTTAAATTAATGTGGTGAGGTCCGCCACAACATGGTGTGAGTGAATATACCTCCACAATATACACTTTGTGTGTCGCTTTCTGAGGTTAGTATTTGGCATAAGGAGCGCACAGGTAATATTAAATTGCCAACTATTTCAATTATTATGCTCGCTCTATTGAAAGGATTTCTTGGGAGAAAAGTAGAAACGAAAACGTCAAATCTTTTATGCTCACCATTTTTGAATGGCGCAAATGAAAAAACAAAACTCTGATGTGAAATTTGCAAAGAAACGAACATTTAATACAATAACAAATGTTTTCCACAGGATACAAATTGTACACATCACAATATATAAGGCCTTGCATAAAATTTTCCTTGTGTGCTTCAAATTATCAAAGCTGGTTAACAGTCCTTTCAAATACAAATCCATTTTCTATTAGAAAACTACCGTTCTTAAAAATCGATCTATTGGCAACAAAAATTTATTTACTTCGAGAAGTTTACAGTTCAAAATGACGCTAGTTCAAAGGTTGGAAGTTGAAATTCGAAGAGGAGAGTAACGTTGACCTACTTCGGCGAAGCTCCATTCTGGGGTCTTTTTGGCGAATATTTTATATTTTTGGGAGATGCGTCTTCAAGTTCGAGAAACTCCTCCCAAATTTATGAAAATCATTCGTATTAAGAGAATTTAGGTTTCTCTTCGTCGATTCTGGCAATGGTAGTTTTTTCTTCCTCTCTGGATACCATGGGGTCTAATTTTTATTCTCATCTGCAGCAAACTTTACACGCAGAGACAGTTAAGCTTTTCCTACCTGATGACAGCCTTTCACCAAATCGACCTTCATTCTGGGCTGGGTGTTTATATACCCACCTGTCACACTGGTCTTCCAAAACGTTAACATCATACGCGCTACTGATTCAATCCCGTTTCGTGGATCTTCACCCAGGGCTGTGATGTCGTCCTTCGGGTCATCTCTGAACCTGACCCCTCTGAATACAAGATTTATTCTTAGATGAATCCAGTATATACATATATCTATATATTGTTAATATTTTCTCCACGTTGCTATCATTAAAGAATAAACATCGTGACGTAATTGCTAAATCCGATCCGTCACGTGTCCTGAAGATGGATGGGCACTGACAACTGTGGTTGTCGAAGACACACTACGCAAGAATGAATCTCTGTCCGGCTTTGAACCCAAATATATGCAGGGAACGACTCCACCTGGTCATGGGAGCTGATGATGATCTTTCATATTACTTGTTATATAAACAAAGCGTATCTTTCCCAGTCCAGCTTTTAAAGTTTTAGATTTAAAATTCGTTACAGAATTACAAAGAATGACTTGCCATTAAATCATGACGACGTTCTTCTTGATCTGACAACAAACGGAGTAAAGGAAATAATTCGTGTCCATTTTGCGATGGCAAGTCTCTTTGAAGAAGACGATGACTGAATCGATAAACACCAATTCAAAGACATATCCTCTTCTGGTTAGAGGTAAAAATGTCTAAGAGGTGATTCTGAAAAGTTCACAGCTAGGTCAAATGTTTTTTTGTCTTTGGTTTTATGTTGCTTTTTGTCTTTTTTTTTTTTTCCCCCATGAAAGGCGATAAAGTTACTGGGAGTGAAAGAGAATGAGAAAACTTTAGAAATAATTAGAAACCCAATTCTGAACAGGAAACCAGGGATAAACTTCTCTTGTTCAAAAGACAGGAGTGTGAACCGGGCGATAGGCAAACCGATCTACTCCAATTGAAAAAAATTAGAAGAAAATAACCTAATGTTTGGTCATTTACTTAGATTTTCCAAGTGTTCGGGCGGTTGATGCATAGATACACATTATACCCAAACTTTCGCAAAACGTTTAGATTATAATTTTTAAAAATTATCACTGAAATATACTGAATAAGAGGGTTTTTTTTATTTATTTATTACTTTTGTGTAATCAGGTAATATGGTAGTTTACATTAAACATAATATGATGCATTTCCACTTCCTTAGCCATTTTCCAAGGTGGGTATTTTGGGTGGGGTGTTAGTTTCTTTTCATGCTTTGATTGTGTGAAATGTATTGTGTACGTTTTTTGAATTCTAGTAGAGGCGTTTATTCTGAGGCGGATTGGTCATGGCTGACATTCGAGTGGGTGACTTCCTATTTTTAAAAAGGGTTTTAGCACGCCGCTCCATTGTTAAACAAGGTGAGGTTGATTGTGAAGAAGAGATGTTTGATATACAGGGCCTCTCCTATATGTTTTCGGTAATTTGATTTATATAGAACTCTAGTGTTTTCAACCAGTATTTTTCTTAAGCATTATTGTACATTTGGAGTGATGATAATAATGTAGCGCAAAGAGCTGCCGGCCTGGACACGAGTAATGGAGATCATTGCCGGTAGAGTCCAAAAAAAAAACGATAAACCAATGCTGTTTCGTATCGACGTTGATACAGGCATTGCCGGAAAGTGAGACAGCACAACATCCATCGCCTTCACGCCTCTAATCTAGGTTTATGTAGGATTTACTCTTTAGACTTCTTTTCTCTCAGAGATAACCACAAAACAGTGGAATTCAGTTGTTATTCTCCTAGACTGACTGACATCCAGTGCAAGAGCTTAAACTGCCATATTATTCAAACCAGAGCAGTAGAAAAGAAGTTCACGCGTTTTTGTTTTTTTCTGATCGATGACCTCCTCTCGAATTGGATTTGTAGTACTTTTTTGTTATTGTACGCACAAGGCCCCAAAGCCACTCAAGGTAGAGAATTACTGATAGAGATTATTGTAAGGGTACGAGGGTGCATATTATGAGGATATGAGTAGATCCTGGATTTGAAGCATCTGTTTTACAAAGTAACAGCCTTGAGTGTAAATTGCTCCCTCGAGTGGCTTACACACTCTGATACTTACCCGTCACAGGGATCCGTCCCTGCGCTGGTAGAATCACGGATATGACTAGCTTGGACCGGCTCTGACCAACTTAGACCCGCTACGACTAGCTTAGACCAAGCTATGACCAGAAGGCCAGCAGCCCGAATGAAGACATTCGGATCCCCACGTTAAAAACTGACTTTGTGTCACAACCTGACTTAGTAGGGGTCAAGTAAATCTCTATAAAGTAACAGCCTCCCTAGGTGTGGCTTCTCGGTCAGTAAAATCTTAACTTCTTGTCAAGTCGGTGACGGTTTTATCTCTGCTAGTCTATGCCTTTAATGCATTCAATTCTTCACGAATTATTTAATATTTCCCCAGACTTTTACGTTTTTAGCATTTCTTTCTGAATGTTATTTTTTTCTCTCGTTTGTCGCATGTTCTGTCTAATAATATTCTAAACATTCGTCAGTAGAACCACATTTCAGTTGCTTCGGATATTGTGTGTGTGCCTGTGTATAAAATGCCCAGCATTCACTGCCATATAAAAGGGTAGACATCACATAGCAGCCCAGACTCTTTTCTTTGTTTCTAATGCTACTTTTCAATCTCTTTTCTGAAGTGTATTTCGCTATACGAAGCGCCTTTGAAATTATCACACTTTCCGTCGTCTGTTACTTCAATAACATGTGCGCATGCGCGTGTGACAAACATCAAAATAGTCTAAAGGAAATATAAGGTCAAACAGGGATGTTCTAAAACACCATGTTATTATTAATTCCACCATTTATTTGCAAAGAACTTCTGAGTGTACCTCGGCATGTGTGTTTCTCCTCGGCAAAAGGCATAAATATATATACAAAAAAAAACATCAGTTCCGTAACACATTCATCAGCGTGATAAAGGTACCACATGAACTACATAGTAGTAATAGTATGCCTCGAGCAAGATAACCTGGCTGCTATCTGAAGGCAAAAGAACCCAGTCTATTCTGCTATTTAAACTATAGCTAGGGGAGGGAGAAGAGAAAACATACTCATATTTTGACCTAGTGTGTTTGCGCGAAATTGAACGCAACGAATTCAACCTGAATTCGAAATCTGATCGCTGATTTCTCATTCCGAGTCGCCATCCGCTACACGACCCGTACATCTATAAGAGTAACTAAGAGAAATTGATACGAAATCAGGTTGGGGGGGGGGCGAAGATACATTTATTTTAAAGTAATTAACAATAAATAAACAAATGTCTATATCTTTGAGATGAGGTATTATGATTACTTGCATTATTTACATTATTCGGACTGCTTATACTCATCTTCATTGCAATATTCACATTTCGGCCGTTGCACGCTCAGGACTTCTTCAGGTGATCAGAATTTCGAACCGAACCCTTTAGTTCGTCCACCCGGTCAGATTGTTCTAGTTCCACGTACTATGCCTCTTCCGGGTGTTTCAGTTATGTTCCCTTTAACTCAAATCTCCAAGTTTTTGGTTCACCACTGCTGTGGCCTGATACTGAACTCATAACACTTTGGGTCTAGTCACTGAATCTAACTAATGTCTTTATCCACTGAAGGAGGCCGGAGCGTACAACGGGCGAAACGTTATGAATATAGCAATGAAGATGAGGATAACAGTCCGAATAATATAAATAGTGTAAGTAAATAAATACACACATACAAGGTTATTACATTCAAGGTAGGAAAAGACACACATCTAGTACGAGAGACTGCCCGGATATTTTTTATTTTTTCATATGGGGAAAAGATAAACGCTAATTAAGTCCCTTTGTGCTTTTCTTAACACCCCCCAATATGAAATTCATAGCAAACACGAAAAGAAAGCTGCAAGAAGATTTGGTTTATTTTGGAAAAATATAATAACCTGGAATATTTTACTGTGAACAAACCATATATACGGAAAAAACGTATATACGGATTTAAAAAAAAAAAAAAGAGTTGAGAAGGAACACAAAAGAGCATAAGACAAGGATATGCCATCTCACTGGATCTATTTAACCTTCAAAGAAGGTGATCCTAAGACAACTAGAAGCCCTAACTTAACTGGCACATGCCGGATAGGGTTTATCATTTTTCAGTTGCGTCTCTGTCTTCGAGCAGAGTGCGACCCATTTGTGGTTTCTCTACGCGGACAGACCCGCATCTGAAGAAAATGAACTCTGTGAAGTGCCCGGTTCCAGAGAGCGGCTACCCAACCACATTACACTAAAAAGTGGTTAATGGTAGTCATACCGATACCAGCGCAATCGACGGTTGTAGGTTCTGGGCATTGTTTTGTCCTTGGCCCTGGTGTACACGCTCGGGTTCCCCACGTTAAACCGACCTTGTGTCACATCCCGTCTCAGTGGATAGACCGGGGTAAATATACTTGTACACAGCTGTGTCGACTTCATGTCGGAATTCTGCTACTGATACTCTGCAATGCGTGTATCTGAACCTGGTGGCTATGAGATCGTCTCCTGTTCAACATTCTGATGCGCATGTCTTCTCTGGTGTTCTGTTGTGAGAGCAAAATCTACTTTACCGTCTCTGAGGGTGAGTTAAGTACTTATTGGGATTATCCCAGATCAAATCATCTTATCACAGATCAAATATAGTGACAGATTGATACGCAGCAAGGAGTTCTCTGTTAAAGAGGCTTCCACAAACCTCGGATCTCAAATCCATATAGCACCCTTCAGGCATTGTTGAAAGGGAAATTTGAATCCTAGATGTGCAGTCAGCAGCCAATCGATCTAGAAGAATTGCGAGATTCCATAATAAGAACATAGGCCAAGATTTCGAAAGACTGCTTTCAGGACATCATCGAATAGCGAAGGTACAAAACTATTATTTTTGTTTCGTGTTCATTCAGGGTATGTCCGATCATGGCTCTCCACAACTTTATATCATTTGTAGCTCTAAACAACGTTTGGCTCCTTACTATCCCTGCCATGCTTACCTGGCACATGCCGAGTAGGGTTTATTATCTCTCAGTTGCGTCTCTGTCTTCGTGGAGAGTGCGGCTCGGTTGTGGCTCCGTCGGAGGAAAATAATACTGCGTGGTGTCCAGCACTTGGGGAATAGCTGCCCGAGGCTACACTTTCTCACTACACTAGAGAGTGGGATTGATGCTCACCACCGAGGCCAGAGCAACCGACGATTGCGGGGTCCCGGGGATTTTTTCTCCTTGGCCCGGATCTACGTGCTTTAGTTCCCCAAAATAAACCCGACCTTGTGTCACATCCCGTGTGGGGAGACCAGGGTAAATATTACTAGAAGCCATAACTGACACAGGAATCAACCATTAGCCAGTTAGTGTTTACTGAAGTGTAGTTAACGACCCTGTATTGTAAGTGGTGGGAGAAGTTGCTCAGCTCCGGGGATCCCAACCATGAGGCAGCACCTTCCTCATTGCACTAAAGGGGATGGGCCGGTATAATACCAATGCCAACGTGACAGTGTTGGCGGGGACTGGGCAAAAATCATTTTTTGTTGTTGGCCCATATACATAAGTATGTGTATGACTCTCCCCAGGTTAAAACGACCTTCTGTCACATCCGGCCAAGGTGGGGAAACGGGGTAAATATTACTAGAAGCTGTGACTGTTTTTATTATGATGGACACAATCTTAATATAAGATACGCAGATTGCACTGGGTTAATAGCCGTCACAAACAAAGCTACGGGAACTTCTTAGCAAGGTAGTAAAAGAAAGCGTGATAAAAGGACTATTTGTTTTTTAATGAAACGACAGAATACATGATCGTTAGCAAGAGGAAAAGCCAATGTTGTGAACTATGAAAAGGAAATGTTAAAAACTATCCATATATCTGAGATGAGTTATTGTAACGATTTACATTGATCAGACTGTTGTCCTCATCTTTATTGCCATATTCAGGACGTTTCGGCCCTTGTTCATCCCGGCATTCTTCAGGTGATATATATAATGGAATTTCGAAACGAACCCTTTTAGTCCACGCGGATAGATTGTTCTAATTCCATGTGCTATGGCCTTTTTTCGATATCTCAGTTTCAGTTCATTCCTTTTAGTAATTCAACTCTCAAAGTTTGTTCCCTGTAGCCAGGTATTGAACTCGCAACTCTTTGGGTCAAGTCACTTTTTGGATCACTAAACCAAAAACATTTAACCATGTGTCCTTAGGGGCATCAGTGAGTGAGATATATATATATATTATTATATATATTATATATATTATATATTATATATATTATATATTATATATATTATATGTTATTATTATTATTATTATTATTATATATATATTATATATATTATATATATTATATATTATTATTATATATATTATTATTATATATATTATTATATATATTATATATTATTATTATTATATATATATTATTATTATATATATATTATTATTATATATATATTGTATATTATTATTATTATTATTATTATATATATTATTATTATATATATATTATATATATTATTATTATTATATATATTATTATTATATATATATTATATATATTATTATTATTATATATATTATTATTATATATATATATATATATATAATATATATTTGTCATCCACAGACTGTTTCGCTGTTTCACGGCTCATCAGTGTGGCTATATATTATATATATATATATATATATTACTTGCTGGAAAGTCCAACGTAAATCACTTGAAGCAGGCAGGAGTGTACAACGGCCGAGATGTCGTGATTAGGGCAATAATGATGTAAATAAACAAGAAATTAAAACTATTTCGGAAGTGTTTTAACAGACGACAGAAAATAAGACGCAGAAATCTGAAGGGTTCATTGGAATAGCGAAATTTGCCTTCTAAAAGCTAAGCTAAGTATCAAGAAACAGGAAAATTCCCTTAGAAACACTGATGGACTGTTATGTCATATCTAATTTTCTATGTCGGCACAATTTCCTCATAGATGGCGAGATTTGAAGCATCTGTCTCTATCAATGAATGCTGGAGTTGCGACGGACAAATCATCTGAGGAACAGGGAATTCGTAAGGAATTATGAGGAAAAGTTGTAGAGAATTTAACACTAACGAGACCTTATGAAGGCAAGACAAGAGAGAAATAATGAGTAATCTATTTGACGACATTGTGTTAATGCATGGCAAGAAAGGGTCAGAAGTTGCTTAGGATATTGTGTAACCTAGGAAGGTTTACTGAATGAGGAATAACCAAAACGGATGTTGGAAATGAAATGGTAATTATTATAACATCAACAATATACAATACTCGCCAGGGCCGTGAAGTAGATAAACCACTGCTAGTGATGAACTACTTAAACTGCATATTACCCCCTCTTACAATAGTGTCGAATGTATTTATGAATATTGGAACATATATATAATACCTATGAACATTAACTATAACAAGTATAATAAAAAACGGAAGTTCTGGCGAGCTTTGATCGTCCACGTCCTGAAGTGATATGGCTTATAGTTAAAAAAGAAAAATTCCAGCCTTCCTTGAATATATTACATTCTGTAATATTTTTGCAATGTTGAACATTGCGCTTCAGTAGAGATTTGACGTACAGTATTCCCATTCCTTCGTTATACTCGCTGTCCGTCCAAGGGGATTTATCTTTGAGATGTCTCCTAATTTACATGCATATTAAGTGGGGAAAAAAAAGTTAGTTTCCTGAAACAATCCACGTTAGTCAACAAACTCCTCGGCGATAAGGAACGACTTTAAAAACATTGACGATGAGAAACTTACTATAATATTTTATTAATTTGCTAACGTTCACCCAATATAAGGCCCAATCGCCACTCAAGGTCGAGGGTTACTGTGTCGTGTTGTATTAGTGTAAGAAAGGACAATAAGTGAATTTCTTTGGGCTATGCAAGAAAGATAACAGCTTGCTCTAGACTTGAAGATGTCAAGGTCTAATTAGTGAAAAACATCTCCGAGTTTAGTCGGAGACCTTAGAAGCATAGTGAGGAAGTAGACCTTAAAAGGAGCCGGAAGCCTAATGCTAAACAGGAAACAAAGGAGAAACATTTAGTGATGTTCAAAAGACTCTGGTGTGGGAATGTGAACTGGACCATATGCGAACGTATCTACCCCTATAGGAAAAGGAAAAAATTAATTAGTGAAGAAAAATTCAGAGCCCAGTTGGAGACGTTAAAAATATAGTTGAAGATTTTAGAAAAGACCGGAAATCTCGGTCTCCTAAACAGGAAACTAGTCTTGTTCAAAAGATAGGGAAGGATGTGAACCGGACAATAGGCGAACCTATCTACTCCTTTTAGGAGATAAGGAAGGAAAAACATAAATAAATTCAGGCGGGGTTCAGGCGGAAACCTTGGAAGCATAGATTTAAACCAGGAAGGAGTGTGAACCAGACGATAGGCGAACCTATCTACTATTGGGAGAGGATAAAATGAAAATAATCAGTGAATAAACATTCGGGGTTCAGGCGGAGACTTTAAAAGTAAGGAGTTGAAGTCTATTTCAAAGTGAACATTATGTATCGGAATGAGAGGGGGGGAATAAGAATAGTTCAAACATATACGGTAAATAACATTCTTTTCAGAAGCAATATACAGTAGACAGAAGTTTTGTGAATATTTTTTGGCTATAGAGGGATGAAAAGATCCAGCATGTAGTGTCAAGGTAGTAAGATGACGAGGAGGAGGTCTTATCGAACTCTCTGCCTCTGGGTAGAGTCTCGTCTGGAGAGATAGACAAACCCGACTTCGTTATTACGGGATCTACGGGGAATTTTTGCCCGAGCCTTAAAAAGAAATTCAGATTACGAAATATTTTAGTTATATTTTGCTCAAGAAGAAAGCCTCTTAATTTCAATTTATGTAAGTATAGGTGACGTCCTATTTTATTAAAATTCTCAATAATGACACTTTTACAAACACACCATTGTTTACATTTTAGGTTATAAAAGTTCGACAGTTGATGCTTCTACTTTATCTCCTGTTCAACTTACTACTTTTAACACACTTAATTTTTCCCAGTAATACTATCGTCTGCTTTTAGTCAATTTCATAAAAAGGATTCCTTTCTAGTATCGGAGTTAACTCCTCCTTAATTGTCCAAATTGTTCACTAGGAGACGCTCTCCCTACACTATAAATACTGGGTGATTTCTTGCCTCGTTCTCTTTTTCATTTCTCCATTTTCAGCGAACACATCTACAATGATTGCGTCTTCCCATTTGTGGGACGCAAACAAATGTTAATGTCTATGTCCATTGGAAAATTGTGTTGTTTAATACATATATTTGTTGATACACATATATCGGTCTTTTTTTTTTACACTTCTTTATGGTGGATTCAATCTCTGAGTCCGCCATGTTCTTATAGTGGACCTTCTTTTAGCAGGAATTAACACTCGTGTTCCTAATTTAACAACACGTAAACCCAACGGTCCGCTACACTAGCCTTTTAAAGAAAAAAATCCCCTTCCTATTCCGAAAGAAATCAAACCTGTTTTAATGATTATTATCCTATTATAATTGTTCTTGTCTATCCCTTAGTTAGTTTGCACCACTGTTACGACCTGCTAACACCTAATAAATAATGAACTATTCAGTTTTGATCCCGTGAAAAACACTACTTGGTTTCACTGAGAGAAAGAATGAATCAGTGAATAAATAAATGCATGTATGTATGTATGTATGCTTAGCGTCCACTGCTAGTACCTCATAAATAATGGACTATTCCGCCATCATTGCATGCAAAAACAAAATAAATATCATAGACGCTACTTAGTTTCAGTAAAAAAAAGAAAGAAACGGTAGATAGAAGTGTTTAACGGCTGTTTCTCCGAAATCGAAAAAGTCAATTTCAATTGCTTTCATTTCTACTCACTTCTTAAATGAACAACCTTCATTCATATGCATGTTTTTATTGCAATATTTCGTTTGAAAATTTTTAGGTGAAGGGAGAACAAAAGACACTCACTGTGTAACTGGCCCTAAAAACCTGCTGATATATATATATATATATATATATATATATTTTAATGGGCTGTGATTGGACAGTTCAAAGGTGAACCGCCCCCTTTGAAGGGGAAGGGAGAACTGGGACTGGACCTTAGCAAGCAGTTCGAAACGAGACCGCTTAGAAACAAGAGGTTCGTTTGTCTCTCCCTGCTGAAAAGGCAAGCAGTGTTTGCCCATAAGTAAAGGATGCATGTGTAACAAAGTTGCTGAAGACAACTTTCCCTTTCAGAGAAAGTTTTGAAAAGCAGTCCTCTGGAAGAAGCCCCTTCAGAGAAAGTTTTGAAAAGCAGTCCTCTGGAAGAAGCCCCTTCAGAGAAAGTTTTGAAAAGCCGTCCTCTGGAAGAAGCCCCTTCAGAGAAAGTTTTGAAAAGCAGTCCTCTGGAAGAAGCCCCTTCAGAGAAAGTTTTGAAAAGCAGTCCTCTGGAAGAAGCCCCTTCAGAGAAAGTTTTGAAAAGCAGTCCTCTGGAAGAAGCCCCTTCAGAGAAAGTTTTGAAAAGCAGTCCTCTGGAAGAAGCCCCTTCAGAGAAAGTTTTGAAAAGCAGTCCTCTGGAAGAAGCCCCTTCAGAGAAAGTTTTGAAAAGCAGTCCTCTGGAAGAAGCCCCTTCAGAGAAAGTTTTGAAAAGCAGTCCTCTGGAAGAAGCCCCTTCAGAGAAAGTTTTGAAAAGCAGTCCTCTGGAAGAAGCCCCTTCAGAGAAAGTTTTGAAAAGCAGTCCTCTGGAAGAAGCCCCTTCAGAGAAAGTTTTGAAAAGCAGTCCTCTGGAAGAAGCCCCTTCAGAGAAAGTTTTGAAAAGCAGTCCTCTGGAAGAAGCCCCTTCAGAGAAAGTTTTGAAAAGCAGTCCTCTGGAAGAAGCCCCTTCAGAGAAAGTTTTGAAAAGCAGTCCTCTGGAAGAAGCCCCTTCAGAGAAAGTTTTGAAAAGCAGTCCTCTGGAAGAAGCCCCTTCAGAGAAAGTTTTGAAAAGCAGTCCTCTGGAAGAAGCCCCTTCAGAGAAAGTTTTGAAAAGCAGTCCTCTGGAAGAAGCCCCAGAACAGAAAGTTTTGAAAAGCAGTCCTCTGGAAGAAGCCCCAGAACAGAAAGTTTTGAAAAGCAGTCCTCTGGAAGAAGCCCCAGAACAGAAAGTTTTGAAAAGCAGTCCTCTGGAAGAAGCCCCAGAACAGAAAGTTTTGAAAAGCAGTCCTCTGGAAGAAGCCCCAGAACAGAAAGTTTTGAAAAGCAGTCCTCTGGAAGAAGCCCCAGAACAGAAAGTTTTGAAAAGCAGTCCTCTGGAAGAAGCCCCAGAACAGAAAGTTTTGAAAAGCAGTCCTCTGGAAGAAGCCCCAGAACAGAAAGTTTTGAAAAGCAGTCCTCTGGAAGAAGCCCCAGAACAGAAAGTTTTGAAAAGCAGTCCTCTGGAAGAAGCCCCAGAACAGAAAGTTTTGAAAAGCAGTCCTCTGGAAGAAGCCCCAGAACAGAAAGTTTTGAAAAGCAGTCCTCTGGAAGAAGCCCCTTCAGAGAAAGTTTTGAAAAGCAGTCCTCTGGAAGAAGCCCCTTCAGAGAAAGTTTTGAAAAGCAGTCCTCTGGAAGAAGCCCCTTCAGAGAAAGTTTTGAAAAGCAGTCCTCTGGAAGAAGCCCCTTCAGAGAAAGTTTTGAAAAGCAGTCCTCTGGAAGAAGCCCCTTCAGAGAAAGTTTTGAAAAGCAGTCCTCTGGAAGAAGCCCCTTCAGAGAAAGTTTTGAAAAGCAGTCCTCTGGAAGAAGCCCCTTCAGAGAAAGTTTTGAAAAGCAGTCCTCTGGAAGAAGCCCCAGAACAGAAAGTTTTGAAAAGCAGTCCTCTGGAAGAAGCCCCAGAACAGAAAGTTTTGAAAAGCAGTCCTCTGGAAGAAGCCCCAGAACAGAAAGTTTTGAAAAGCAGTCCTCTGGAAGAAGCCCCAGAACAGAAAGTTTTGAAAAGCAGTCCTCTGGAAGAAGCCCCAGAACAGAAAGTTTTGAAAAGCAGTCCTCTGGAAGAAGCCCCAGAACAGAAAGTTTTGAAAAGCAGTCCTCTGGAAGAAGCCCCAGAACAGAAAGTTTTGAAAAGCAGTCCTCTGGAAGAAGCCCCAGAACAGAAAGTTTTGAAAAGCAGTCCTCTGGAAGAAGCCCCAGAACAGAAAGTTTTGAAAAGCAGTCCTCTGGAAGAAGCCCCAGAACAGAAAGTTTTGAAAAGCAGTCCTCTGGAAGAAGCCCCAGAACAGAAAGTTTTGAAAAGCAGTCCTCTGGAAGAAGCCCCAGAACAGAAAGTTTTGAAAAGCAGTCCTCTGGAAGAAGCCCCAGAACAGAAAGTTTTGAAAAGCAGTCCTCTGGAAGAAGCCCCAGAACAGAAAGTTTTGAAAAGCAGTCCTCTGGAAGAAGCCCCAGAACAGAAAGTTTTGAAAAGCAGTCCTCTGGAAGAAGCCCCTTCAGAGAAAGTTTTGAAAAGCAGTCCTCTGGAAGAAGCCCCTTCAGAGAAAGTTTTGAAAAGCAGTCCTCTGGAAGAAGCCCCTTCAGAGAAAGTTTTGAAAAGCAGTCCTCTGGAAGAAGCCCCTTCAGAGAAAGTTTTGAAAAGCAGTCCTCTGGAAGAAGCCCCTTCAGAGAAAGTTTTGAAAAGCAGTCCTCTGGAAGAAGCCCCTTCAGAGAAAGTTTTGAAAAGCAGTCCTCTGGAAGAAGCCCCTTCAGAGAAAGTTTTGAAAAGCAGTCCTCTGGAAGAAGCCCCTTCAGAGAAAGTTTTGAAAAGCAGTCCTCTGGAAGAAGCCCCTTCAGAGAAAGTTTTGAAAAGCAGTCCTCTGGAAGAAGCCCCTTCAGAGAAAGTTTTGAAAAGCAGTCCTCTGGAAGAAGCCCCTTCAGAGAAAGTTTTGAAAAGCAGTCCTCTGGAAGAAGCCCCTTCAGAGAAAGTTTTGAAAAGCAGTCCTCTGGAAGAAGCCCCTTCAGAGAAAGTTTTGAAAAGCAGTCCTCTGGAAGAAGCCCCTTCAGAGAAAGTTTTGAAAAGCAGTCCTCTGGAAGAAGCCCCTTCAGAGAAAGTTTTGAAAAGCAGTCCTCTGGAAGAAGCCCCTTCAGAGAAAGTTTTGAAAAGCAGTCCTCTGGAAGAAGCCCCTTCAGAGAAAGTTTTGAAAAGCAGTCCTCTGGAAGAAGCCCCTTCAGAGAAAGTTTTGAAAAGCAGTCCTCTGGAAGAAGCCCCTTCAGAGAAAGTTTTGAAAAGCAGTCCTCTGGAAGAAGCCCCTTCAGAGAAAGTTTTGAAAAGCAGTCCTCTGGAAGAAGCCCCTTCAGAGAAAGTTTTGAAAAGCAGTCCTCTGGAAGAAGCCCCTTCAGAGAAAGTTTTGAAAAGCAGTCCTCTGGAAGAAGCCCCTTCAGAGAAAGTTTTGAAAAGCAGTCCTCTGGAAGAAGCCCCTTCAGAGAAAGTTTTGAAAAGCAGTCCTCTGGAAGAAGCCCCTTCAGAGAAAGTTTTGAAAAGCAGTCCTCTGGAAGAAGCCCCTTCAGAGAAAGTTTTGAAAAGCAGTCCTCTGGAAGAAGCCCCTTCAGAGAAAGTTTTGAAAAGCAGTCCTCTGGAAGAAGCCCCTTCAGAGAAAGTTTTGAAAAGCAGTCCTCTGGAAGAAGCCCCTTCAGAGAAAGTTTTGAAAAGCAGTCCTCTGGAAGAAGCCCCTTCAGAGAAAGTTTTGAAAAGCAGTCCTCTGGAAGAAGCCCCTTCAGAGAAAGTTTTGAAAAGCAGTCCTCTGGAAGAAGCCCCTTCAGAGAAAGTTTTGAAAAGCAGTCCTCTGGAAGAAGCCCCTTCAGAGAAAGTTTTGAAAAGCAGTCCTCTGGAAGAAGCCCCAGAACAGAAAGTTTTGAAAAGCAGTCCTCTGGAAGAAGCCCCAGAACAGAAAGTTTTGAAAAGCAGTCCTCTGGAAGAAGCCCCAGAACAGAAAGTTTTGAAAAGCAGTCCTCTGGAAGAAGCCCCAGAACAGAAAGTTTTGAAAAGCAGTCCTCTGGAAGAAGCCCCAGAACAGAAAGTTTTGAAAAGCAGTCCTCTGGAAGAAGCCCCAGAACAGAAAGTTTTGAAAAGCAGTCCATAAGTGGAGTTTGGAGCTAAAGCCATTTGAGAAGGAGGAGCACACTCGTGCATTTTCAAAAAGTGTTTTACCGCGTGTTTAGTAAATTTCCACCTTCTAGCGGCCGTCAAAGAAAGGCGTAATTTCCAGGCGGACGGGAGGAAAATAAGAGAAGAAAGAAGGGAGTTTGGTCACCAGGAAGAGAACTTTGTCTACACAAGAAAGAAAAGAAAAAAAAAGATAAAAACTTTTAAACTTTGAAAGGACTGAAAGTGTACTGTAGAGCTAAGGCTCTATCCCTTTTTCTTTTCTTTTTTTTTTTGTTATTGACACACCATGTGGGCCCAATTCTTTCTTTTTTTTTTTTTTTGTGCATTGTAATTTTTAAGTTTGTTTTCTGCTATGCTTTTTTACATTGTGTTACTCAGAGAATAGATTATCTTATTCTCAGCAAAAAAGGACGAATTTTTGCAAGCACCCTTATTTAGCTGGTTAGAAATATTCTTTGTAAATGAATCTGATTTCAATTTTTTTTTTTTCGTTATTAATTCGGGCAATAGTGACAATAATACACTAGGTTTTATTTTCTGAAAGAATATAGTTTCCGAAATTTGTTAAAGTTGTTAAGCTCAAATATTTAACGATGCGAAAGGGGAATTTCTATGGATGTTTTATTGTAATAGAACTCGGCATGAGTGTATCCAATCATTAACTTAAGAATTCATCAAATTATTAAAATAGGAAAACCGCGAAATCTTCACAGGTCTTTATAGTTGATATAATTATTATTGTTGTTGTTTTATTTCCTTTGATTTCTGGTGCTTATTCATTTCTTTCCGGGTCCCAACCAGAGACCTAAGGTCAGAAATGGCTTCATGACATTTTCCATTGAGCAATTTAAAAAAAAAACACGTTTTACATAGCTAAAGCCCTCCGTATGGTGTAGGATGTCCTCGTGAGAACAATTTTTTGTATTTCTTTAAGGCATGGGCTAACGGGAATCCCTTCAATGAGTCTATTGGAATCTTTCCAATCAATTATTATTATTATTATTATTGTCTAGTTTTATAATTCCGGCTTTTATTATAAGTTTAGTAAAAAAAAAAAAAAAATAATAATAATAAACACTTCTGTTACAGCATTACGGTATCCGATATTTTTTCTAGTGATTCTTTCTTTACCCGCAAAATACCAGTGTTTACAATTTAGTAAAAGTATCTTGATTTAACGGGCGTCATTACTTACGGGCAGGGACATTTTAGAATTGAGAATAAAATTTAAATCATCGCTGCTGTACTCTATAAATTTTATAGAGTACAACAGCGATGCACTCTATAGTGGCGTGGGACTTGGGGGTTAAAGTGAACAGTTGATTTACCCACACGAAAAAGATTAATGAAGGATGATAATGACGAGGAAACACACGGGTAATTTCAACAAAACAAGATAAAGAATTTATTCACAAATTTACACGCTTGAATTAGTGTCAAAAGATCTTTTCTGGAAAATCAATAGGAATTCGTACAGTCCGTAGTTTTAAAGTATTGTCATAAATAGAAAATGTTCATACAACAGATGTGACACAAAATGATATTAAAATATTTAAAACAAACTTAAGACAGTTCGTTCTTCATCGAAGGGAAATAGGGTTTGTATACGTTCAAAACCAGTTGAAGAGATAGTTTGAAGTACTTGGATTGTTGAGAAAACTTCTTTGAAGTGCCGCGTGCTGGTTAGAGGCCGATAATATAATTGGCGATTAATTTTCCATTGGCGAGTACTCCAACGCTGGTCGGTAGCGAGGAACCGAAACGAAAATTTGACATGACTTCAAACACTCTTCTGATTAATTTAATTTTTCCAACCGGCTAATTTCTGTGATGGCAATATTTACTTTGGTCCAAAAACAATTTCACATAGGTTCGCAAATTTCTTTACCTTCTTCTCGACTCACCTGTTAATTTCTGTGAAATGTAAAAATCTCACATAGGCTCGCGAATTTCTTTCCTTCTCCGCTTTACTGGCTTAATTCTGTGAAAGGCAAAAATCTCACATAGGCTCGCGAATATCCTTCCTTCTTCCTCAGTCCTCCGAATTTGAAAAAAAAGGGGATGAGGAAGTTTTTCCCCCATTCACTACAACTCTATAAAAACCTGTAATGGTGTGTTAGGCGTATCTTACAAAATGTTGTCTTTGTTTGATAAAACTAAAATAGATGACCCATCCGTGATACAATTAGCTTAAAAGCATCCCTGTTTCCCCGAGGTAATGTAAAAAGATGTTATTCCCACTGTAAACTAGCGGCCATTACAGCTTACTTCCTTTGTTTGTTTTTTAAATGATCAAAATTTGCCAAAATGAAAGTGCTGTAGGTTGCCTCCACTTGGCATCGAAAAAAAACGTCCGTTGGGAGGCGCTCTTTAAGTTTATAAAAGAGCAACCATATTCTCTCTCTTTTTAATACTCTTGCTTCCAAATGTAGAACGCCCACTGGTGCGTGTTCGTTTTTCTTAGTCTGCTGACTTTTTGAACTCTCATACACACACGTGTCTATCACTCAACTAGCATATTCTTATAGCTAGTTTCGATGTTTCTTCCTAATATTTCAACTGTGTACACATGCAATCACTTTTGTTAATACATAATCGCCGTTTGTTTGTTTTAAAGTTCATGTTTTGTATTTTTTATTTTTACCTGTACTCGTATGAGTCCGTCAGTATTGTTTACGGGACAAATGTTCTAAGAGCCCATAAATATTTACTATACAACGTCAACACACTCGTATCAAAACTGTTGGTTCTCACTACAATGTAGTGACTTATTTTTACCGGAATATCATAACATCCCGCAGCAATGTCGGCAAAAATTGATATATAAAGGAAACGAATTAGACATCAGACTCTTTTCTTTTTTCTTTTTTTTTCCTTCACTTTCCACATCGGCTTCCGAAGAAGATCTCTCTTCTTTTGTCCATATCGGCTACATCAATGCGAAGTTGAGCCCAAAACAAAACAAAATAATCTTTTCGACAATATCACAAGATATTTCGCACCACTTTTAGAAATGAAAACACCGTTTACTGGCACGTCTCATTTTAATCAAACTGCAAACAGAACAATTGAACATTTCTTACTTTCTACAAACTTCGTTTCACAACTTTCACAAGCTTCGTGTTCTAATAACACGTAATGCTAATCAACTGCTATTCATTTTCCTCAAGAGCGTACACACACTATCTCTAACATATCCAGGTCAACACGCATACACAGACATTTGAGGAATTCTTGAAAATACAATTACTCATCCTTGCAAGTTACTATGGAATTATATAACAAGAAAATAGCAAGATTTTTTTTTTTTTTTTATGAGCTCTGTCCTTAAATGTTTCTTTGATATTATTTAATATTTTGGGGTTTTAACCGTTCAGGCCGGTTTTATCAAACTCATCCGGCTTTGCTATTCAGATTGAAACCTTGTTGGGGAAATGTTCTGTAAGCATCATTGGTCCGGACTGCCCTAGTTTTTGTTGCTCAGTGTCGGGATTCCAAATACTTAACAACAACAATCTATCTTTTTAAATGAAACATATACACGGTTATTTTCTGGAGGAAAAGTAGAAACAGTTGAAATAGCATTTATATATTATTTTCAGAAATACGCAATGGCAATAAAATGTTCAATTTTCCTTGCAGTGAAGTTTCTTTTAGAAAGTAAAAGTATTTTTACTGCTATATGAAATGTGTGAAGAGATTTACTTTATGACTATGAACCTAATGTGTTTGTGAGTTCGTAGACAGAGGCATAGTAGGCAGTTGCTGGTTAATCCATTCTATTGTGTGTGTGGACAAGGCCTTAGTCGGTGGCTGTTGGTTGTCTTTCTCCCACTGTGTGGGTGCGTGTGTGTGTACAAACGTGTAATTGTTGTGAGCCTCGAGAAGTAAGCTTCTATTTCTATATCCGTAAGGCTATCCAAAACCTAATTTCACATCGAAGTGTGAACTAATTGAATACAATGTTTTCATTGGTTAAAAAATAATTTCACACTGGCTGGTGAAAATCTTTTTTCTCGAATTTGTGGGAGTGGTGAAGGGATTATTTTCTAAATGATTCGATTTTTACTGCTTATGCAGCCTTCTAGATTTCAAAGTTCACGCGTCTTTTTTTTTTTCAGTATAAAGGAAGTAACTATTTTTGTTTTTACTCATACATATATAATTTTTTTTCATAAGCATTTAAGGACTTTGTTGCTATATTCACAGTTTACGTTATTTATTTGAGGCTTAGCTCCACATATTCGATTTTGAATTTTCTATTGAGTATTTGATGGTTGTCTATACATTTTAGGCGCGTCTGTTTTCAGTCTTCATTTTACTTTTCTATCCATGTATGTGTGCATATATATATATATATATATGCGTGTGTGTATGTGTAAAAGTGAACATTGAAGTCAACGCTCAGCGGCGCTGACTGTTGACTTCAATATTCACTTGTACATTTATATTTACATACGCTCTATCTCTGATATTGAGCACTTTATCCCATAAATATAGCACAGCTTAAAACTAATATATATATATATATATATATATATATATATATATATATATATATATGTGTGTGTGTGTGATAGAGATAACCTAAGGTTTACTGAATGAGGAATAACCAAAACGGAGGTTGGAAATGAAATGGTAATCTTTATAGCATCAACAAAATACAATACTCGCCAGCGGTTTGAAGTAGGTAAACCACTGCTAGTGGTGGACTACTTAGCATGTTACCCCCATTTACAATAGTGTCCATTTGTATTTATGACGATTGGAACATACCCATTAGTGTTCATAGATACGTTATATAATAAGGAAAAAAAATAGAAAACGTTTTTTAAATCTAACATGCTTCGCTTTTATTAAAGTTTCATCAGAGAACAAGACATGGACAATAAGAACTCATTTTCTGATGAAGTACTAACATGATAGATTTATAAAATTTTCCTATTTGATCCGAATTCATATATATCTCAAACATGATTAGTTGAATAATATCAACAAATTTTGTCTATTAAGCTTTTTAATAATTTTAAAAATTTTCTGATTTATTTATTTTATGTTATCAGCAAATTTGTCAAAGTTCATATTTTTATTTGAGATTATTTACTTCCCGAGTACTTTCGAATGTTGCTCCATTCGTTTTCCATTCTGTTTATGGAACAGTTTTTGTTCAATTCCAACGTTCTGACATTTCTCGAAACCAATTTCAAGTCACTCAAGATAATGTCATTTAAACGGTGAAACTGGAATTACTGTGTTTTTTTTTTATATACACACTTCAATATATGGTTGCCCTCTGGAGAAAGATACTTATTTTAATGCTGGCTGTTGCTCTCTTTATTCCAACAGATATATATATATATACGTATGTGTGTGTGTATTAATGCACGTTTCATTAAATGTTATAGACAAGTTTTAACTTATGTTAAGCAAATTCCTTTCATATCGTCTGATAAGCTTAATAACATTATCGTTGAAAGACGAAAGAAAATCACCATATTGATACATGTTTTTTAATCCTATCTAAGCTTTCAGCTTACATAAGCCAACATCAGAGATGGCAAGTACATTACAATGACTTAAACAATACACGGACATAACAAAAATGATACTGTTTTGTATGCATGGAAGATTTCCAAGCAACGACAAACTCGTGTATACAAGCCACTGGAAGCGAAAATCGCATCGCTGCCCATGACATCACACATGACCACGCGTGAATGAAAACGAGAATCGTTAAGTATGGGAAGCCGTTTGTATAAACCAATGGCTTCTGTTATAGGAATTTAAGTATATTTGTGGAATTTTCATAGTTTATTTTGTGTGTGTATATATATATATATATATAATATATATATATATATATATATATTAATGTTTGAATAATCTGGACATATGTCTCTTTATTTTTATTTTAATCCTCTTGAATTTTCCGATCGACTTCTTAATGTTGTTATTAAATTCATTAAAGACGTCGTAGTTTTTTTTTAACATTTCATTTTCCCAAGTACTTTTAATCTCATCCAAGATCATCTTCAGAGGTGAATTGCTAAGACGAAAAAATGAATGTAATTGATAGTTGTGAATTTTTTGTATACACGTATGAACGCGCTCCGTTATAATTAATTTAAAAATTAACTATTAAAGCTATTATGCTTTTTTAATACTTTTTTCTAAGGGAGGTAAATTTAATTTATACATTAAGTTGTTTCGAGAGGATTAAATTAAAAATAGACATAATATATCCAGATTATTCAATCAAAAATGCATGAATGAAGATATATGCAGCATAAGTGATAGAAATTATTAGAAGGATTTAAGATAAGCATAAGTAATTCATCGAATCTAGAAGAAACCTCAACATAATGCAGAAAGCACTGGATGGATGATTTCCACCGCGGAATATGTGATTGAGCGGCGCTATATCGAGTCTAATTCGTTACCTCTTCGTCACCGAGTCCCGTTGGTAGAGTTAGTCAGACGTTTGACTGATATCGTAAATGTCCTGGTTTCAATTCTCGGTGGTGGATGCGCACTGATGATGAGTCCCAAATATGGGACGTAACGGCTGTCTAGTGCTTTCTGCATTCTGTTGAGGTTTCTTCTAGACTCGATGAGTTATTTAATTATGATATATATATATATATTGTCTTATATATGATATAAATATATATGTATCTTATATATATGTAAGACAAAAGATTCTCTTTTCGCTGCGCATTTGCATTGATGAGACTTAAACGGTTCATAATGAGCTCTTGATGATCATTGCATAAAGATGGACTATGTAATGACCTCTACAAATATATATTCAAGGGAGTATTTTGAAATACTAATAAACAAAGCTCAACATAAGATTGAGGAACATATGTCAATATCCTTCTTCTATATGCCGCGTCATAGGCGACCATGGCTCTCAACAACTTCCTATCCTTTGTAGCTTTTAGCAGTTTTTCTCCCTTTACTACCCCCTCACGTTTCACCTCTCATTCACACAAGCTCATCAGGTAAATAGCTCGCAGCCTTCCCCTGATTTCTCTTGCCCTCAATACGCCCCGTGGGGGTCAAGTTTTCGAATCCCTCCTTCTTCATATGTCCAACTATCTTTTCCAGATTCTGAGTATGTGTTCTTTCTGTTACCATTTTCTTTAAGACTTCCTCATTGCTTACCAGTTCTGCCCATGGAATTCTCAGTATCCTTCCGAAGAACCACATTTCTGTTGCTTCTAGTTTTTTCTTCATCCGTGATCGTCTAGCATTCATTGTCATATTCACAATGTTTCGGCCTCTATATCTCTGAGATGAGGTATTATGATTACTTGCATTATTTACATTATACGGGGTGTTATCTTCATCTTCATTTAAATATTCTCAAAGTTTCGGTCGTTGTACGCTCCAGCCTTCTTCAGGTGATTGGAATTTCGAATCGAACCCTTTATTTCGTCCATCGGGGTAGATCCAAAGAGTTGTGCGTGCAATATCAGGCCACAGCAGTGGTGAACCAAAACTTGGTGAGTTGGGAAATAACTGAGACACTTGGAAGAGGCATGACACGTGGAACTAGAACAATCTATCAAAGCTACAAACGAGAACATCAATAAGATCTCTGGCAGACCCTGTTTTCAAGTGATTCAAAAAAATTACTGAGTGGAACTTTTCATGTTCAAGAGAGTATTTTGTATTTAAAGATTGATTTGTTTTTTATGATCTATCGCCCCTTTGTGGGTTACTTAAGCCGAAATATATTTTTGATTGTAAGAATAATTCTTTGCGAATGAAAATTACATTAACAATATTTTGACAATAAAAATGATTTTCCAGATACAAGTTCCACTATTTAATCCATAGCTGGTAGGGCTATATAGATGAATTCATACCATTCCCATGAGTATTTGCGCTTAAGTGGCTAGCGGCTCAGATTGAGAAATTAAAGAGCAGAGTTCGAATTCCAGTTGAGTTCATTACATTCACTTACGTGCTAATACCCTTGGGAAATGTATGAATCCACCTAGTCTCGTTCCGGGTAGGGGGGTAAATAGCAGATCAGACTGGTGGTTCCTATAGCTTTGGGTGGCAACTGGTCAAGAAGGAAAATCCTGAATTCAAACCAGCCTGGAGAGGGTTGGGCTCCATCAGGCTATCTTGTCTTGGAAACACAACTGCAGTACATGTAGTGTTCTTACGACCCTAATGGGTTTAGAGTCGCGTGTGTGAATGAAACTAACCCGACTGGATTTCGAACTTAACTCTTATTTCTCATTCCGAGACGCTATCCATTACACCACCCGCTCATCCAAAAGGGAATACAAACACTCTGTACATATTAAGGATCACGTGATACTAGAATTTATGCAAACAGAATGCGTATATTTGCTACATTACCTTGCACCAAGTCAAAAGTGATAAGGGATTGTACTGAACGGAAAGCAAAAGATGACGACGGCAACAACCGGAAGCAGTTATCCAGTTTAAAGATGGCCGCTTGCCTTGTGTTTAACACCTATCGTTTAATTAATTGATTAAAACCTACAGGGTTACTAACATATTTCCATTGTCTAACGTTTCGATCACTCTTTAAACATGATATTTTTCTGTCTTACATTACCCACCCGCGACTGTGTACTTAACAAAAACGTGAAGTTTCTCAGGATTATACAATACAAACCTACATCAAATAGAAGACAAGTCCGCTACAAATAGAATGTGGACGTTTAAAATGAATTTTTTTAATCATTTCACCCCAAGCAAGGCGGGAAGCCACTAGCACGCAAGGGGGTTACAGAGGATTTGTAGCGAGAGCAGATAGGAGTGATAGAGGAAAGGATAAGGATAGTGGATAGATCAAGGCGACTGGTGATGTCGATTGACATTACATTTGAATAGTTGGAGATTATAGCTATCAGGGAAACAGGAATAGGGGAGTCCCACAGGCGAGAGGTGCGATATATGAAGCTATTGGAGTAGAAGATGCGGCTACATTTAAGTTTCGACAGTGAAAGGGTGACAGCGGGATGCCAGCCTCGTAAGACGCTTGAATTCATGATGTCTGGGAACCAGCGCAAGCAGCTCATCGGAGCAATTACCATGAAAGTATTTGTAAAAAGGACAGAGAGCGCGACTTCAGATCAGGGCCAATTACATTGCATACCCGTCTCTGGATCTTATCAAGAACCCCGAGGCAAACAGAAGGGGATCCAGACCATATATGGCAGCAATACTCGATACAAGGCCGAATGGTTGATTTGTAGATTTGAAGGATCGATTCCGGGGAGAAAAATTTCCTGGCGCAGCACAGGGAGCCAACTTTCCTTGCGGTGGACGAAGCAATTGACTCAATGTATTTGTTCCATCTCAGGTCAGCAATCAATGTGAGACCGAGCAGCCGCAGAGAGGTGCTCTCGAAAAGTTGAGCGTCAGACATTCTAATGAGGGGGGCAGGGAAGGGTCCCTGTGGTGATTAATAGAGAGCAGTTTAGTTTTTGAGGCGTTAAACTTAACCAGCCAATTCCTGCCCCAGTTCACAACCGATTGGAGGTCCTTTTCGAGACGAACGGCCAGGTTAGTTTTGTCAGCGACACTAGATTTGTTTTTGAGGCAGGAGTAAATTGTAGTGTCGTCCGCGTGGATGCCAACTTAGGAACCTATGGCGTCAGGAAGATCGTTGATGAAGATAAGGAACAGAGTAGGGCCTAGGATGGAGCCTTGGGGAACACCTGCATTCGTGGGATAGGGGCTGGAGGAGAATCCGTTGAGAACGAACTTCAATTCACGGTTTGACAGGAATTATTGTATTAAGTCAAACAATCGACCTGTAATACCATAACCCTGGAACTTGCGAAGAAGGCCGGCATGCCAAACCCTATCAAACGCTTTGGAGATGTCTAGTGCCACGGCACGAGCTTCTCCGTTATTTTGAAGAGCTTGGTAGACAATTTCAGTGATTGCCGTAAGCACATCAGCTGTAGATCGCGCAAGGCGGAAACCATATTGCTTGTCTGAGAGCAGATAATGGGATGTAAGGTGGTTAACCACTTCGGAGTTGATTAGGGCTTCGAAACTTTGCCGAAGAGGGGTAGGACACTGATAGGACAGTAATTAGAAGGGTGAAAGGAGTCGCTAGAGTTCTTAAAGACAGGAACAATCGATGAGGACTTCCAGTAGTCTGGAAAGCAAGATTCCTTGAGGCAGTAGTTATATAATTTGGAGAGGGCGGGCACCAGTTCAGGCGCACATTTCTTCAAGACAATGGCTGGTATCCCATCTCCACCACTAGCCTTGTTGGGGTCTAAATTAGAGATAATGCCCAATACCAATGACGGGGTTATGTGCAACCCGCTCAATAGGGTCTCAGTTCTAAGAGGGAAATCTGGTATGGGTACATCGGAAGAGTCGAGCGTTGAATTGAATGAAAATTTCCGAGCAAAGCATTCAGCCTTGTCGGCAGAGGTGGTCAGGACCTCAAACTGGTTGAACAAAGGAGGTATAGATGGTTTGCTATTATTAAGTACGCTCTTGCAGAGACGCCAATAATCCTTGGAGCCGAATTTGCGAGATGCAATACGTTCCTTCATTCGAGCAGCAAATAGTGACTTAGCTTCGTTGAGGACACGCTTACACTCGTTACGGGCAAAGAGACGTCTATTGCAGTCGGACATGTCGCTACGAAATAGGTGAAAGAAGTGGTTCCTATGGGCAATGGCGGCTGAGCAAACAGCGGAGAACCAGGGAGAGGAGCGCGATTTTGCCTTAAATTTCCTTGAGGGGATGAAAGTGTCGATTCCAGCTTTAACCCAGGAGACCTCAAAAGCACATTCTTGAACGGGGAGCGTAAAGACAACATCCCAGGGGACATCGCGGAGGAAATCACGGAACGAGTCCCAGTCAGCTCGTTCATAGTAGAAGGAGGTTCTAGTGGTAGGAGGTTCTTTGCAGGGGTGGAGTTGAAGATGTTGACAAACACTACAGCATGATCGGAGTTACCAAAAGGGCAGAGCTTCGTGGCGCTACAAGACTCGGGGATGGAGGTAAAACACAGATCGAGAAGAAAGGCCTTGCCGTCCCGGTTGTAGGCAAAACGCGTGGGGAAGTCAACTATCTGCGTGAGGGATTGAGAAACTGAAAAATTAAGTGTTTGAATGCCTGCAAGGTCAGTAGTAGCATTCTTAAGCCACTTGGTATGATGGGCGTTAAAATCGCCAAACACTAATATATGAGCAAACGGATGGAGAGAGAGAGCCTTGTCTATGCTGTCCGAAATGCTATCGATTATTCCACAGTCTTGAGAGGATGGAGAGCGATAAAGGAAGAAGAGATAGCTTGCAGCATTGAGAAGAGATAGCTTACAGCATTGAGAAGAGATAACCGGAGACATATGTAGAATAGTCTGGCGATTCGAGAGACAACTCTCTAACCAGTGGGAGGTGGTCCTTGACGTAAACACCAAGGCCATACATGCATGTGGGTTTGAGAGTCTTTTCTAAGGAGAGGAAGGTAGGAGGGGAAAGACGAGTCAAGGTTGGTCTCACACAGAGCCAGTATATCCGGGCAGTTTGCAGTGAGGAAAGATTCCACACTGCAAAAATTGGTTCTAATGCCACGGATGTTGGACAATGAAATGTTGAAGGGTTTAGGTGATTTTTAAAGGGCTGGTTTAGATTTACTTTTTCGATCTTTGTTAGTCATCATGTGGAATTATGGTTGGAAGTAAAAGAAGCAGACAGTTATCGACCGTGACGTGGGCAGAGAGAAGTTGGCACAACCTGCATCATAATGTGGCCTCGGGGTTGCCCACCGGAGGTTACTGCAGGGACACTTTTCCATGCGCGACATGACACTACAGATACCCCGGTATTATACAACTGTTGATCAGAGCGGCCGCTCAAGACGCTACGCAAGAGTTAGGGCTCCTAACTACAAATAATGGTAGTTTTATTTAACTATTTGTCTCGCTTTCGTTTTGAGACTTCAGCTGACAAAAATTCGTTTCAGAAGACTGCGAGAATTTAAGCGAGGTACAAAAAGACGTAATTTGCAGTCCATGAGCGACAAAGGTCAGAGGTTAATAAATTTAAAACTCCACACTGGTGAAATTAAAAAAACAAAACAAAAAAAAAAACAATCTTTTAAGAGTATATATTGTGTAAAAAGAAAAACAAAACAAAAGACGACGGAAAAAAGCAGATGTCAAAATGTGCCAAAAAATGTAGAATGTAGTCAAAATGTGCTAAAAATATTATGTTCCAATAGCACACGGACAATGTGGTGGGAATGCCATTTTTTAAAATATTCTTTTAAAAATTCATGAGTGGTGTGATATTATGCCTCACAAATATTTATTGTCGAATAAAATTCAAGAAAATTAACATTCAGAAGAAAAATTAAAAATTAGCGTTTCTACAGAAATGCACGTCTCGAATAAATAATCTATTTTTTAATTTTTTTTTATGTTATCAAGAACGCACCCCAGATTACGAATATAAAAAAAGGTATTTTTTTTAATTTTAAGAGGGGGGTTCATTTTGCTATGCAAATTCATTGTAAATTGATCCCCATATGTTAAGCCAAAAAAAATAAATAGATAAACCTAAGAGGAAATAATGATAAAAAAAAGGTAAGTAAGAAACGTCAATCGCCATCTTGTTGAATCCCGTTCATATTTTGCCCTTTCTTCAATCCTCCCTCTATTCGGTCTTTTCTCTCACTTTCACTCTCTGTAAACCCTCACCCCGCGTATTAGTGACATTCTAGCCTTACTTGGGGTGAAATTATTTAAAAATGCATTAATTAAATTCATATTCGCGCCTGTTTTTAAATTATTTGAAATTTTGTATGTAAATATTATTTTGACACAACTCAGGAAAAAGATGAGTAAAAAAAAACGCTTTAAATAATGATTATTTTTTTTATTTCAACTTTAAATTATCTGAATATTTTTATTAGCAAAAAATATGCTTTATTGTAGTACGATCCGATTTTTTTTTTTTTTTTTTGGCGGGATGGAATTTACAATGAATTTACGTTCCAAACTGAAACAAAACTGCTCTCTATTAACCACCACAGGGATCCATCCCTGCATCCCATTAGAATGTCTGAAGACCAACTTCTCGAGAGCACCTCTCTGCGGCTGCTCGGTCTCACGCTGTCTGCTGACCTGAGATAGAACAAATACATCGAGTCAAGTGCTTCATCCACCGCAAGTTGGCTCCCTGTGCCGATCCAGGAAATTTTTCTCCCCGGAATCGATCCTCCAAATCTATAAATCAACCATTCGCCCTTGCATGGAATATTGCTGCCATATATGGTCTGGAGCCCCTGCTGTTTGCCTCAGGGTTCTTGATAAGATCCAGAGACGTATCTGCAATGTAATTGGCCCTGATCTGTCATCTCGTCTGCAGTCGCTCTCTCACAGACGCCGTTGCCTCGCTCTGTCTTTTTTACAAATACTTTCACGGTAATTGCTCCGATGAGCTGCTTTTGCTGGTTCCCAGGCCTCATGAATTTAAGCGTCCTACGAGGCTGGCATCCCGTTGCCACCCCTTCACCGTTGAAACTGTTAGATGTAGACGTCTCTTCTACTCCAATAGCTTCATGTCTCGCACATCTCGCCTGTGGAACTCCCTTCCTTATTCCTGTTTCCCTGACAATTATAATCTCCAACTATCTAAGTGTAACGTCAATCGACATCTCCAGTTGCCTTGATCAAACACTTCCCTTCTCCACATCCTTTCTCCTCCAAATCTTCTGTAACCCCCTTGCCTTGATCGATCCACTATCTTTCTCCACATCCTCTCCTTTACCACACCTATCTGTTCTTCCTCCAAACCTTCTGTAACCCCTTGCGTGCTAGTGGCTTCCAGCTTTGCTTGGGGTGAAAAACTTAAAAAAAAAAAAAAAAAAAAAAAAACAACCCTACTTTCATAATTTAGATAATTAAAAGCAAAATATATAATCAGGATCTGGAGTGCTTAATCGATAGCAAAATCTAAAAAGAAAAATTGCATAAGTGATTGTTTCATGGAGACGTGCTTTTCTATAGAAAAGACTAAAAGTTGCTACTCGTGTTTCGACTTGTATGTACGTTGGTGTTTGAGTTGGGAAACACGTCTCTCCTGGAATGTTTATCCCACAACCAAAAAAAATGGAGTTGCGTGAGTGTCCACCGTCATAAAATACAAAAAACAACTAAAACATATATATATATATATATATATATATATATATATATATATAAACAAACGATAATGTCTTATTAACATGACAAAAGTTACATAGTTGCAAGCGACAAAGACATTGTGTGTAACAGAACAATGAACATGCATGAAAACATTTAAAGACTAGTGAATTATTCGTGTATGTAAAATACGTGTAGAAGTCATAGAAAAATTATGTACGTACGTGTGTGTGTGTGTGCGTTTCCCAATGGGAAAACCCGTTTTCACGATAGACTTACATCCTAGCGTGTCAAGGAAAATAGGAAAACGGGAATGACAGAAAATATTATAGTATATTTATAATCTTAGAAAGCGTGCCCTAGTGGTGTTTTTTTTTAGTTAGGAAAGTAAGTGGGATAACTCCACACTCAGTAAAATCTAGTTTAGTTATAATCCACAAAGAAGGTAAATGTTGATATTATGATTGAACAATTTATCATTAACGTACTAGCCAATATGTCAGTAAAATTTCAATAAGCGACTCTCTCTCTCTCTCTCTCTCTCTCTCTCTATATATATATATATATATATATATATATATATATATGCTATCAGATATATCTAATAACGCATGATTGTCTAATAACAATGGTTAATTTTCTACCGATGCGAAAGAATTCTCAATTAGCTGAATATCTTCAGGAATGGAAGCAAACAAATTTAGTGAATTTAAATGCATAGATTCGGATCAAACATAACTGTAGTTGTTCATATTATTGAGAACAGTTTAAATCTCTTGAGTGTCTGTTTGCTTGAAATGTGGAAACGTTTCATTAATTCAATTTGCAATTCAGTAAAAACATTACATCCAAAATGAGCACGAGTGATATGACCTCATTATATAACAGCTACATCAACGATATCTCAGAAAAAGCATATCATTCATTTTGCGAGTTCCACAAAATAACTGACTAATTAATAACGTCTGTAAGTATCGGTAATCGATATCAGTTAGACTATAAACATTATTACGACATTGTTTTTAATCCAAAGCTTCACTGGTTCAAACAGTCTCTACACAGGCACCCCTCTGCTTCCATGTAACAATGTATGTAGAAAAAATACAACCCTCTGCCCATTACGACTACCTACGGGTGAAAACATCAACTAATAAGATGTTTGGTTGGGACTTTTTTTATAAGCCTTGATTCTGACCATGATTATGGCGACGCTGCATCTGACCCAAGGTAATAAAAAGGAACGTTCTGGAAAAAAAAACAATGAGAAGAAAATCGATCCTCTGGATTATTTTCTGTCAGTCAGAAGAAAGGAGTTTAAAACCCGTGATAATTTGAAAAGCTAGCTCCGTCATTCTGCCGATATGAATATAAGCATGGTCGGCGGCCGCTTAAATTCATTCGCTATTCACTCACGGCACAGCTTGGTCAGTACCTAGATGGGTGACCGCTTACAGCACCTCAAGCGGTCACCCATCTAGGTACTGACCAAGCTTGACTTGGTTTAACTTCGATGGTTGTACAGGAACTGGTGTTTCAACGTGATGCTGCCGCAAGCCACCCAATCGTGTATCACGTATGGGACTTAAGCGTGACCACCGAGAGATGGTCACGCTCTCGGTGGTCACAACTTAAGTGACTGAGTTTCATCTATTAATGTTGAGTAACAAAAGTATTTTTGCTTTTCAATCAACCATTTTTAAGTTTATGTAATCCATTATATCAGTTATCTGTGAATGATCTTAGCTCGTCTGAATGTCTTCGATTGCTACTGGTTGGATCCTTAAAACGTTTAAGCCAGTTTTAGATAACACAGTGATTGCTTAATTTCCTTTCACTTAACGAAACAGCTTCGGTTGCTTTGAGGCCCAATTTGAAATAATTCCTCAAAATTGCCCAAAATCAAGGTACTTGTCTGTCAATTATGTGCCATGCGTGATACACGCTCAGGCAATCATGTATCGAAAGATACATGACTGACGGGGCAGATTTTTTTCCCGGTACTTGTCCGTCAATTATGTGCCATGCATGATACACACTCAGGCGATCATATATCTTTCGATACATGACTGACGAGGCAGAATTTTTCCCGGTACTTGTCCGTCAATTATGTAATACATGCTTAGGCGATCATGTATCGAAAGATACATGACTGACGAGACAGATATTTTCCCGCAGTAGGTTGCCATTTCTTTCTGCGGTAGACCAGTCTGTCCTGCTATTTACCCGTAGCTGTGGAGAGAAGAGGATTCATACCTTTCCCAGGGGTATTAACACGTAATTGAATGTAATGAATTCGACTGAAATTCGAACTCGACCCTCCGATTCCTCAATCCGAACCGCTATCCATTACTCCACCGTGTCTTATACTCTTTGTTTTAACATCTGAAACAAAATATACAGTTGAATTGTATAGATAATGATATGATAGATATAATTACAAAAACAACATTAACACTTTTACTGTTGAATTGTTATAGCATTGTTGGCAGACTGTGCTGGCCGTTTTTTTTTTTTTTGTGGGTAAATAGGAAATTTCTCGTTACTGGAAATAAACGACTACAAAGATGCTGATAGCTATTCCACACGGGCGCCACTATTTTGATTGCCATCAGATACTCTGCACAGCATACTAATCTAAACGGCAGCCTCAACACACAATATATCACCGAATAAGTCGTATTGTAATTGTATGTTACAATTTGTTTACGTTTGGTTAGAAAATAGTACTAAGAACTAGTTAGTTTATAATACAAGACAAAAGATAGGTACCAACATTTCAAGGTGCCGTAAAAACGTACATATACGCTGACATCGAATGTTCGTTTCGTAAAATATGAGTACATCCACAACAACAAAAGTGTAATACAAATGTATCCACTCGTTTCCGGTGTCTGTTTTTTAATTTTAATTTTAGGTCTGCGAATCGGTAGCGAATTATGCATCGAAAAATAATTCATATTTATCTGTATCTCACTCATTTAAATCGTTATTTAACTCCTCTCTTTAAAACTTCTCTCTGTTAAATTATAACCCCCACTTTCACCATTAGGCCTTCCTGTTCTTCTTTCTTCTATTACACCCCTCTCTAGAGCTTTCATACATTTCCCTCTCACACTTGTTTCCCACTCCCACACATACACTCTCACTAAAATTTTATTTTTTATACCCGGAGTTATATTTTCCGATTTCTATTTGAATTTGTAGGTCTGATGAATTGGATCGTGATTACGATTCCAATGTAGTAAATTATAACCATGGAATATTAGTGTTTGAGCCTTTTTTATAATATTCTTACTCTGTCCTGGACATTGAGTTCTACCTGGATTCTATCCTCTTGGAGATATATATATATATATATATATATATATATATATATATATATATTGACCACTAATATTATCTATATATATATATATTGACCACTAATATTATCTATATATATATATATATATATATATATATATTGACCACTAATATTATCTATATATATATATATATATATTGACCACTAATATTATCTATATATATATATATATATATTGAACACTAATATTATCTATATATATATATATATATATATATATATATATATATTGACCACTAATATTATCTATATATATATATATTGACCACTAATATTATTAATATATATATATTGACCACTAATATTATTAATATATATATATATATTGACCACTAATATTATTAATATATATATATATATATTGACCACTAATATTATTAATATATATATATTGACCACTAATATTATTAATATATATATATATATATATTGACCACTAATATTAATATATATATATATATATATATTGACCACTAATATTATTAATATATATATATATATATTGACCACTAATATTATCAATATATATATATATATTGACCACTAATATTATCAATATATATATATATATATATATTGACCACTAATATTATCAATATATATATATATATTGACCACTAATATTATCAATATATATATATATATATATATTGACCACTAATATTATCAATATATATATATATATTGACCACTAATATTATCAATATATATATATATATATATTGACCACTAATATTATCAATATATATATATATATATATATATATATTGACCACTAATATTATCAATATATATATATATATATATTGACCACTAATATTATCAATATATATATATATATATATATATATATTGACCACTAATATTATCAATATATATATATATATATATATTGACCACTAATATTATCAATATATATTGACCACTAATATTATCAATATATATTGACCACTAATATTATCAATATATATATATATATTGACCACTAATATTATCAATATATATATATATATATATATTGACCACTAATATTATCAATATATATATATATATATATATTGACCACTAATATTATCAATATATATATATATATATATTGACCACTAATATTATCAATATATATATATATATATATATTGACCACTAATATTATCAATATATATATATATATTGACCACTAATATTATCAATATATATATATATATTGACCACTAATATTATCAATATATATATATATATATTGACCACTAATATTATCAATATATATATATATATATAGACCACTAATATTATCAATATATATATATATATGTATGAAAAAATAAATTGAATAACATGTATTTTTTTCTCCTCAGTAATTTTATAATTTTAAACTAAATAGATTAAATTTAGATTTTATAATTGGTAATTTTTTACTTTTAATTTTTATTTCAAATTTTATCATATAATTTAATACTTATTGGTTAGAATAAATTCTATTTTAGTATAACCCCAACTTTAAAACTTTTAATAGCTATTATAACCTTACTTAAGTTTTTTGAATTCTCGTATACTTGTATTTTGATTGGTCATTCCAGCTTATGTAACGGCGTTTTCCCTTTGCAAAGGATCGTTAATTAATTTGAAACATTTTAAACCCTTTATTCTACTTTCAACATCATCATTTGATAAGACACCGGAGGTGTTGAAACAAAATTGCTATTTCTGTAGTGATTTTATAACATATTTGTTATAATTTTTAAATAAATAATTATATATATATATATATATATATAGACGCACCAAAATAACAAATTTAGTCAGATGAAGTCCTAAAGGACGAAACACGTCACAAGAAAGCTTTTCCCACCTTGTCATATATATATATATATATAACAATGTGGGAAAAGTTTTCTTGCTACGTGTTTCGTTCTTTAGGACTTCATCAGACTAAATTTGTTATTTTGGTGCGACTACACATGCGCACGAATGAGGGATGCTGGGAATTTTAAATTATTTTTTTTATCTAACCGATTTCATTTTCATTTCTTTTTACTTTCCATCACTTTTGTTAGTTGTTATGCCACACTGTGATAAGAGAATTTTTGCCAGAAATAGGGAATGTTGTAAGAGCCAGGGCCAATAGTTACTGTAGATGACCTTGCGATCAAGGCTCTCTCTAGACATTTTCGTCGTAGTAATAAAAAAAGAATTTAAATGAAATCGGCCAGATAAAAAAAAATTAAATTCCCAGCCTCACTCGTTCGTGCGCATGTGTAGTTGCGCTAACATATCAAATTTAGTCTGAAGTCCTAAACGACGAAACGCGTCACACGAGAACATTTTCCACTTTGTTATACATTTTCCACCCAATATTGTTCTTGATATATGAATATATATAAATATATATTTTTGGGCCGCACCCACCTTCACAACCACAATAGACTGATCCTATTATTATAAATAGAACAGGTGCAGTGCAGAGTGAGACTTCTGTAGTGATCAGTTACACTTCCGGTTCTCGACAGGAAGATACCGTTGGACTTTATTACTATTACTTATTGTTACTACTAACCTACGTTCGTTCTTCTACTAATCTCTCTGATGTAAATACCTCTCTGAATATACCAGTATTTTCCCCTACAACTGTGTTTGTTCGTTATTACCATATACTCACGTGGAAACACTCAACATCAGCGACGAAGGATGTTTTATTGATCCCAACAGTGACTTACGTTGAAAAATAAATATCGCAATAGCGAAGAGAAACGATTTCAACACGGGAAAATTCAAAGAGTTTAAGCGTTTTTTCAAAGCAAAGGATTGAAAAATTTATCGACAAAAGAAAAAAAAACTGTAAGTTAGATATTAACTTATTTATCTATTGGAACATATAAAAAAAAATTTTTTTGTGCCAGAGAATTTGTTAAATTATTTTTTGCCCCCTCCCCGTCAGAAGTAAAAAAAAACAATTTCGTTTTCTTTTTCTTCTCTACACATAAATAATCATGGAGAAATTTCAATCAACTATGCTGGAAATCATTAAGTGTCAGATTCAGAGACAACAGGAGCGTGAAGAATGTTTTCAGAAGGAACAACTTAAAATTCAGAAGGAACTACTTAATTTACAGGAAAAACAACATAAAATCCAAGAAAATGAAATGAAACAGTTAGCAATGACTGAACTTGTACACAAAGCTATACTGTCTAAGCAGAAAAACTCGGATGAAAATATTTTTTCTCAAGACACAATATGGTCGACGATCGAAAGTTTTACCTATAACCCAGAAGAAAAGACTTTCGAAAGATATTATCACAGATATCAGGACTTTTATGAAGTCGATTGCCAAACATGGTCAGATGATTAAAAAATAAGATTATTATTACGAAAACTGGGAACGGCGGAGCATAAGTTTACAGATTTTGCCTAAAAAAACAAATTTAAAATTCAACGAAGCCTTTGAATTATTAAAGGAGCTCTTCAACCCCAAATTATCATTATTTCACAAAAGGAAATGCCTTAATATTCAAAAATGCGAGCAGGAAGACTACACAACTTTTGCGTCAATCGTAAATAAGACGTGTGACGATTTTCGCTTGTCCGAATTATCGGCGGACAACTTTAAGTGTCTAATATTCGTGCTAGGCTTAGTGTCCAAGAAAGACAGTGAAATGCGAAGACGCATTTTAGCAAAGCTCGAAAGTGAGCAAAACACGACGTTACAAAAGCTAGCAGAGTACTGTCAACAATGCGTAAGCATTAAGCGAGATTCAGAGAAAATTGAAGAAACTGCTATCGCAAATGTGAAGAAAGTAAATAGAACGACGCGTTTCCGTTCTCCATCGCCTGAACGGAAGTGGTATCCTACTACAAGAAGGAACAGAATATAAGAAAAAAAACCCTCCGAGTGCATGTTATGGATGCGGCCAGTGGCATTGGTATAATGACTGTCCATATAAAAATAAAGCTTGCAGAAATTGCAAGAAAGTAGGACATAAAATGTCCAAGTGTAGAAAATTAAACAGTAGTCGAGTAAATGTTACTAAGTCAGATGAAGACCAAGACCGAAATATTCGGAAATATTTACATGTAAAAATGTACAACAAGAATGTTAAAATGCAACTGGATTCAGGATCTGACATTTCTATTATTAACACACAAACATGGAAAAATCTAGGAAAACCAACTCTATTAAAGTCCAACAAAATAGCCAGGACGGTAACGGGAAAAAGGATTAATTTTGTAGGTGAAATATGGGTGAACATTAATTTTAACAACAAAACAATAAAAATTAAAATTTTCGTGAAGAAAAACACGAACAACCTGTTTGGGACTGACGCAATCACTAAGTTCAATCTATGGGACGTGCCCATTAGTTCATTTTGTAACAACATTACTGAAAGCAAAAATAATATAAAAGATTTGCAAACAGAATTGAAAATAGAATTCCCCGAAGTTTTCGCTGAAGGACTTGGACGTTGTACGAAAGCATCAGCAAAAATACAGCTGAAGAAAAATGTTCAACCAATTTTTAAGAAAAAGCGGAGTATTCCGTTTGCAGCATTAGAAATAATTGACCAAGAACTCGAAAGACTAACGAGAATTGGTGTGATTTCGAAAACTGAATACAGCGACTGGGCAGCTCCAGCTGTCTACGTAAAGAAGTCGGGCGAAATTCGCGTCTGCGCCGATTTTTCAACCGGTTTAAACGATGCAATAGAAGAGTATCACTACCCACTACCAAGTCCCGAAGAAGTATTCGCAAAATTAAATGGCGGAAAAATATTTTCTAAAATAGACCTTAGCGAGGCATACTTGCAAGTGCCCATGGATAAGGAAAGCGCAAAGTTGTTATGCATGAACACGCATAAAGGCTTGTTCAGATACGAACGTTTACCGTTTGGAGTGAAGACAGCACCCGCAATATTCCAACAAATCATAGACACTGTCATCCGATTTAGACTACACGATAGCATATCTCGACGATATACTCGTGAAAAGTGAATCAGTGAATGAACACAAACACCATTTACGCAAAGTTTTTGAAAGATTAAGAAGCTATGGTTTTAAAGTAAAAGAAAACCAAATGCGATTTTCTCCTGGAAGAAATCGAGTATCTGGGACATATTGTGAATAAAGATGGGGAAAAGCCAGACAAAAATCGAGCATCAGCAATAAAGGATATGCCTGAGCCAATGTATATTAAATCTCTACAAAGTTTCTTAGGCTTGGTATCATATTACCAGGATTTTATCCCAGACCTCCACATTCTACGAGCTCCCCTTAACGATCTACTAAAAAAAGAAAAACCGTGGTTATGGACAAAAGAATGCGAGCAAGGATTCAAGAAAATAAAAGAAAAACTAACATCAGATCTATTTCTAGTACATTTTAATCCAAAACTAGATATCATCGTGGCAAGCGATGCCAGTACTCATGGTGTAGGAGGGTGCATATTGCACAAGTGGAAGGATGGTAAAGTTCGACCGATCGCTCATGCAAGCAGATCGTTACTACCTGCTGAACGGAATTATTCTCAAATTGAAAAGGAGGCATTGGCAATTATTTTCGCCGAAACAAAGTTCCATCGTTACATACATGGACAATATTTTACGCTGCAGACAGACCACAAGCCTCTGGTAACGATATTCGGTTCTAAGAGGGGCCTGTCAACATACACCGCAAATAGATTGCTTAGGTGGGCGACAATGTTGTTAAACTATAATTTTAATATAGAATATTTGTCCATGCACAAAATTGGTCACGCAGATGGTCTATTAAGACTCATTCCGAAAGCAACAGAACCTTTAGAGGATACGGTAATTGCATCCCTCAGAGGAGAGGACGAAGTTGAAGAAAATTTGGCAAACACAATTCGAGAGTTACCAGTATCGCTTAAGGACATCAAAAAAGAGGCAGTAAATGACAAATACATCATTGAAATAAAAGACAAACTAGTCAAAAAAGACGTAAAAATTCAAGAAACATTCTCTCTGTGATAATCTTCTAATATACAGTGAAAGGGTAGTAATCCCTAGTACACTCCAAAAAAGGATACTGAAAGACTTTCATGCAGGTCACCCGGGCATAAATAGAATGAAGAGCCTCATGAGAGCATACGTCTACTGGCCAGGTATGGACAACGACATCGCGTCTATGGTCAGCAGATGTAAAGGCTGCATTTTGGCTTCAAAATCACCACAAATTCTACAGAAGCCATGGCCAAAAACCGACAGACCATGGCCAAGGATTCATATTGATTTTGCGGGTCCAATTGACGGATGGCATTATTTGGTCGTTGTTGACAGCTACAGTAAATGGCCCGAAGTTTTTCAAATGAAGAGAGCAACATCACAAAATACAATAAATAAATTACATGAATTATTTGCAAGGTTTGGAGTGGTAGATACTATAGTTAGTGACAATGGTACCCAATTCACAAGCAATGAATTCACAGAATTCTGCCAGAATTTCCAGGTGGATCACGTGAGGATTCCTCCGTATCATCCACGCAGCAACGGACTAGCCGAAAAGTTTGTCGATACCCTAAAAAGGGCTCTTAGGAAAGCAACGGGTACACCAACTAGAAAGGCATTAGTTATTCTTGCAAGTTTACCGCATTACCCCCAAATAAATCTGCCCCATCAAGTCTATCACCTGCGGAGCTAATGTTTGCAAGGAAAATCAGATCTGCATTCGATAAATTGATACCAAAAAATATAATACAGACACCAGTCGCAATGGTTCCTAAGAGAAAATTTCGTATAAATGAAAGTTTTAAGATCTATAAAAATAATTCAACATCGTGGGAACCAGGAGTCCTTCAAAAGCGGATTGGGAATATGATATATATAGTAAAAGGTAAGAAATTTACCCATAAAAGGCACATTAACCAACTAAAAAGGAGTACCGAAGAATCGGAAGAAACTCCACAAGTAGAAGAAGAATTATTCGAACTATATGATACGTTTGACCTACAAGTGCCACAGACAGAACAAAAACAGCGCAGATCTGGGAGAAAGCGAAAAGCGACTAAACAATTCATTATGGACCCGAAAAGAAAAAAATATTGAAGAAAAAAAGAAAATTATTTTTTCACATCGAAAAAACAATTTTAAGGCGGGGGGCGCACCCACCTTCACAACCACAATAGACTGATCCTATTATTATAAATAGAACAGTAGTTCTAGAGTAGTGCAGTGCAGAGTGAGACTTCTGTAGTGATCAGTTACACTTCCGTTTCTCGACCAGAAGATACCGTTGAACTTTATTACTATTACTTATTGTTACTACTAACCTACGTTCGTTCTACTACTAATCTCTCTGATGTAAATACCTCTCTGAATATACCAGTATTTTCCCTACAACTGTTTGTTCGTTATTACCATATACTCACGTGGAAACACTCAACATCTCAACATATATATATATATATATGATCTTAAGGAAAGGGATCATAATTTATTATTAAAATAGGACACAAAAGTATCATAGCGTTTAAAATTTAAGGCACCTTTCGACCGACACTTCTTCTGAATATATATAATCGTCGGTAAAATAAAAAAACAAGAAAAAATAAAAACGTTTATAGCTGGAAACGGTTGATAGAATAACCCTGAAAAGCTAGTTACGAATTCGTGTACTTACCTTCGAACGTACATAGTCAGTGGCTGGAACAAAAGGAGAGGGATGCAAACAAGGCGAGAAAATGGATCTGAGGCTATTTGGACTCACCGCTCTGTGAATTTGTGACAATTTGCTACAGCCCCTGTACTCACTATGTACCCCAGAAATGTCATCTTTCTGGTGCTACGTATAAGTGTTCTTTTAATTTACATTGCTCGGACGCTTGTCCTCATCTTTATTGCCATATTCACGACGTTTCGGCCGTTATTCGCTCCGGACTTCTTCAGGATCTGTCTGTATTTCTGAAATGAAGTAGTGTAACTATTTACACTACTTACATTGTTCGGACTGTTATCCTCATCTTTATTGCCATATTCACGACGTTTCGGTCGTTGTTCGCTCCGGACTTCTTCAGGTGATATATGTTGGAATTTCGAGCCGATTCCTTTATTTAGTCCACAGCCAAAACGTCGTGAATATGGTAATAAAGATAAGGGGAAACCGTTCGAACAATGTAAATAGTTTAAATAATTATAATACATCACCTCAGAAATAGACAGTTTTTTATTTTATTTTTGTTCTTCCATTTTACTAAAAACTTGTTACTTGCATGCTTCATCTGGGTATTCTCAGAATCCTTCTGTAGAACCATGTTTCTAATGTCTCAAGTCTCTTCTTCAGTTAGAATATTACCTGGTATTCCGTACCTTTATAGAAAGTTCAAGACTCTTTTCTTTGTTTCTAACGAATATTTCCTGTCTTATAGATTTTGGGAAGTATCTTTCGCTATTCCAATAGCTTTCGATTTCTGCTTCACATTTCCCGTCTAGCCTTAGAAATAGATTAAAGGTCTGTTAAAAAAAAAAAAAAAAAAAAATCGCCATATGGGGGTCTCTCCGAAAGAGTTCGAATCTCATCCTCGTCTCAAATGTTGTAATGTTGTTTTTGCCCAAAATAGCCGGTAATTAGGAAGGCGGTAGTTAGTCTTCAGCTCCTTCGAGAATCTCTAAGTAGAGGAAACAAAGAGGAGTTGTATTAAATACTCATATATAGGAGTTCAAAAGAGTTGAGGAGTAGGAAGGCCGTAGTTAAAGAGTATCGAAGGAGCAGAAGACTAGTAGAGGAAACACAGATGAGTTTTATTAAATACTCATATATATGAGTTCAAAAGAGTTGAGAATTAGGAAGGCCGTAGTTAGAGAATATCGAAGGAGCAGAGGACTAGGCAGGTAAAAACAAATATGAGGTTTATTAAATACTCATACATAGAACGGAAATAACTGATTAAATCAATTACTTCTCAAATCCTACTCTAATGTGGCTACTTGCCATATTCATAAGTAGGAGCAGTCCATTATCACAGTAGTAGGGAAGAGCAGGAAGTATGCTGAGTCCTACTCAACGACCCTATCAATTTTTTTAACATAATGGCCCGACCGATTCAATCTTTGGTCTTCCTTAAGTGTACACGATCTATCTGGAAGAAGAGACCCAGCTTAAGGGTTACAGTAATAATGTAAACAGTATTTATTCCAAAGGTTTGCAGTAGTCATCTAGTATCAAAAAGTTAATCTAGTAAATAAATTTTCTTTAACAAATAAAGCAGACCATTTATTGGTTTTCACAAATCACACATATACAGAATCAGAAAGAGAGAGAGAAGTGTCGGAATTGATTCATGTCTATTGTACATTCTAGAGAATGTAAAAGAAAAGTAGAAACAACGATTCCAATTTCTGCTTTCTTTATTTGCTGCACTCTTAGAAAAGAAAAGAAAATGGAAATTCACTTGTGGCATTGTTAACAGAATTGAATGCAAGAAGCTTTCTTTTACAGGTGTACATTAAACAGGTGACCTTTAGAAGCAACAACAATTACAAGAGATACTTATATTCTTTTCTTCTCTCTCAAACCGATTCTCTTTATTTTCTTCATTATATTAGCACACACGTACAGCTTCGTACCATATACAATCGCCATTTAGAATAGTGATACCGTTGTTGAATTTCCAACTTATAGAATAAGCGTGGAATTTATTATTTCTGAAACAAAACAAGTGTCGCGAAGAAAAATATTAAAGAAATAATCGTACCATACCAAATAAGCTTTGTGCCGGGTTAGTAGGTGGATGGTTTAAAGGAAATAAAATAATGATGCCGGCACTTTTATTTGATATGCACACTACTTATACATGAACACGTAATAGTTAGAAGTACTTGAAAAAATAAAGCACATGTTTTTTTTTTATGATCACTAGAGTAATTTAAATGAATGTAAATGTACATTGGTGCAAGTTTGATTAAAGCGAACGAATATTTTTTTTTATTTAGTTTTTCTTTGTTTTATTTTGCGACATATCAACACCTCAATGGGTTATCTAATGCCAACAAGATTTTTATTGATGGTAATATTTTTTTTTTTTTTTTTTTTTTTTGAAAAATGTATTGCTGGTAATAATGTATTGTTGGTAATATTTTTTCCTTCAAAAATTCATTGCTGGTAATAATTATTTACAAAAAATGTATTGCTGGTATTAAGACCTATTTTTACACTTTCATAATGTTTTGACACCTATGTGGAGGTAACTATTTCCCATAGTTGGGATCATAACAGATGCTATCACCCCGGGTCAGGGCGGAGCTGGAAACATCAGCAATTAAGAGGTTCCTCAAAACGCTCCTCAAAACCTCCTGATCATGAGGCTTTGATACTGGATGTAGTTTATCGTCTTAATCATTACGCCAGTGGTTCCCAACCCCTGTACCGCGGCACATTATAAGGATAAGCGAACATATCTACTCCTACTATGTAGTTATAAAATCCCTGATTAATGATCTTTAGTTTGGGATTTTACAATAAGTGTTTCAAAGAGTGATAAGCCTTTTTCACAATTTTATATATTATAAGAGCCTTATTTACCGCACGTTTAACATCAGGAAAAGGCAGATGAAATTTCTTGGACACGTAATGAGAAAGGAGGGCCTGGAGAATCTGATACTCACGGGTCGAATAGAGTGAAAGAGAGACACGGGAAAGCAACGCATGATATACCTGGCTGGCTTAAGCAAGTGGATGACAGAGCGTAGTCTGCGGGGCGGTGACAGGAGGACGAAACTTATTGAGAGCTACAAAGGATAGGAGGAAATGGAGGGCCATGCTTACGACCTGAAGGGACACATCACATAAAAAGAATGTGGAAACGTCTTTGTTCAACATACACAAAAAGAAATAATATCGTTTTTAAAATAATGGGACTGACCAGTTTTCTTTTTATAAATAGTCTTCTTAATGTTTAATCATAATTCTTCTCCGTGCCTTCTTCTAACAACGGAAATTACTTTTCTTTTCTTTAAAATATTTCACCCCAAGCAAGGCGGGAAGTCTCCAGCATGCAAGGGGTTACAGAGAGTTGGAGCAAGAGCAAAGAGGAATGATAGAGGAAAGGATGAAGAGAAGGATAGGGGATAGATCAAGGCATCTGGAGACATCGATTGACATTACATTTGAATAGTTGGAGATATATAGCTATCACGGAAACAGGAAGAGGGGAGGGAGTTCCACAGGCGAGAGGGGCGAGACGAAGTTATTGGAGTAGAAGAGACGGCCACATTTAACAGTTTCGACAGTGAAAAGGTGTGAGCGAGATGCCAGCCTAGTAGAACGCTTAAATTCATGAAGTTTGGGAACCAGCGAAAGCAGCTCCTCGGAGCAGTTACCATGAAAGTATTTGTAAAAAAGACAGAGGGGGGCGACGGCACGTCTGTGAGAGAGCGACTGCAGACGAGATGCCACATCAGGGCCAATTACATTGCAGATCCGTCTCTGGATTTTATCAAGAACCTACTGTAGAAATGTTATTGTCATGTTTAGCGTGATTTTCCTTTTCTGCGAGGATCATTTGTTCACGTTGTTTATAATTTTATATTGTAATTTGTGAACATGATAATCGAACTCTATTTTTCCACTGAAGATCCGGATAGCCTGCCCCCCACACGCACCATGCCTAAAAACTCTACTTACCTAAGATCCATAGATGACGTTCTTTTATTATACCCTCATCATAGAAGTCTATTAGACATGATAAAGAACACTATTTACATTATTCGGACTATTGTCCTCATCTTTGTCGCCATATTTATTACAACGTTTCGGCCGTTGTACGCTCCAGCCTTCTTCAGGTGGTTGGAATATCGAACTGAACCCTTTATTTCGCTCAATGGGGTAGACTCTTCTCGTTCCACGTGCTATGTTTAATGGATGTTAGTTATCAGTTAATTCCCCTCTCCAAGTTCTCCACTAGCTTAACCGGGTATTGAACTCACACTCTTTGGGTCCTGTCACTGTCACACCCAAAGGTTAAGGCAGTGGAGAACTTGGAGAGGGGAATTAACAGGAGATAACTGATAACTGACATCCATTAAAACATGGCATGTGGAACTAGAACACTCTACCCAGTGAGAGAAATAAAGGGTTCAGTTCGACATTCCAACCACCTGAAGAATGCCGGAGCGTACAACGGCCGAAACGTTGTAATAAATATGGCGACAAAGATGAGGACAATAGTCCGAATAATGTAAATAGTGTACATAATACCTCATCTCGGAAATATAGACAGATAATGATAAAGAACCTTAATAAGGTTGAACCAATCATCGAATTCACACAGGAAGTTGAAATAAAGAAATCCTTTTCCTTGGCATCTTATTAATACATAATAATAAATTAGATTTTAGAGTTTATCGTAAACCCACTAACAAAATCGATCTAAATTTTATTCCCACCAGAGTTTATAAATAAAAACTGGACTAGTCATAAGATTCTACCTCAGAGCCGTTAGAATATTTAGTCCAGAATACCGAGATGAAGAAGAGCAATACATTGAAAAAACATTTTGAATTCTTCATTACCCACACCATTTCATCCTCAACGTTAGAAAACGAACATACAAAGTCCACAAATCCAAAGAATTAGACTCCACCGATAGCACTTCTAACATCAACAAGACAAAATTCATAATCCTCCCTTCAAACATTCTAAAAAAATTGAAAATAAATTAGTTATCTCTAATAGTAGGATTTTCACTACCAAGTCCAAGACAATCGGTGATTAGGAAAAAAATAGATCTGTAGAGGACCGTGTGGGTTTGCATGTTGTTGTATTTGGGACACGTGCTGTATATTCCTGCTAGAAGAAGGTCCAGCTACAAGAAAATGGCCGGACTTGAATTAAGTCCAACTGAAGATAAAGACAAACAAAACCTATATATATATATATATATATATATATATATATATATATATATTAGACAAAACAATTTTATAATGGACAATAACATTTGTGTGGGTGTAATCATTGGTGTCTGTTCTTTGGTGAATGTTAGTACGTACGTGTATATGTGTATAATGTTCATGGCGTCTCCCACAAATGAGAAGACGCGGATCTTCTAAGAGAGCTTACATTGTAGGCGCTGAAAAGAAGAAATGAAAAAGACAACGAGGCCTGAAGTCGCCCAGTATTTATAGTATAGGGAGAATGACCCCTCTAGTGACAATTCGGGAATTAAGGAGGAGCTAACTTCGACAAATCCAACACCACTTCAGATGCTGGTATTTAACAAATAGACTACTTACAATGTCAACACATCTCGGAATCTAAATCCGTGTCTCCGAGCATGAAAGGGATCTACGTTGGGATAACCATTTAAACACGTCGTAATACATAGGAACAAAACTAGTTTTAAATTTGATTTTACAAATATTACTCTAAAAAAAGAACATAACATTTACGTCAAAAGTACTTCTAGGGAACGTTGATAAATATTTTACAAACTATAAACGCACATCAAAAACACAATCTTACATCAACCTTTATTGGAACGATTCTTAAAGAATCTTGTGGAACTGTACGTCCATACACACACACACACACACACACACACACACACACACATCCTCACATATGTTAGATTAAGTGTATACATAATAAACGAATGTGATTTGTAAAATGTTAAATGTTCACTGATTGGGTAGATCCAGCCAATCAGAATAAAGGTGAGTATTAATCTTTTTTACCACCAAATTACAAGGCTGTTCGAACTCCTATATAAACATTTTCCCGCAAGAAATCATTCAGTTGAGACAATAGGGTATTTTGGTGGATGTAGTAAGAACGGTAAGCATGAATGTGTTGTTTTGGTGGTAGGAATGTTGGGATAGTCCATACACCGTGGACACCCCCCCCCCAAATATTAAATGAACCATTCGTAGCATGTGTTGGCGAATCGGGTCCGTCGAGACTAAGTCAACCAATCAGGTTGGTCGATACATATTCCCGTCAAGGCGCGAACTTCGAAACAGGAAGGAACGCGCTTCTTCTTAGAAACCCGTCAGTTTGCGCAAATATCTGAATCGACACAAACGCCCGTTTCGTCGATCAGCGAAATGTGTCTTCAAGACTGCCTTATGAAACTCAGCGAACCTGAATTCGAGATCAAGGAAAACTCCTTTCTCTAAGCAAACTCATCGAAATGTACGCCTGAGATTTATATAATATAAAAGTTGATTTTTCCCATTCATCTACTACCAAAAAAATATTGTCTCATTCAGCTTAAAGGTACGACTTATCTATTTCCTTTCCTGCACACACACACATTCTGTACGAACGATTAACCTCGACTCAAGAACAGTTTTCAATCGACCTGATACGAACAAATGAAGTATTAACCTTCCGTTCATACATGCCACATTATTTCAAATCACAATTTGTATATAGATGTAGAATAATTATTTGAATTTGTTTCTTGTTTAAATATTGTGTTCGTATTATTTGTTCTTTGTGTATTGCATAATTTACGTTGAACAATTTCTCATAAAAATTTGTTTGTGGAAAAAAAGTAACACGCAAATTACCATGGCCTCATAAATAAACCCCATTTATTCATTGATTATTTATAAATTTATTGACCTTTTCACTACAAAATTGGTGACCGCCGACGTTCTGAAAAAGGGGTCTATTACCAACAAAATTGGTGACCGCTGACGTTCTGAAAAAGGGGTCTATTCTCAACAAAATTGACGACCACGACGAAAAACAAAATTGCTAAACCCTGACGCGCGAAATAAATTGATAACACGCGCATTTCCTAGCAACTCCAACAAAATCGGTAATCCTCGACGTGCGAAAAACAAAATTTGTGACCACCGACGTTTCTTAAAATAATGGATTCCACACCAATACTACAAAAATTAGTAATTCCCGGTGTGCGAAAAGCAATTGGTAATCCCTGACGGGAAAAAATAAATCGACGTTCAAAAAAAAAAAAAAAAAAAAAAAAAAATGCAATACAATCTGATGATACCCAACGCTCTCGACGATAATAGGTCACTCTATCGATAAAAAAAAAAAAAAAACTACAAATGGTCACCGCTGACGTTTCATAAAATACGGGATCCAACTTCAATACTATGAATAGCTAATCCCCGACGAGACAAAAAGAAAAAAATTGGAGACATTCACTACTAGACGTTCTCAACAATTCAGGCAATTCTGACGCGTCATCCACGAATTACTACTCACTTGAGGACAAGTGCCAACAAGCCGCACTTACTAAAATCGCTTTAATTAATGTCCTGTTAGGATTCTTTCGTAGAAGATACAATATTTACCCGATATAAAATATTTTTTCATTCAGGGTTGTCGCAGTTAGCTCCCCTTCATTTTCTTAACGCTTCACCAGGGGTCACTCTCTCCCGGGAGTATAAATACGGGCTGACCTTTCGCCTCTGTCTCTCTTTCCACAGCTCTTTCCACGGCTGCGCCCACGTGCGGCCAACTTGCCTCGCTTGAGGCCGATAACCGTCGCACGTGGTGCGAGGTACAAAAACCTTTTAACATCTCCAGTATGTGAACTCTCACACACAACCAGCGTTTCCCATGTTCAGGGAATACGCTAAAACAAAATTTCACAACCGTACGGACATTCCAACTCAAACACACACACAATAGCTTTCCACACAGACACTAAACGTTTTATTCATGTTTTAAATGATGTATTTGTGATTCGTGTTTTTAACCTGTTTGTTAATAATATATATTTGTTCGCATACATATATATCTGTCTTGTTTGTTTCTTTGGACTCCATTAAAGTCCAACATTTTTATGTAGCTGGACCGGTCATCGAAGTCTTAAACCAGAGATAATTCATCTTCTCTACTTCTTCCATTCCCCTCACACGGCCGGTCCACTACAGGGTAACTGAATTTTCTTCGAATTTCGGTCTAAATTCTCAGTATTAAATTTTCCCTCCAAAAAAACTGTTTCAATCAATATGGCGGACGAGACATCTCCCACTCAAGCATCACTACGGGTTGAGCTTCCGGTATATAGCCCCAGTGTACAGATATGGTTTGCGCAACTAGATGCAATTTTCCAGACGACATATATTACAACACAACAAACGAAGTTTGCCTATGTTTTGGAAAAAATCCCCGCGGAGGTCGCTTCCGAAGTCTCTGACATTCTCCTTCGCCCACCGACGGACAAACCATACAATATTTTGAAGGATGCCGAACTGGCTGCTCCGAAGCGAAGAAGCTTAAAGAACTGTTGACAGACGTAACATTAGGTAATAATAAGCCATCACAGCTCCTACGAAGGATGCAAACTCTTCTTGGCACACATAAGATGTCGGACGCCGTTCTCAAGCAACTTTGGATCAATAAGCTGGACACTGACACGACTCAAATCTTAGCTGTTTAACTGACGATGTCGATCTTGAAAAATTGGCTGCTATCGAGGATCGAATTTCCGACACAAAACCGATGCATAGGATATCGTCGGTACAATCTGCAGGACTTACAAGTACTGAACGACAAATCTCACTTCTTACGGCGCAGATTAAGAAGCTGCATACACGTCTTGATGATATGCAGAAACGCCAATGAATCGAGTTACGATTCCAACCGAAGAAACGCTTTTCGACCAAGCAGATCTTCGTCTCGTCACACCAAGAACCGCCATACTGACATATGTTGGTACCACGAGGTTTTTGGCGCGAAAGCAAGACATTGTTGGCAGCCATGTTTGTTCAACATTGCCTCGAAAGCCATTCAATCGGGAAAAGTTCAGCCTGGTGTCCATTAAAGACGTTGGATACTGGGCGTAGCAAGTTAAATCGTCTTTTCTACATCCAGGATTCGAATAATCACCTCAGATTCCTAATAGACACTGGTGCCCAGGTCAGTGTCATTCCTAAGACCAGTATAAAATCCATGCAGCTACGCGAGTCCATGTTAAAGCTACAGGCTGCAAATGGAACATCTATTAAAACCTATGGCGACAAGTTCCTTAAATTAAACATTGGTCTACGGCGCGAATTTTCCTGGACATTCTTCATAGCCGACGTGGATATTCCGATATTAGGCGCAGATTTTCTTGCCTATTATAATCTATTAGTGGACCTGGCGTCCCAAACAGTCACAGACTCTACTACGAATATTAAATTGCATGGAATTCGAACTTCGAAGTTTACCATGGGGTTGACTACAATAACTCCGAAAATAAATGGAAGCGAACGGCTCCTTCAAAAATACACGTCTTTACTTAGACCATCGACATTAGCGGAGCCAATCAAACACAACACAACGCATTCCATCAAAACCAGCGGCCAACCAGTGCATGCATCGCCACGAAGGCTACACCCAGACAAGCTGCGCGTGGCCAAGGAGGAATTTGAGAATATGTTAAAATTGGGAATCATTAGACCATCAAGTCCATATGTCACTCCTCTGCATATGGTGCCGAAAAAGGACGCAGGTACATGGCGTCCGTGTGGGGATTATAGGTCACTCAACGCGCAGACCACCCCTGACAAATATCCGATACCGCATATAAAAGACTTCGCCCCGTCTTTGGAAGGTGCAACTGTTTTTATCAAACTTGATTTGAAGAGAGCATTTCTTCAGATTCCAATAGAACCTTCAGACATACCCAAGACGGCTGTGACCACGCCCTTTGGACTATTCGAAATTACTGCGCCCCTACAATCTAACGTATGTTTACTTAAAACAAACAGCGTTTACGTAAAAACGATCCCAAATCATCACGTAGACAACCACGAAATATAATGTCAACTAGATATACACATAAACACTTATGAATATACAATATCATCTGAATCCCAGATAGACAAACTAGAATTATGATACGCATAAATACAAAGTAATATTTAGATTTTTTTCAGTTAGGCTTGGAATCCGTTAATTTCTTGGAGCATCGAAAGGGCGTGTCGTCTTTCTTTGTATAGAGGACCGTGTGGGTTTACGCGTTGTTAAATTAGGAACATGAGCTGTTTATTTCTGCTAGAACAAGGTCGAACGACAAGATAAATTCCAGACTCAAATTGAGTCCAGCCGAAGATGTAAAGAAAAAAAACAAGACCTATATATATATATATGTCAACAAATATATGTATTAAACAATAACATTTACAAGTGACAAAGACATCAACATTTGTGTTTGTGTGCGGACGTAAAAAGTTTGTATTTTGGTGAATATTCGTATGTACGTGAATGTGAGTGCGTGTTTCATGGCGTTTTCCCACAAGTGGGCAAAAACGCAGATTTTGCGAGAGATCACATTTTTCAATGTGTCCGCTGAAATGTAAAAAAGAGAACGAAGCAAGAAGTCGCCCAGTATTTATAGTGTAGGGAGAACGACCCCTAGCGAACAGTTAGGGAATTAAGGAGGAGCTAACTCCGACACTTGAATCGTATATTATACTAATTTTGCTTAATTGGTCAATACACGTTTAGCCTGAATATGAAATAACAAAATAAAGACAATGAAAATCAAATAACAAAAAATAAAAATACCATAATTTCTATCTTTTTTCTCCATAATTCATTCTCTGGTGAAATTTTAATTAAAGTTAAACATATTAGATTTATAAACATTTCCTATTTGTATTTTATCATATCATTCTGTCGGATTCCGATCCATATTTGATCTTTACTTGATCCAATTCATTCATTCATATATATATATATATATATATATATATATATATATATATATATATATATATATGTGTGTGTGTGTGTGTGTGCACGCGCATTCGGATATTTTATATCAATCATTTTATTACATATTTTAATTTCTTGGTTTCATCTGTACGTCCCTTTCTTTGCTTTTCACCCAGGTCAACATTTCTTTCGACAGACTATTTACTCAAACAAAAGATGAGACTCAAACTAATGAAACCTGGTAAATGGAATCGGCTCAGGTTCCAAGAATCGCAGACATCAAGAACAATAATGATTGGTAAGAGGGGAGATTTGCGAGTGGAAGTGAATTGAAGGTTCGCGTTAAATTTAAGAGTAGCTCACTCGTCTTAGAGAAATAATTGGCTGATTTACTACACTTTATACTAGCTTGTTGCGGACAATTTCCTGTCCTTAATATTTGTGGAGTAGTGTCATCAAAGGCTAGTGAGGCCAGCAAAGGTTAGTCTGCCATGTATTTACAGTGTATGGTATATTTATAGACTTCAAACATTCTTGCCAGTTGGGCATATTTTCCATGCAGTCAGGAAATAGAGCTTTCTTTTCATTCTACTTACATAATAAAATTATTGTTTTACACATCTAAACATCTATATCTCAACAATATAAAAATGAATGTGTGTGTGATTTGTCAAGTTTCAATTCAGTGGTGTAATACAATGGTTCTAAACCTTTTTTCCGCATCCACCATTTGCCAGAATGTCATCCACCATCCCTTTCCAAGTTGGTCCAACACAAAAGGTGCATTCCAATTGATATGCATAGATTACTAAAAATGTCCTTCTTTTCCATAATAGAACATATCTATTTCCACGGATTATTTTTAGAGAGTAGTTTTACAAATTAAATACCAACAGAAAATGTTGATTGCTTTTTAAACGTGAAAACATGTAGAGTAATTTGTTTTAATTCATAACTAATTATTAATGAAATAAAGAGGAGCTTACTTCGATAAACAGAAAGTTCAATAGAATTCCATGGGATTGTAATTCAGTAAACAAAAAGTGCAATAAAAGGTGAAGATGTTTAAATCGATTTATTCTGATTACAGTCAATGAGAAACTTGTGAAAAGTTAAAAGATCCTCCCACGGGAATCTTGACACTCAGCCATGACAGGGAATTCGTCCCCGATGGAGAATCCCTAGTGTCTGATATCAAGATTATAACAATCGCAAAAATTTGATAATTAATCCAAACTGCTCTATTCATAAGCAAAAGTAACATCAATAATAAACTCATGAGATTTTGAATTATGTTTTTCTAAAAATTATCTCTCCTTCTCATTGTCCCCATATATATATATATATATATATATATATGTGTGTGTATATGATGAAAATGTGGAAAAGACATAGCAAAATCCGAATATGTGAGTTTACTGTTTTTTTATTTTGTTTTTGTTATTCTGTCGACGTCAGACGTTTCGGTCAAATAGACCTTCTTCAGGACATGGTTAATGGAGACATATTTATATTAGATTTAAGTTAGACGAAGAGACGATATATACAGGACTGGTCAGAAACAGAAAAACTGAAATTCTAAAGTCAGAGTATTCTTTCTTGGAGTCGGATACGCTGGCGTCACGTGGGCGGCGCTACGAAAACCTGCTCCCAGGGAAGAGATTTTATCCTAAGTGGAAAGTGTAGTGGGGACTATTTAAAACTATAGCTTATCGGTACGTTTGTCAAGCATTAATCTTGCTAGAAAACTTGATATATTAAAGAAACCTTGTCGGGTGTTGATTGTGTGTTAGGTGGCTATCATGCCAGCCTCGTAAATCTGCCTAAGGTTTTTATTGTGGATATATTTTAAAATCTTCACAGAGTCGAAATCAAAATTGTGATCAGATTTGGCTGTGTACAACCAAAGCACTACTTTAATCATTCCCTCACCCAGATAATCGATTTCCCCACGCGTTTTTCCTACAATCG
>OZ038493.1:10019524-10102024 GCA_964036315.1 Acanthosepion esculentum
AATTCTTCTCATCAGAATCCATCTTGCACATTTAAAAATCTACCATTCATCCGTGCATCGAATACTGCTGCCATATTTGCTCTGGTGCTCTGATTATATATCTCAAGATTGTTGACAAAATTCAAAGAAGGATCTGTAATGTTATCGGTCCTAACCTGGCATCTCGACTTCAGTCACTTTCTTATTGACATCACATGGCTTCCCTCTGTCCTTTTTACAAATATTTTCCATCGTCTATACTTTACGCCTTCCTGTGCTCGTGTTTTCCACTAATATGAAGTGGAGTGATTTCATTGAATCAGTTGCTAGTCAAGTTGGTTCACTGTGTCATGCCAGACAATTCTTCTCATCAGAATCCCTCTTGGACATTTATAAATCTACTGTCGTCCATGGATTGAATAATGTTGCCATATGTGGTCTGGCGCTTGTACCATATATCTCGAGATTCTTGACAAAACTAAAAAATGTCTGTAATATAATCGATCCCGACTTGGTATCTCGACTGCAGTCATTTTCTCATCGATGTGACGTGGCTTCACTCTGCCTTTTCTACAAATATTTTCATGGCAATTGTACTGATAACCTGTTCTCCTTAGTGCATCAACTGCACGAATTTAATCGTGTTACTAGTTTTCCAATTAGGTCTCACAGTTCTACTGTTGAACTAGCTAGAAACAACAATCAGTTGTATTCTAATAGTTTCCTTTCTCACACTTATCGCCCGTGGAACTGTTTTCCGATTTCTATCTTCCCTGCCACCTACAATCTTCAAAGATTTAAACGCAACATCAATCGCCATTTTCTGTCTTCCTGAATCCTGTTCCTTTAATGTCCTTTCCTCACTTGTCCTCATCAAATTCTTCTCGTTTTCTTTTACTTCCTGAAATCCCCTGCGTCCTAGTGGCATTATCGCCTTGCTTAGGATGAAATTATTTGAACAAATTATCTATAAACAAAATGTTTTGGGGTTTGTTTTTTTTTCTATCCTCTGACAGTCGCCATGATGAAGAAAGCATTACCTCGAACCATCGCCAGTGAGACTCGCTGCAAGAGCCTCTTCGTTTCGCGAGGATCGTCCCTTAATCGAGACGCATTCCCGCCAATCCTCCAGAGGAACGCCATTGAACGAGGGCCAATAACCCCAGAAGTCTCCACTACCACAGGAATGAAAAAAAAATCTATCAGTAAAAGAAGAATATTTAACTGTTTTTTTTTTTTATCTCTGCGTCTAGGACTATCAATTTATTTAATTAGTAAAATAAATCATTCTATCGCCGATATTTAGGTTATAAAAATATTATTTACGACATATAAATAAAACTGGGTAAATATAAATTGTTTAAGATATATTAAATCATGTTTTGTAACGAAACAAAGTTTTTTATTTGAACAAAGTATCTATAAACAAAATGTTTGTTTTTTGCTATCCTGTGCCTGCCGCCATGTTGGAGAAAACATTACCTCGCACGATCACCAGTGAGACACGCTGCAAGAGCCACTTCGTTTCGCGAGGCTCGCTCCTTAATCGAGACGCCATGACGCCAACCCTCCGAAGGAACGCTATCGAACGAGGACAAATAACGCCAAAAGTCTCCACTGCCACGAGAGTAAAAATAAATCTGTCTGCAAGAGAAGAATATTTAAAAAAAAAACAAAAAAAAGGCTTATAATATCACTTGCACTGGCAACAGCAATAAATATTGTCTTCTTTATAAATATGGTAGACAGTTCCAAGGTGTTTAAAAATCCGAGAGTTGAAATTACCGAATCCTTGAAAGAGATGAATAAAACAATAACTGGAACAATATATTTCAAGATTCACATGTAAAAAAAATCTGATAATAGTAAGGAATATGCTGCCATATGCAATTTATCGGCAGCCATATTGAATATTTTAAAATGACTGTTGGCACTACATTTTCGGTGTCATAGTATTAATAAGATGAACACGCAAAAACTATTGTCGGAGTTAGCTCCTCCTCAGTTTCCTTAATCCTTCAACAGGGGTCTCTCTACCCTGGCTATAAATACTGGCTGACCCTTCTCTCTCTCTATCTATATATATATATATATATATATATATACTCAGGCCTTGGGCCGCTACCTCGCACGGAGACGAGGTAAAATCGTTCTTTTTCCACTTACACCAATAAGTGACCTCTCACACATACAGAGTTTCCCAAATTCCGGGAACGTGCTAAGAACAATACACGTACGTACGAACACTTACAACACACGCACATAATTTTCTCCATACAAACTCTACGTAACTGTCTTTGTGTAACTCGTTATTAATATATATATTTGTTTACCCATGTATATCGGTCTTGTTTGTTTTCTTTGTCTTCTTTGGACGTAATTAAAGTCCGACATTCTCATGTAGCTGGACCGGCTAGCAGGAAAGTTTAACCTTCTGATATCTCTTCACATCTTCACCCCCACTGTCCGCTACACTATGATTCAGACGCATGCTTTTTCTCGATACACATAAATTTCTTGCAAAATTTGCTGGTTCACATAATTCTTTTACTCATCAGTCGTTTGCTCATGACAATCGTTCCTGTTTGTATTGTGGGATTCCATACTTGTAGCTTTGTATTCATCTAAAACTTAATAAATCAAGAGAGCATTCCACCACCAAAAGTGTCACTTCTACTTTTGTATTACGTGCGTCCGAGTTTTAGCTCGTCCTGTATATGACGATAAACTACATCCGCGCCCTGGTAAGACGATAAACTACATCCGGCAGCAAGGCCACTGATCAGATGTTTTGAGGAGCGGGAACCACTTGTTAATTGCTAGTGTTCCCAGATCCACCCTAACTCGGAGTGGTAGTACCTGTTGGGGTCCCAGGTATGGGCAAATAATTAGCCCCAAAACTGGCATCAAAACACTATCAAAGTGTAAAAATAGGTTTCATTACCAGCAATACATTTTTATAAAATATTATTACCATCAATGAATTTTTGAAGAAAAAATTATTGCCATCAATACATTATTACAAGCAATACATTTTTGGAAAAAGTGTTACCATCAATACATTTTTGATGAACAAATATTACCAGCGATGCATTTTTGGAAAAAATATTAGCAGCAATAAAAATCTTGTCGGCATTAAATTACCCATTGAGGTTGATAAGCCGTAAAATACACCAAATCAAAACCAAACCGAGTTTTAGCCACTCCATATTCAACGATGTCTCTCTGCTTTCGCTGGTTCCCAGGCTTCATGAATTCAAGCGTCCTACGAGGCGAGCATCCCGCTCCCACCCTTTCACTGTTGAAACTGTTAAATGTAGACGTCTCTTCTACTCCAATAGCTTCATGTCTCGCACCTCTCGCCTGTGGAACTCCCTTTCTTATTCCTGTTTCCCTGACAACTATAATCTCCATCTATTCAAATGTAACGCCAATCGACATCTCCAGTTGCCTTGATCTATCCATTATCCTTCTCCACATCCTTTCCTCTTTCACTCCTATCTACTCTCGCTCCAAATCTTCTGTAACCCCTTGCCTTGATCTATCCACTATCCTTCTCCACATCCTTTTCTCTTTCACTCCTATCTGCTCTCGCTCCAAATCTTCTGTAACCCCTTGCCTTGATCTATCCACTATCCTTCACCACATCCTTTCCTCTTTCAGGCCTATCTGCTCTCGCTCCAAATCTTCTGTAACCCCTTGCCTTGATCTATCCACTATCCTTCTCCACATTCTTTCCTCTTTCACTCCTATCTGCTCTCGCTCCAAATCTTCTGTAACCCCTTGCCTTGATCTATCCACTATCCTTCTCCACATCCTTTCCTCTTTCACTCCTATCTACTCTCGCTCCAAATCTTCTGAAACCCCTTGCGTGCTAGTGGCTTCCAGCCTTGCTTGGGGTGAAAAGCTTAAAAAAAGAAAAGAAAAAAAAGTATTTTCACTTTTCAGTGAACTCTAAAAATAAGAACATTATTTTTTTTTTTTCAGTGAATTCTTGAAATAGTTTATTTCTTTCTATTTGCGGTGAACTCTGAAAGAAAACATTTGTTTTTTTGTTCTTTGGTGAATGTTCGTACGTACGTGTATGTTTGTCATGTTCATAGTGTTTTCCCAGAAATGAGAAACGCTGATCTTCTAAGAGCTTACATCTTGTCGCTGAAATGAAGAAGAAAGAGAGATTTTTACCACACCTCCACGCGAGGTGGAATGCAGCACGAGGCCTGAGGGGAAAAGGTATTTACCCACTGCCCCACGCAGCAAGATGTGGCACAAGGCCGAGTTTTATCGTTGGGTACCCGATCCCGTAGCCTCGGCCAAAGATTCCCTGTAGACCTCGTAAAAACGGTGTCAGGTAGCTGTTTCTCGAGACGAGACTCTGCCCTCCGACATAGCCTCGTCCGGAGTGGGGAATACTCCTGAACTGTGACAGAAGGGGAAAAGAGGTTGAGGTAAGTATTTACAGTATGGGGAGAGAGACCCATGGTGAAGAATTAGGGAACTAAGGAGGTAACTCCGACACAGACAGTTTGCTGCCAGTGTAGATCTGGATTATTGTAATATCCTTCCCAAATATGTCAAGGTTATCTATGTTCCCTCGGTTCTTCGTGATGTACTGTGTTAACCGCTTTTGCGTATTCTATAAAACACAGGTACACATCCTTTTGCATTTCTATTACTCTTTAGGCCTTGTTATTGCATGAAATATATTTTATTCCGCCATTTATTTTATATCTGCTTGTATTTACGGGTGTGCTTGAAAAATATAAAAATGAAAAACCTATATCTTGCCACGCCTTTTAAAATAATGCTTTGTCACTTTATTTGAATAAACCGTGCCCCTTTTAGCAGCATTAATCTTCCGACACATCAACACTTTATAGCTGGTTGTCTCTTAATATCCCTTCTGATACTACACACGACCAACCTTGAAACATAAGTACCACTCAAAAATCTGTTTGATTTGACACGTCTTTCCGTTATTCCTTTACTAGAGTTATCTCTTTTGCACTGGCGATACAAGTGTTATAAAAATGGCGGACTGTTCTAGGATGTTTACAGATCCGAGAGGTGAAATTACCGACTCCGTGAAAGAGCAGAATAAAACAATAATAATTAAAAAGATATATTTTAAGATTGACATGTAATAAAAAAAATCTGATAAGAGTGAGTATTTTTTTTTAAATTACGATTTGGTTAAACTAGGATTGATAAAGGATTCTACTAAAAATAAAGTTGGGATCGGTTTTCTATTATTTGTTAACTGATACCACATAATTATTGCAATTTAATATTATATTTTGCGGGTTTATATAAATGGACTCTTCCCCTCCAGCTATAGGTTAAATAATAGAACCTGGATAAATCATTGTTATTTTCAAAATATTTTAATGCAATATTCACCTGCAAAATACTATTATTCTTACAATTCAAAAATATACTGCATCATTAAATAACCCACGAAGAGTTGATAAACCGTAAAAAACAAATCAATCATTGTTCATTGTGTGAATGGATAACTGTTATGGTCCAATATCCTCGTCACCACGGTTATGGTCCAATATCCTCGCACCACGGTTATGGTCCAAGTTTAGGACCAAGGAAGAACAACGCGAACACAAGAGTAGGAATAACAAAGATATATTACAACAGAATAATAATACAAGAAGTTGAAGATGTTAGTATGACTGTCAGTCTGGTTTAGAATGAACTACTATTGTCTCGACTCGAATCCGTCTCGACTCGTTCCACTTCCGTTCTATCGTCTCTCTTGAGAGGCGCAGTCTTTATAGTGTCAGGAAGAGTTCATTGTATCGTTACAGGTAAGATCACATGACAATAACAGAACAAGGACAAAATGGATGGTAAAGCATCAAAACTTGGTTTGTGCGACAAAAGATGGGAAGTTGTGCAGGGTCATGATCGCCCATGTCCTAGCACATAAAATGTTTTCTCTGTATGTGTGAGTGTTAGTACAATTTAAAGGACTTTGGGGGAGTGGAAAATCAATGATTTCGAGATCATTTTTTTTTGTTTTATTGATTGCTTTGCCATTTAGGGTTCATCAACACTTTGTGGCTTTTTAAAAGCCGAAACATATTTTCGATTGTAAGATTTTTTTCTTTTTTGTGTGTGTATGTGAATATTGCATAAACGTTTCTTTTCAGAATAACAATGATTTTTACAGATACAAGACAAACTATTTAACTCGTAGCTGGGGAGATTTCGAGACTGTTGTATCAAATTCATTCTCTGATCAGCACAACCCTGTGAAGAGTGCATTAATCTTTTTGAGTAATTTACCTTACTATACAATATTTTTCTGCTTTAACTTTTGTTGTACTAGAGTTATCTATCAGGATGTAGAATTATCCCTCTCGAACGACGACAGATGACAGTGTCTTCGTCAGGAAAATGGCGGACTGTCCCAAGATGTTTACAAATTCGAGAGGTGAAATGACTGACTCTGTGAAACAATAATAATTAGAAAAATATATTTAACATATTGTCGGGTTTTATAACATAGGTAAACTACTTACAAAACAGTGAATTTACTAAAAACACTATTTCTAATCCTTGAGAATCCTATATGGCACAAATCAAGATGTATGAGGATTTTCTAAGCATACCTTAGATGTGGCACAAGGCCGAAATTATGGGATACCCAGTGAGGATTGAACTCTCTACTCAGTCGTAATTGTTCTAGCGAGACAAGCTTGCTAACGTCGAGGTGCCGAAAAGTTTTCCCGTTGTGGGGGTGGGGGCGTTTCTCGCAGTACCTTGTGTTCCAAAGCGGTCCCCCATCTAAGTACTGAATTGGCTCGACACTGCTTAACTTCGGTTATCGAACAAGAACAAGATGTATGTGGATTAACTATTTAGCATGAAATCTTTTCTTTTTTAATTTATTTTTTTTACAAAAGTGATCACCCTGTACAAGACCCAAGAGCCATTCGCGATAGATCGTTCCAGAGTAAGAGGCAAAGTTTATGGGGATACGTGGGAAAGATAACAGTTGACCCTTGACTTGAACAGGTTAAGATTATGGTGATCGGAGAAGCATCCTCTTCTATAAATAGTCTGTTCTATAAATATCTTCATGGCCAATACTCTACCCTTTTTTAAGGATTTCATCGCAAGCCAGGCGGGAGAGCCACTAGCATGCAGGGGGTTTACACAGAGTGAAAGCGAGGGAAAAGACTGTGTATAAATGGGATTGCGGAAAGGATAAAAGAAGAACAGAGATGGCAACAACAGAAGATGGCGATTGACGTTACATTTAAATTTTTCAAGATTGTAGTTATCAGGGAAGCAAGTAAGAGGAAGGGAGTTCCACTGTCGGGAAGCGCGAGAAAAGTAACTGCTGGAATAGAAGTGGTGGTTGCATTTAACTATTTCAACAGTAAAAGGGTGGGACTTAGATGCCAATCTAGTAAGACACCTAAATTCACGTAGTCGGGCCATCAGGGAAGATAGCTCATCAGAACAGTTGCCATGAAAAGATTTGTAGAAAAGACAGAGGGAAGCCACATCAAGCCTATGAGAGAGTTACTGAAGTCGAGATGCCAGGTCAGAACCAATTACATTGCAGATCCTTCTTTAGATTTTGTCGAGGACCTCGAGATGAACAGCAGGGGCACCAGACCAGATATGGCAGCAATATTCAATGTATGTACAAATGGTAGATTTATAGATGTGTAAGATGGACTCTGACGAGAAAAAAACCTTCTGGCTCGACAGTGATCCAACTTTCCTTGCAGAAGATGCAGTTATTGATTCAATGTAGTTGTTACACCTCAGGTCATTGGAAAATGTAAGGCCAAGAAGGCGCAGTAAAACACTCTCACGGAGTCGAGCATTAGCCTCCTCCAGGAACTTTTTTGTCTAGTAAATTTTCACATATAAATAAAAAATATATGTAGACGGATTGGAATATGAGGAGGCGGTTAACAGACCCGAGAGTATATACTCAGAATTAAGATGCTATTAAAATCTACTTTGATTTTAAAAGCGATATCCCGGAATTAATCTCCTGTAATTTTCTGTGTGAAATAACATTGAATAAACTAATATCCTGATTAGATTCCCCGCCGTAATCAACTTAACGTCCATGTTTAACCAACATGTCTTCCTGTTTATGAAAGCACACATACCATCTTTGAAATGTCTGATATCACGTGGTTCAACACTATGGACAACGCCTACTTTCTCGGCTGCTGTTAAATCTCTTAGTTTGATTAGTCAAGACAACCACTTACCCACACCCTTGGGGTAGAAAATAACAACAACCGTTTTTCGGGGCCCAGAAAGAACAACACTAATAGACACCATCATTTAACTTCCTTTTCAACCTCGTTAACTTTCTCTGTCTCAAAGGCGGGCAGGAAGGAAACATTTAAAAGTTACTCTTCAAAACCAGCTGCCAACTCTATTTTGTTACCGGCCTGCTAAAACAGTTTTAAAAACCTTTACCAGCGAAATAGGTTGTCGGGGTCAGTCAAGAGATAAAACATGGGTAATAAGGAAGGGGTGGGATTTTCTAAGTAAATAAGTAGACTAAAGGTAGGAATTTGTTTTTTTTACACCTGGGAATGACATGTGATCCCACGATAATTGGGATGATTTAGCACAGCTTTATTTACAGTCGTTTCCAGTTCAATTAGGAACAAATTAATTAGATTTCTATTAGATATTTATTAGATTAGATATTTATTTTCAATAAAATATAACAACCACTACAATATCCATAAGAGTTATCAACGCAGAAAATGAAATCAGAAGACCAAATTCAAGACGGGAAAAGCATGACTCCATCACTTTTATCCCAGCCATGGAAAAATGTATAGTGAGCAGCTCTCTAGCGTTGATAGGGCAACTAGTTTACAATTCAGAGAAAGAAAACTCTGAATTCAAAACTGTGAAGGGAGTTAAAAGGAAATAGCTCCACTACCTTTCTCAAAAACGATGATGGATGCGGTAGAAAATATTTGCATTCTTTTTTTAAAAATGAAACTAATCTATTTTCGTATAAGATTTAGATAAAATCATGAATGAGATGTAAAGATTGGAATGGATAAGGGAAAGAATAAGAAGATACTGACAGAGGGTAAGAACATATCAGAACCATGAAAAATTAATTAAAGAAATATATATATATATATATATATCTTTTTCCCTCTTTCTGCTCATGCGCTGTATTTGCCATTAATTTTTGCAAGCGTACAACAATCAGTTAAGGTTGATTAAATCGTCTATATTGTATTAGCCGGACATTGATCACTAAGATTATCCATTTACACATACATATATATATATATATATATATATATATATATATAGCATCTAACGATGTACTAGGATCTATTTGAACTGTTAGGGAAACTAGACCTATTTGAAAAGGATGTAAGAAGAATCAGTCAGTTATGTGCCATACCTGATACACGCTTTGGCGATCATGTATCTTTCGATACATGACTGACAAGGCAGATTTTTTTCCAGTAGTAGTTTGACATTTCTTTCTGCGGTAGACCAGTTGCCATCCAAGTCTACAGAACCCGGTCTGTCCTGCTATTTAGCCATAGCTGGGGCTGGGGAGAAGAAGAGGATTCATACCTTTCTAAAGGGTATTAGCACTTAAGTAAATGTGATGGATTCGACTGGAATTTGAACTCGGCTCTCCGATTCCTCAGTCCGAGCCGTAAAGCTGTAAAAAGAATACAGAACTTATGCTGGGAGAAAACTGTCGGCATGCTGATAGAAAACGAATTGAATAGGTACACACAAATAGAAAGGATGTGTCTTCTTTCCAGATCTCTTAAACCTGGACAGCGATGCTATCCGAAAGGAACTAGAGACCTTACCAGGACTCTCAGGGATACAGTCTTAAGAAGATAAGGTAAGCAGACGACACCGTGTTAGTCGCAGACACAATAAGAAAACTATACAGGACCCCTTATTATGGTTTTTCAGCAAGAGAAAAATTGCAAAAGGCGAACTATAAGACAAGTACAGAATTTTAAATATCTGGAAAGTGTTTTAACAGAGGCTGGGAAATGTGACACCGAAATCTGAACTTACACGGTATAAGATGCATCCCAAAAAGAATTGCCAATCCTGAACCTAGAACTTGAAGCGTTAACCATAACGTTCTTATTGCCTGCCTACTATTGCCTTGATTTATGTGACACCGAAATCCGAACATACATTGGATTAGTATAAGATACATCCCAAAAATAATTGTCAATCCTGAACCTAGAATTTGAAGCATTAAACAAGACGTTCTTATGGCCTGCCTACTATTGCTTTGATTTATTATATATTTCATATTCGTAAAGGAAAGCAAGAATAAAGGACTACCTACTGCCATCTGCAAAAGAAAAGACCAAGATGTAAACTAAGAATTGGAAATGTCAAAATCAAACGAGTAGAGAATTTTAAATATCTGGAAAGTGTTTTAACAGAAGATGGCAAATGTGACACCGAAATCCGAAAACACATCGGATTAACGAAAGATGTTTACCAAAAGCGAAGCAAAGTGCAAAGAAACAGGAAAAAATCGTTAGAAACAATAAAAAGCCTACTGAATTACTAGACGATATCAATCCTCTTCTATAGTAATGAATGCTCGATAATCTTTTCTCAGATGAAGAGGAGACCAGCGCCAACAGAAATGTGGTTCTAAAGAAAGATATTACGAATTCCATGGACGGAGTGAGTAAGCGATGAGGAAATCTTAAAGAAAAGGGTAACAAAACGAATACTTATATTCTAAATTAGGAAAGCGACTGCTAAAATTTCTTGGACATGATGAGGAAAGAGAGCTTGGAAAACTTAACTCTCACAGGGTATATCGAGAGTAAGAGAGATAATGGAAGGCAGCGGGCTACCTACCTGACGAGATTGTATGACTGGATGGTGGGGCAGGAGCCTTGGCAAAGGAAGAATATTGCTAAATCACACGAAGGATTGGAAATTATGGAAAGTCATGATCGTTCACTTTCTGAAGGGACACGACACAAAGAAGAGATAGAAACCAAATGTCATTTTTATGTGTGTATTAAAAAGCTATTTCAAAGGTATTTTAAAATGAACACCCTTATATACATAAAAAAAGTGTATATTCAGCATCTCAACTCCATACACTAACCGTTTTGTAATTGTTCAGTCCGCTCGTCAGGAGGTTTGAAGGTACTGAATAAGAAAATGTGTATGTGTACAAATGTATAGACAGTACAAATCGTGTGTGCATGTGTACAAATGTATAGACAGTACAAATCATGTGTGTGTATGTGTACAAGTGTATATACAGTACAAATCATGTGTGTGTATGTGTACAAGTGTATATACAGTACAAATCATATGTGTGTGTATGTGTACAAATGTATAGACAGTACAAATCATATGTGTGTGTATGTGTACAAATGTATAGACAGTACAAATCATATGTGTGTGTATGTGTACAAATGTATAGACAGTACAAATCATATGTGTGTGTATGTGTACAAATGTATAGACAGTACAAATCATATGTGTGTGTATGTGTACAAATGTATAGACAGTACAAATCATATGTGTGTGTATGTGTACAAATGTATAGACAGTACAAATCATATGTGTGTGTATGTGTACAAATGTATAGACAGTACAAATCATATGTGTGTGTATGTGTACAAGTGTATAGACAGTACAAATCATGTATGTGTACAAGTGTATAGACAGTACAAATCATGTATGTGTACAAGTGTATAGACAGTACAAATCATGTATGTGTACAAGTGTATATACAGTACAAATCATGTATGTGTACAAATGTTGCTGGAAAGTTGTCGTTCAAACTAAGAAGAGATTAAAATTAAATTATAATGTTTGGTCATTTGGTTAAATAAAATATTTCAACCTCGTATACTGAAGATGACAGTTGTGGTGTCATGGATATCAACTCAGAAACTGAAACGCAGAGATCAAATTCCGGTCAGGTTCGTTACACTTGGAAAATTTTATGAATCCATCTCTTAGTATTTTGGGTTGAATAGCAGAACACACTCGGCCTTATAAGCTTTGGTTGGCAGCCAGTCTAGCGCCGAAAGAAACGACAGCCTACTACTGGAAAATCTTCTGTCTAGTTAGGAATCTGTAACGCGGTGGCGCTGAGTTCTTAATGTATATTACCCCGTATTACATGTATTAGCAGCTGATAAAGGATTCCTTTTCTCTTTTTTATAAGGAAAAGGAAATGAATTAAACATACAGCAATAACATAAAACAATAAGACTGAGACAAATGTTGAAATCAATGACAAGAATGTGTATTTTTCTTTTCATGAATGTTATTTGCAATATTGGTTTTGTGTGTGTTAAATGTTCTCAAGGTTATTGTCTGTTTTTGTTTCTTTAAAAGTTTGGTCTTACTTCTTTATAATTGTTCCGAGAATTTCGTGGTTAAGGGAAGCTTTTGAAAGCGTCAACTCTGAATTTTTACGGAGCGATGAATATGCGTCGGTGTTGTTTTTTTTACTACTGCTACTTCCACACTGCCTGTGGTGGAAAGCTTGTTTTTATATCGATGAAATTTTAGATCTTGATTTCTAGAATGATGAAATATCATCACTATCATCTATCATCACTGGTGGAGAGGTTGTTTTTGAATGATTAAATTTTAGGTCTTTATTTCTAGAATATCATCATCATAATGAATCATCACAAATCGAAAGAGACATGATCTCCCAAGTGTGTATCACGTATGACATTTAACTGACTGATTAATAAAGGTGAACTGGCACGAAAAGGCAGTGGACTAAAATATGTTATAGTCTTTGTTGTTTATTTTTCTTTTTCAATGTATCTAAAAAGTTTCCCTTTTTTGTGGCTACGAGAAGCGAGTGACATTTTCGTGTCATCGCATCTAGGTTGAAATTAAAATTTCCGTTTAATTTTTTTCCACTTACTTTCCTGAATAAGTAAGATATATTTTTTTCAATTTTACAAGCTAATTCGGCATAAAAATTCTATGGCAGAGTTGAAGGCTAATAGCGAAATAATGAAGACGCTTAATGGTGAAAAAGAAGAGGTCGCGTATTTTTTTTTCTTTTAAGTAGAAAAATCTTTAGCGAAATTGCAGAAGATACAGGATATAGCGAGAGTGCGGAAGGTGCGACACTGAAATCCGAAGTCGCACTGGGATAGCCAAAGATGCCTTCCAAACGCTAAGCAGAGTATTAAGAATTAGAGAAACTTCATTAGCAACAAGAAAAAAAGATTACTAAAAATGTTACATCATATCTGTCCTCCTGTATGGCAGTGAGTGCCGCACAATTTCCTCCAACATGAAGAAGAGAACTGACACTGCCGGGTCACGGGATTCGCGATTCGCGCACGATTGCAGTAATTTTCGAAATGATTGTAAGTTTCAAGCGCTTTCGGCCAATCTATTAACCATTTTCAAAGATTTGAGTCATGCTGATGCATACCAAAACTATCTAACACAAAGAATACACGCTTAAAAAGATCAGAATTAGAATCATGTTAAATCCCGTTGTGCAGGCTGACCACAAAATGGTGAAGACAGACACACACAATTACGAATTCACATTCCCATCCGATGCCCACTTAGACATACAAGAATCTTCACTAACTTACATACACACAAACATAATTGAAAATATCGGAGTTTCTGTCGTTTTATCTTTTTTCTTTCAATCGCTGATGAAGCTTGAATAAAAATGATATACGTTTCATCACTGTTCTTCATTTTATCATCCTGTTGGATTCCGATCCATATTTGATCTTATATATATATATATATATATATATATATATATATATGTGTGTATATATATATATATATATATATATATATATATGAGTTAAAGTAAATATATGAAGTTTTGATTATGCTATTTATTTACTGCAAGTTTATGTCTACCAAAAAATAAATAAAAGATGAGAGATTTTTGCAAGTAGAACAATTAAAAAAATAATATAAACTCAAAAAATTTTAAATTATCATCTAAGTACGTAAAAATAGGTTTAAATTACATGAATTAAGGGAAGATTTATCAATCATTTCAAAGAAGAATATGGAATCAATTATATAAAAAGAAAAAGAGTGAATTGAAAATACGAAATTTAGTTACAAAAGTTGAAATGATAAAAAAGAATTCTTTGTAATGATTCAAATAATAATAATTTCATTATTTTTAAGGCTTTAAAGCAACTGCAACAAATTCACAGAAGTAACAATTGACATTACCGTCATTAGCAAAAGTAAATGGAATTTCACATCAGAATTGAATCAACTAAAATTCGCGACGTTTTACTGTGTGTTTTACCAATCAATTTCTACTTTAGTGTGTATCCCACCACCACATTTGTATCCGACATTATTAAGGCATTGTAAATATATTTTACCAGTCAGTTTCTATTTTAGTGTGTATCCTATCACCACATTTGTATCCGACATTATTAAGGTATTGTAAATATATTTTACCAGTTTCAACTTTAATGTGTATCCAACTACCACATTTGTATCCGACATTATTAAGGTATTGTAAATATATCTTACCAGTCAGTTTCTATTTTAGCGTGTATCCTACCACCACATTTGTATCCGACATTATTAAGGCATTGTAAATATATTTTACCAGTCAGTTTCTACTTTAATGTGTATCCCACCACCACATTGGTATCCGACATTATTAAGGCATTGTAAATATATTTTACCAGTCAGTTTCTATTTTAGTGTGTATCCTACCACCACATTTGTATCCGATGTTATTAAGGCATTGTCCTCCCTTTTTATATCGATATGTTAAAAAAACATTCAGAATCTTTTTATTTAAAGGATTCAAATAACTTGTGTTTATAATTTTTTGAGTAGGGTGCTCACACACTTGGAATTAAAATGTATCCATTTTCTCAGGAAGACCAGTCGATGTTAATATCTATTTTAACGTAATTTCAATGAAAAAATAAATTGAATAACATATGTATTTTTTCTTTTCTCCTCATTAATTTTATAATTTTAAACTTAATAGAGATTAAATTTAGATTTTAAAATTGTTAATTTTTTACTTTTAATCTTAATTTCAAATTTTATCATATAATTTAACACTTATTGGTTAGAATAAATTTTATTTTAGTATAATCCCAATTTTAATGCTTTTAATAGCTATTATAACCTTACTTTGTTGTCAAGTTTTTTTAATTCTCGTATACTTGTATTTTGATTGGTCATTCCAGCTTATGTAACATCATTTTACCCTTGCGAAGGATCGTTAATTAATTTGAAACTTTTAAAACCCTCTATTCTACATTCAACATCATCACTTGATAAGACACCGGAGGTGTTAAAACAAAATGGCTATGTAGTGATTTTATAACATATTTATGTTATAATTTTTAAATAAATAATTATATCTGCTCTACTCTGTATTGAGCCGTGACCTCCGAGAGACAAGGCCTGTTCCATTTCGTTGTTGACAAATGTGACGTCATCACATTGAGTCCGACTATCAAGGAGCGTGTCTGTTTTGTGTAGCAGATATTTTACGGCGGCATTTTTAAATTACTTATTAATATTTTCTTTTAAATATTGAATTAATTTAAAACAAAAAACAATGCCTTATAGATGCATTGTACCAAATTGCAAAGGGAATTATAAAAACGGCCCTAAAATACATGTATTTTCTTTAACTAAAGATAAAGAATTATCTGATGTTTGGATTCGTACAATCAGAAGAGATCATTTTTATCTACTAAATTCAGCAGAGTGAGTATTTTTTGTATTAAAAAATAAGTAAATTTTATTGAAACTTTAATGATAAAATTAATACCATGTCTTTGTAATTCATAACATAAAGTTAATAAGACATAAATCTAGCGAGAAAGTTTAGAGAGAGAGACATTCATTCTCGTACGTGTTGTTTTTAAAATCTAAAATCTCGTTTTTTTAAGAAATAAACTTTAAAGAAATTTTCTACATAAATTCATTCATGAATTTTTAAAGGAATATTTTATATACATAAAAAATAATTTTAACGATTTTTTAGAATTGTTTTATTCGTGACTAAATGAAACTTTAATTGAATTGAATTTTATGTCTGTAATTCACAACACATTTTAAAACAGCTTTGTTTTAAAAAGTTATTAAACTCAATTGAAACATTGAGGATTAAAATAATTTTATATCTTTATAAATTCCATAATAATAATGATCTAGAAGGGAAATTAAATTTCCTTGATAGAAATTACTGGAGTTTTATTAGGCAGCATCATCAAATCTCCATATCCAAAAATCTATCTGTCTCTTGTAATTGAATCTGATTTTGCAGTACATGTTTTTTTGTAGAAATGTGGAAATACATTCAATAGGGGATTATAAGATTTCTAAACACGTAACTGATCAAAATACTCTTGAAATTCCGATAGAAAACATGAAAAAAATGTACACAGAACAACAGCAACCTGAACCTCAAAATATGAGTTTTATATTAAAATTGGTAATGTCATTTCTACTATTGGTGCAAGAAGAATCAAACATATTAATGCACTCAAATTTATATATGAGCAGCTAAATTTAATGACACAAAATAAGCTTGATTATTCAACAGAAATGATGATATTTTCTTCATTGTTATATAACTGCTCCCCTAAAGGGGACAAATTAAGAGACAGCAAAAATATAATTTTACCTAGCTATTCAACCATTAAAAGATTAACCTTATCAACATATATGAATCCTTTGATTGAGCAACATGATAACAATTTTCTTATGTATATTAAAAATAAATTTAAGCTCCTAGTGCAGGACATCACAGTATCTTTACTTGTTGATGAAATTCATCTAAAACCTTATTTAGATTATAAGGGTGGTAATATTGTTGGCTTATCTGATAACAGCAATGAAGCTGCAACAAGTGCTTTTGCTTTTAGGATTAGCAGTGTATTCTCACAATATAAAATGTTGTGCATGTTATGCCAACTAAATGTCTTAAAGCTGAGAAGTTATTTGACATAGTTAAACATAATAATTGGTTTATAGGAGATAGGCTTTCAAGTATTATCAATCATAACAGATAATAATGCTATAAATAAAAAAGCTATATCTTTCTTTTGCAGTTCTCCAAAGCTTTCCATTGTATATCCACCCCCAGTTATAAAGTCTCGACCTCTTTTCTTCCTTTTTGACTCAGTCCATATATTAAAATGCATTAGAAACAATTGGCTTAGTCAAAAAGATGCAAATAAATGCATGCTGTTCCCCAAATTTTGTCATGATGGAAATCATGAATTAGATAGTATCCAAAGTGCCACATTTTCTACCTTACAGAAACTTCATGCCTTAGAATTTCAGTCAATTTTAAAATATTGTTATAAATTAACCTCAAAGGCACTTTCTCCTACTAATCTTGAAAGGCAAAATGCTAATTTAGTTCTGCAAATTTTTAATGAATACACTATTCAAGGATTATTGATCTTAGGAAAACAGAAATATTTGCCTAATTTTGCAGAATATATAAACATATTTTATATTTGGTGGACAATAATGAATGTTAAAATGCCATATAAAGGTTGTCGGCTTAGAAATAAATACTGCAATCCACTTAGAATGAATGAAGAAAATTTTAGATTTCTCTCTGTATTCTGTGACTGGTTAGAATCTTGGAATAGCATTTCTGGAAGAAATGGCAAATTAACAAAGGAAAACTTTAATGCTTTGCATCATACAACTTATGCATTTCTAGAACTGACCAAGTATTGCATAGAAGAACTGAAAATGCTATACATATTACCAGGCAAATTTCAAACTGATCACCTTGAAGCAAGGTTTGGTCAATATCAACAACTTACTGGGGATCAGTATAATATCTCGATACGGCAAGTGTTTGAGTGTGAAAAAATTATTAGAATGCAATCAGTTTTAAAATTAAACTTATTTAATCAGCAATGCATTAAAATTGATTTAAAGAGTTTACAAGAACCAAACTGGGATGAAGTGACAGAGGAGGAAAAGTTATATATATATAAATATAGAATTGATGTTAAAGAGGATGATGTAAATAATTGTAGAGAAGTTCTACCTGTAATACTATACTTAGCAAGTTATTGGTGTAATGCAGCTTTTAAGAAAATTAAATGCAATAGCTGCAAAGATTTAATATCTGGAAGTGTAAGAGATAATGTAGAAGAAATACCTGAAATAAGCAGCTATTTTCAGGGGATTAATAGAGGTTCTCTCTTATATCCTAATGATAAAACTATAAATTTCGTTCTGAATAATTATGTAGTCATTGATAAGCTGATAAAAAATCATTCTTTTCTTCATTCAGTAAATCAAAGAAAAATAAAATAAGGTATGCATATAACATTGAATGTTTTTTGCAGATTATGAGGTTCTTTTTTATGTTGACACTTGTGATGAGGGTCACAATATGGAAAAAATACAAAGAATGTTTGTCTGGAGCTCTACAAATGCTCTTTTAAATAATTTTTGTTCTAGGGAAAATAATAATATTACAAGTAACAAGTTAAGCAGAAAAAGAAAACTTCATTCAGCTAAATTTTGTATCAGTAACCCATTTTTCTGAAAGTATTATTTGATTTTTAAATCTATTTATTGTTTGTATCTAATGTATTTTCTTGTTTGTGTTTTTGTTTCTTGTTTATGTTTAATTGTTTTATTTATTTATCATAATTATTTTATTTATTCATCATTTAATTATAATTTGCTTATTTAATTATTGTTTGTTCCCTAATTCATAATTCAGTTGTTACTGTAATAATCTCTTAATGATTACAAAAATTATAACTTCACAGAACAATTATTAAAATTGAAATAAAAACATGCAATTTAAAACAATGCTGATTATGATTTATAAAAAATGTTCAAATGTGAAACAATTGAAATCATGAATGAATTTCATTCTTAAAATTAATTGTCTGTAACCTACTTTCTATAAGTATTATTTGAATTTTAAATCTCTTTTTTGTATCAAATTTATTTACTTTCATGTATTTAGTTTGTTTCTTATTTATATTTTAATCGTTTATTTATCATTTACATGTAATTTGCTCGTCTATTTATTTAATTGTTTGTTTGTTTCCTAATTCATAATTGAGTTGTTGCTGTCCGAGTGTATATGAATATAATAATCATTAATAATTACGATATTGTAACTTTACAGAATAATTACTAAAATTAAGATAGAAACATGCAAATTAAAACAATACTGATAATGATTTAAAAAATGTTTTCAAATTTGAAACAAATAAAATAATGAACGAATTTCAGTCTTTAAAATTTAATGAAATCTAACATGATGTTTAATTTCTTTAACAAAACATTCAGCAACATTTTTTTTTCTTATCGGTTATTTTTAAAAAATTAATATGAAATAAAGTTCTGTATAAAATCCATTTCTGTTTATTTGTTTTGTAAAACAATGTATTTTATAAAAGTTTTCTAAAACCAATTTTTTTCTTACAATTATTCGTTACATTATGATTACTGTCTGTTTCACTGCATGGACTACTTTTGTGACGTCACGTTACTACCGAATAGGCCTTGTTCTCTCGGTGGTCACGATTGAGCACTCTTTTAAGAATAGTAATTGTTGCTTATTGGAATTTATTCCGTATACACCAATCCTATACTTGTATATATATATATATATGTATTAAACAACAAAATTTTACAATGGACGTAGACATTAACATTTGTGTTTGTGTTTGAACGTAAAGAGTTTGTATTTTGGTGAATGTTCGTACGTACGTGTATGTGTGTATAATGTACATGGCATCTCCCACAGATGGGAAGACGCAATCTTCTACGAGAGTTTACATTGTAGATATGTTCGCTGAAACTGAAGAAATTGTTCCAATTATGAAGTAATTCGGTGGGGTATCAGTTTAATTCTTAATAACAGCAGAAAACTGATACCCAGCTTATGCCCAATTATTAATTAGATCATGTAGCGGACCGTGGGGATGAAGATATGAATAGATACTTGAAGTTTAAAATTTCCTGCTGGTGGGTCCAGCTACATGGGAATGTCAGACTTTAATTAAGTCCAAAGAAGACAAAGAAAACAAACAAGACCGATATATATGGGTAAACAAATATATATTAATAACAAAACAAGTTAAACAAAGACATGGACTGTTACATAGAGTTTGTATGGAGAAATTATGTGTGTGTGTTGTAAGTGTTCGTACGTACGTGTATTGTTCTTAGCGTGTTCCCAGAATTTGGGAAACGCTGTATCTGACATGGCTCGTGGAACTAGAACAGTCTACCCCAGTGATCGAAATAAAGGGTTCGGTTCGAAATTCCAACCACCTGAAGAAGACCGGAGCGTACAACGGCCGAAACGTTGTGACAAAAATGGCGACAAAGATGAGGACAATAGTCCGACTAATGTAAATACGGCCCCAAACTTGTTAACAAAGTTTTATCGTCGAAAGGTTTATGTTATTATTAAGAGAAAAGACCAAAGTATTTTTAATTATTCTTTTAGAATTTTTAATCCTTTCTAACATGTTCAAAATTTTAGTTAAAAATCTTTTTTTTTTTTTGACGTCAGCGGTCACGTAATATTTACCATAAGTTTTTTAGCGTCTTTTTTTCTGTTGAAAAACACATTAATTTTGAAATTTTAGCAAAACTTAAATAATTGGCGGATTTTAGTGAAACTTTCAGAACTTATTCACAAATGAATGAAATTATTTTAGAAATGTTTGTCTTTTTAAAAAATCATGGTAAAAATATTTTTTTACATCATTTTTTTTTTTTTTTACTTAATTTTATGAAAACTTGAAATTCGACTTCTGTGTAATTTTGTGATTATATTAGTTAAAAAGCAGAAGACTGAAGAATCAGGAATTTTTTAGTAAATTTCGAGCTCTGAATTATAAAATACAAAACCCAATAAAACTAAAACATTATTTAATTAAAAATCTATTAATGACTTTTATGAATAATATATATTGTCTGAAGCCAAAAAACTTTTGCAACATTTGGTCTTGCGTTGTCGTGGTGGACAAAGGAACCTTTTCGATTTGCCGTTTTTCTTGAACACAAGTCTTTTCATTTGCAGAAAGGCAGTTGGGATATCGATTTTCAAACTCTTAGCAATCTCTTCTGGCCAAATCTTTGGTTTATTCTCCAAAGTGGCAAGCAGGGAGTTTTCATTGACGTCAGAAGATCGCCTGGAGCGTGGTTGATTGTTTAGGTTAAAATCACCCTGACGAAATCTGCCAAACAACTTTTTGATCGTCCCAAGAGCTGTAGCACGATCCAAATAAACCTTCTGAATGTTTTGTCGCAGTTCCGACGTTCACTCTATTCCGAAATTCATAGAGCACAATATAATGAAAGTGAAACTGTGCATCCTTCATCGTTCTTTAAGATGTGGGGTCGTAACTCACATCATAACAGCAGAAATTAGCTTCGTGTTCACAGAGATAAAACTGTAGGTACCTCCAATAATTCGCTAAAAATCAGTATAGCATACTGATAAAAGGCCCCAAACTTAATAAAAACAAAGTTTTATCGTCAAAATGTTTATATTATTATTAAGAGGAAAGAACAAAGTATTTTTTAATTATTTTTTTTAAATCCCTTTTCTAACACGTTCTAAATTTGGATAAAAAATCTGTTGTTTTTTTTTGCTTTTTTGGGGGTTTTCTTTTTTGTCAATTTTGTACTACTTGTGGTAATGAATATTTTAGTGTAGCATTTTACCAGGGAAAAACCAATTAATTTAGAAATTCTTGCAAAAATCAAAAAATTGTCTGATTTTAATGAAATTGTCAGGACTTATTAAAAAAAATGAATGAATTTATTTTTAAAATTTTTATTTTCAGAAAATCTTGGTAAAATATTTTTTTTACACCTGTTACCCCCCCCCATAACTTAATTTTATGAAATTTTCTAGAATTTCAAACAGTTCGCAAATTGTTTTATATTAATTATAAGCAGTAATCCTTGGAGAAAGTAAATCATAAAATTTTTTTTCAAAACTACTACCAACCTTTTAAAGATCTGCTCCAAATCGTAAAATAAAAACTGCAATAAAATTATCTTATTAGATCGGCTTTTATTTGCTTTTATAAATAATATACATTAAGGACATTATTATCTGGAGAAAAAAATTTCGATGAATAAAGAATTTTTACAAGAATTGTTTGCATTTTTCTTTTAGTTTTTTCATTTTTCATTTTTAAGTGAAGACTATATTTACTAAGCGAAAATATAAAGCTTAATACAAACCATTCTACCAAAACTTTTAACCATAATTAAAGATATTTTTTGTGGGTCAAAATGTTATTTTTTTAGTATGGTATCTCGTAAGTGACATTATGGTTAAAAGGTCATGTATTTCAAGGGCCGTCTCCTCCTTAGGGAAAATCCCTTGACATATAAAGGTCTTCGGCTTATATTACTCTCAATTATTATAAGTAAGAGAGATAATTTAATGATTGATATAATAATAATTTTATTACTTATTATCTCAGTTATTAAATTAAAAATGTAATGACTTAATGTAATATTAATTAATAAAATTATTTATCATTATCTTAGCTATTAAATAATGAAATATCATTATAGAGGTAACTCAAGAATGTTAGAAATTTTATAGTATTTTAAATTATTATAAGAAACAAAAAAAAAACGTTCTTACATAGAATTCATCAAATTATGTCAATTTTGGTGCACCATAGTAAACCTGTCAACACATTCAACCATCAAATTATCAATGGAGACGTGAAAATAACAATACACCGAGGTCAAGAAATGTTTGTCCAGAAAATTTTATGCTATAAGTAATATTTGTTTCAGAACAGATTAATTTAACTTTAAATTTGCTAATTTTACGAAAGTAACGTTTCAGAAATGTATATTTTATTTTAACAGGATTTTCAAAAACGAAAAAATAAGTTTTGTGTACATCTCTCTGAAAAAGTTAAAAATGGCCGTTTAGATTGTTTTTTCAGGAGAATCGACTAAAAGTCATTCAAATTTCTATTTGAAATACTTCACAGTACTTTTTCTGGAATTAGAAAATTTAATCCGTTAGCTTTCATTTGAAGCTAGGGGAGAGCTGTAAAAAGGATTTTTCCTTTATGAAAAATACATTTAAACCTTAGGTATACCGAATATTTGGAGGTACCTAGATAAAAGCATACTTGACAAAAAATAAAACGTACAGAAATAACAGGAAAGGCATGGTAAATTGTATGATAATTTCATACAATTTATTTATATTTTTGCGTGTATCGGTGTGTGTATTTTTAGGTTACAATTTATGGTACATGCGATAAAAGGGAGAATTTACTCTGTAGTATTACAAGCAAATAACACAAAGAGAAGCCGGGCATGTGTTGCCCGTACCATGGTTCGTAGTGAGGAGATTGAATTTAACGTCTTTTGGCAGGATGTCCTTATTTCCGGCAAGAACAGTTTTTGTTGCTTGCTGGGAGTATTTTTATTTTTTATTTAATTTATTTTAAATAAAGTTTAAATGTTTTTACTTTATTTTATTTTATTTATAATTTTCATTATTATTTTATATTTTATTTTTATTTATTTATAATAATATTCCTACAAAGATATTCATCTTGTAGCCAAAACGTTTATCTTCAACAAAATCTACCTTGCGATGCACAATACAAGTTTTCAATCTAAAACAGCAGCAATTGCCACCAAAACAAACGCCAGTGTAAAACTGCGGTCGTTTTATATTCACAATAAAAATCAGACACATACTCTTTGCAATAATCTGATACTAGTGTGCCTGTACCGTCAAAAATGATGGCAATTATTAAAACTAAAAGGATTTAATAGTGAGATCCAGTGGAACAAAATTCTTTAATGTATTGAGATTCAATGAAGCGGAGAAAAGGAATTCACAACTAAAATAGACGCCAATGAACTGCTTAACTAATACGTTCCCTTTATATTTTAGACGTTCAATGCTATCAAGCGATTTATATAACTTCAGGATTAATCTATGATTCATTGATTAATCCTGAAGTTATATAAATCGCTTGTTGCTCAATATATTTTCATGTTAAAACTTTTATGTGTTCAACAGTAAAATGGAAATACGAGGGTGGGCTGAAAATTTCATAGGCTGACTATGAAGGAATGATACTAGAGCTGTGAAATCTTATATTCATTAATTTTATCTTTTCATATCAGACTGATCAGATCACGGGCAAATCTGACATTGTTCGAGGCAGATCCAACTGGTTTCCTTGAGCGTTTCCTAATCCAGGATAAGTGTTGGGTTCATCCCTTTGAGCCAGAGACAATCCATGCTGTGGAAATATCCCTCCTCACCTGCTCCAAAGAAGGTCAAAATCATTTCATCTTCACGGAAGGTCAAGGCCTCAGTTTTTTTTGTTTTTTTTTATGCAAAAGGCATTGTGTTTATACATCTTCAAGAGAGCCACACCATCAACGGAGAGTACTATGACAATTTGCTGAGGCATTACAAAAGGTTATCAAGATCAAACACCCAGGAAAACTGATGAAAGGGGTTTTATTTCATCAAGACAATGCTTCAGCACACACAAGAACAGATGAGCCAAAACAGATGAGGTTCTACAGAAGGATGCTGAGAATAGGCCAAAAATGTGAGCAATGAGAAAGCTTTTGATAGATTTTCTACTTTTTTATATTCTTAAATGTTCCAACACTTTCATATTTATTAGCATTGTAGAAAGCCTTGATTTCAGAATATGAATAATCATGGCTCACCACAACTTCCTGTCTTTTGTTGCTCTGGTTAGATCTTGTCCCTGTCTTGTTTTTTAGTCCTCGTTCTGCTATCCATTTACTTAATTTTGGTATGTAGCTTATTCTTCCTGTTTCTCACTGCTTTCAGTATGACATGTGTGTGTTAAATTCTCTAAGCCTTCTTTCCTAATTATATGTCCTCAATTGTTTAGCTGTTTATTTCTGATTGCTAGTAGTATTTTCTTTGTAGTTCATGTTCTCCTTAAAATATCCTGATACCTTGCATGCTGTGACCACAGTATTCTCAACAGAATCATATCTGTTGTTTCAAATCTCTTCTTCATCTCTGAGGAAACTCTCCAACATAGAAGATTAAATATTGCATTGCACTCCTATTTTTCTAAAGATATCTTCCAATCTGTGGATAATTTGAAATAGTATCTCAAGTTCAAAGCAAGACAAAAGATTTGATAGTCCAAACACTGTATACCTTGCAGAAGTAATGCCGCAATCAAGAATCATACGTCGAATATCAATAAATCCCAGTACACATCAAACCGCGCACTGTTCAACGGTCACCATTCAAACTGCCTCCTGAAAACCATGCTCTTCATTTATATCAGTTACATGGTCACGCATGCAAATCACCAACAGTTTTACAAGTCTTTGTTCCATGCATACGCAATGATAGAATTACAAATGGTGACCGGGACCATACAGATGAACCATCAGGGTCACATAGCAATGGGTAAGTTTGGGCCCCTTGGTCCCACTTCACTACACAATCCCTTATTTTTTTTTTATCTTCCAATCCATTATTATTGCCATCAATACATTATTACAAGCAATACATTTTTGGAAAAAGTGTTTCCATCAATGCATTTTTGAAGAAATAAATAGCTGCAATACATTTTTGATGAAAAAATATTACCAGCGATGCATTTTTGGAAAAAATATTAGGAGCAATAAAAATCTTGTTGGCATTAAATTACCCATTGAGGTTGATAAGCCGTAAAATACACCAAACCAAAACCAAACCGAGTTTTAGCCACTCCATATTCAACGGTGTCTCTCTGCTTTCGCTGGTTCCCAGGCTTCATGAATTCAAGCGTCCTACGAGGCGGGCATCCCACTCCTACCCTTTCACTGTTGAAACTGTTAAATGTAGACGTCTCTTCTACTCCAATAGCTTCATGTCTCGCACCTCTCACCTGTGGAACTCCCTTCCTTATTCCTGTTTCCCTGACAACTATAATCTCCATCTATTCAAATGTAACATCAATCGACATCTCCAGTTGCCTTGATCTATCCACTATCCTTCTCCACATCCTTTCCTCTTTCACTCCTATATGCTCTCGCTCCAAATCTTCTGTAACCCCCTGCCTTGATATACTTAATACTTTGATATACTTAATACTTTGCTCAATTTCAGAAAGGCATCTTTCACTACACCAAGATGCCTTCCAATTTCTGTACCACACTGTCACCTGCTTAATTTTAACATCCTCGATATGTATTTTGCAATTTAGATCGCCTCTTTTGCTGACTACCATGCATTCTGTCCTTTTGCAGTTAATACTTAATCATTACTCTTTGCTTTCCTTGACTGCATTGCCTAATAGTATTTTCGGTTTTCTTTTTGAATATGCCACCAACACAGTGCCGGTTATGCTATGTATATTTTTATGGTTAGATCTGCCGATAATCCTTGCAGGTTTTCGAGTTTTCTTCGGATTGTCTCACTATACAGGTTAAATAAATTCGATGTGAAAATGCATAGCCTACTTGTCTAACCCTGCAGTTTTTTTTATCTTTTTTCCCCTTTCTGTTACCGTGTGTGTGTGTGTCTATGTATGCATTTGTACATTCATATGAATGCATGCTTTTGTTTCTGTGTGAATTTCTATGCGCATATGGTCCTATGCATGTGTCTGTCGTGCTTGCAGGATTTTACATGTATGTCTGTGTGTATTCATGTGTGTGCAAGTGCAAAATACAACTATATGTTTGTTTTCAGTGCAAACATGTATATGTGTCCATATGAGTGTGTGCTTGTATGTGCGTATGCATTTTTGTGTGCATGTGTGTGTGGGTTTATTATGATTATCTGAAAGTAGATTTCCTGACACTGAAATTTAATAGAAGTTTTTTTTTGGTAGTGTGGGGAGGGGGTTTGAAGTATTTTGTATTTTTTTACCTCTTAATATATTGAGAGCAGAAGAAAATTCCCCTTTGGCACAAACAGCAATTTCAAAATCATAGATTTTAAACTAGCAAGAAATATTAATATATATATATATGCAAAATACAAACATACATAAAAATGAACTTATTTGAAACACACATTTGCATAGATTTCATTGAAACCAGAATGTAGACCCACAAAATACTGCATACTTCTGTTATTAGTTGCATTTTATATCAGTTTAGATAAAATGCATTTCTATCATTGCAGTACTGTCATGCATGTGCAAATGAAAGATTTCTGCTGAGGCAAATGGCTTACTATAAACTAAAAGAAGAAACTTGGTGTCATATTAGAATTATTCAAAATTCTATGAGAAAATCATCCTTTCTTTTCAGCAAAAGATCAAAGCATAGGGCAACTATGAAAAAGTTAAAGAAATATATCTCACTCTTGCTCACTGTGAAAAAAATATCTGGACACATTTGTAAAATTTGGAATCTGATCATCATTATCTTCAAAATTTTAAAAACAGAAAATTTAGCTGCCAATTTGAAGCACTTAAATTGCTACCACTAAATTGCTATCACTAAATTGCTACCACTAAATTGCTACCATTAAAAGTCCCAATATATTGAAATCCTTAAGTGTGCATTTATTATTTTGTTTTTGCTTTTCAGTTCTTTCTTTTATGCTTTAAATGCAGTTGCAATGTGATCAAAGGGTGTGTTGAGAATGGTGGAATCACCAAACCAATTGCTCTCCCAACCAGCTACAAGAGTAATATGCAAAAACAGGAAAAGATAGGAGGTAACAAAAGTGACACTGCCTTGGAAATCACAGCAAATTTAGGCACATAATGCCCATGGGACGGACTTCACAAGACACCAACTGATGACTGCTGGTTTTTCCATTGCTTTTATTAGCATGAGGCATCTTACAAAGACCCAGATCTTGACCAGTTGCAGAGTGGCCTGTATCTAGACATGTGAAGATGTCCCGCTGCTAATAGGGGAAAACCCAGATATAAATGGTGTTGACAAACATGTCCACAAGTAATCCGGGGCCTCATTTATGTCTCTACCAACATGTGTTTGCCACAAATTTTTTGACTTGTATGAGGGGATATGTGTTGGTTGTGTAATAGCGACTCGGAAATTAAAATCGGAAAGCCAAGTTCAGATTCCAATCGAGAGCACTATGTTCACTTTCACACAAATATCCTTGGGAAAAATATCAATCCACCATTCCAGCTATGGATTAAATGGCAGAGCTGACTGGACTTCCTTGCTTTGTGGGGACAAACAATCTAGGAGAAGGAATATATACTGAACTGAAGAGGGATAGGCTCTGTCAGGCTATCTTAAGGTAGATGCACAACTGCTCATATAACTGCAGTACATGTGGTGCCTATATGACCATAACATTGGGACTTGTGATGTGACATGAAGGAGTGCTGAAAAGCCATATGACATGGATGTTGAAAAGACAAAGAACACAGACATACACAGACACATTTGGAAATAATCCTGTAAGTTTTAATATTTATACAACTCAAAAACATGTTTTAACTTTTTAACAAGATATAATATTTTGCATATGCTTTATAAACAAATTTAATTCTTTCAGTTTCAATTTTATTGTAAATCCCATTTAAATCTCAAAATATTATTACTCGACTCACACTTTCTTATGATAGTAATATTCAAAAATAATTACAGCAAACATTATTTACTTGGGCACAGTTTAAGAACGGATACATATGTTTACACTCAAATCAAAACACTTCACACAAGACACATACACACAATTATAAAACTCAGAAAAGGTAAAAATTGTACTTTACGATTTAGAAATAAAAAAGAGTAAATGTTTTAAACATTTGGAGGTTTTACAAACTTTTAATATTGAGCAAAAAAGGTTTCATAAATTTATGATGTTGAGCAAGAAAGATTTTGTAAATTTATGATGTTGAGCAAGAAAGCTTTTATAAATTTATGATGTTGAGCAAAAAAGGTTTCATAAATTTATGATGCTGAGCAAGAAAGATTTTGTAAATTTATGATTTTGAGCAAGAAAGCTTTTACAAATTTATGATGTTGAGCAAGAAAGCTTTTACAAATTTATGATGTTCAGCAAAAAAGGTTTCATAAATTTATGATGCTGAGCAAGAAAGATTTTGTAAATTTATGATTTTGAGCAAGAAAGCTTTTGTAAATTTATGATGTTGAGCAAGAAAGATTTTGCAAATTTATGATGTTGAGCAAGAAAGCTTTTGCAAATTTATGACATTGAGCAAGAAAACTTTTACAAATTTATGATGTTGAGCAAAAAAGGTTTCATAAATTTATGATGTTGCGCAAGAAAGCTTTTGTAAATTTATGATGTTGAGCAAGAAAGCTTTTGCATATTTATGATGTTGAGCAAGAAACCTTTTGTAAATTTATGATATTGAGCAAGAAAGCTTTTGCAAATTTATGATGTCGAGCAAGAAAGCTCTTGCAAATTTATGATGTTGAGCAAGAAAGCTTTTACAACTTTATGATGTTGAGCAAGAAAGCTTTTGCAAATTTATGATGCTGAGCAAGAAAGATTTTATAAATTTGTGATATTGAGCAAGAAAGATTCTACAAATTTGTGATGTTGAGCAAGAAAGATTTTATAAATTTGTGATGTTAAGCTAGAAAGGTTTTGCAAAATTTTGATGAGCATGAGAGACTTTTCAAATTGATGATGCTGAGCAACACATATCAAGCATTGAATTTATAACTAACGATTTCAGCCCCAGTGTGTTGCAAGGATGCTTCTTAGGATGATAAAATGTCTTAGATAAAAATAAGAAAAAACCAGAAGATAAAAAACAGTGTTAAAAGTAAAAATAGTGCAAATACATATTTAGAATAAGAAGTGTCATTGGAAACCCTGGGATATGAAAATAATTGAGAATAATAAAGTAGCGATAAATGTATAAAAACTTGTTTTGTATACCAATCTTTTCATAGCATATATTTGTATGCTAAGGCAGCTGGAGTGAAATGCAAATACATTTTTTTTTTTACTCATTCCTGTCATTGTAGTTTTGGATGACTCATATTATATTTACATGAAGTTGTTCCTTTCATTCTCTTTGATAAAATTATTAAATGTAAAATTCAGAAAATTTTATTGGGTAAAAATAAATGAAGAAGAATTGAAATTATGTTTCTGTCTGTGAGTCACCAGGTAAAAATAAAATCTATGTTCAAGTTACCTTGCTTGATTTTCAGAAACATCAACACTTGCTGGGTTATTTATTATCAAATCCAGTTCTTTTTTTCCTGTTATAATATTTGATTTTATAACAATTTTGCAAACATTGGTTGGTTATATTTAAGTCTATAAGCATTTAACTGGTTGATGAATAAGTAGATACCATTTATATTTGCATTTATAAGCATTTAATTAATTCAGGGATAGGTAAATATTTGTTATTTATACTTGAGTCAACAAGCATTTACTTGATTTGTGAATATGGTCATTTATATATGAGCATCTACTTGGTTCAGCAATAGGTAAATATTAGTCAATTATATCTGAGTCCATAAGCATTTACTTGATTCAAGAATAGGTCAATATTGGTTATTTATATTTGAGTCTATAAGCATTTACATGGCTCAGGCTGGTCTTTTATATTCAAATTTTTTTTTTTTAATCATATCACACCAAGCCGGAGGCCACTATCATGCAAGGGGTTAAAGAGGGGGTTGGAGGAAGAGCAGATAGGAGTGGCAAGGGAGGGGATGTGGAGAAAGAGAAAGACAGTGGGTCGATCAAGGCAAGGGGGCCAAAAAAGATCCGGAGCGAGAGCAGATAGGAATGAGAAATGAAAGGATGTGGAGAAGGGAAAGAGACAGAGAGAGAGAAATCCGGGGACCCCTTCCTAGACACGAAACAAGGTTTGGGCCTCTAAACGTATCCAATAGAGGGGGAAGGAGTGTAGACCGGGCAGTAAATATTTACTTTCAAGTGACACCCCCAATTAGTAGAGGTCTTACTCCTCTGTTGTGGATGTTGTCGCATATTCTAAGCCCCACTAACAGAACAGACTGTTTCAGGGTCATAAAAAGAAATATTTTACAAATATAAATGAAGATGAATGGACATTGCTCAATTCTTAACATTTTTAAAAATATTTTGAATGGTTGTTGGACCAGAATAGACATTGACACAACACATTAATAAAAAATTTACTTTTAGCAAGTTAACATTACATTAGAAACAAATTATCTTTGGTACAGTTCTTTGTTGGTGATTCTGTAACACCAATACACAATGTTCAAAGAATGATTATTTCGCCAAGATTCTCAGGTTTTACTCACTCAAAGTCTTTTGTCACCATTGATTTTAGGAATTGGTTATATACAGCTGATAGTTTATATACAGGAGTTGGACAAAATTATTGGAACAGGTACAAATTCCACTCCTATATTTCAAAGACCTATTATATTAACTTTAACTAAAACTTCGTAATTGCAGGTTATATCTATTGTAAATATGTTTTTGTATCTAATTTACTGTCTTTGTCTTATTTTTAGAATTTAGTAAAATTTAAGCTAAATGCGTGACCTCTCTGAGTTTGAAAAAGAGCAAATTGTTGGAGCTCACATGGCAGGAGCCTCGATCACTAAGGTTGTTGAACTGTTTGGTTTTTCAAGAGCTACCACATCAAGAACACTGATGCAATTCAAGAAACTGGGCAAGACCTCTAGCAAGCATAGCAATTTGGGCCAGACTTGCAAACTTACTGACAGGGACTGTCGTGCATTGAAATGCAATGTGGCAAAAAATCATCAGACAAATGCGGCCAAAGTGACTGCTGAGTTAAATAACCATCTGAATAGTTCAGTTTCTACTAAAACTGTTCACCGTGAGTTCCATAAGGCTGCATATCATGGAAGATCTGTTGTGAGGAAACATCTTCTCTCCACTCCCAACATTCAAAAGAGATCACAATGCCTGGTCTGCAGACCAATGGAAGCAAGTCATATTCTCAGTTCAGTTTTTCTCTTTTCCCAACTTCAGGGTAAGTTTATGTGTAGAGGCAGCCCAAAGAAGCTTACAACCCTGACTGCCTTTTTCCAACAGTGAAGCATGGAGGTGGATCAGTGATAGTTTGGGCCACCATATCATGGAAATGTCTCAGTCCAATAGTTACCCTGCATGGTAGAATCAACAGCAAAGATTACCTGAACATTTTGGGAGATCATGTTCATTCATTGGCTCAGACTTTATTCCCTGATGGTGACTGCATCTTCCAAGATGATAATGCTCCAATACATACAGCTTGAGTGGTTAAGAATTGGTATGAAGAGCATGAAAGGGAGCTAGAACATATGGAGTGGCCTCCCCAATCTCCAGATAGCAATATTATTGAACATTTGTGGTGCATTTTGGAGCGACAAGTTAGAATCTGCTATCCTCCACCATCGTGTCATAAAGAGCTGGAGCAGGTATTAATGGAAGAATGCCTGAAAATTCCTCTGGATGAAGTCAGGAAGCTGTATGATTCCATTCCTAGACGTATTAAAGCTGTATGTGAGGCTAAAGGAGGACCAACTCCACATTAAATAAATTTTCTTTGAATTTAACAAGTGTTCCAATTATTTTGTCCAACCCCTTTATTTCTGAATGGGGTTGAATGGCACCAAGCATAGCAGCCATATGAAAGTCTCAATCTGACTCAAGTTTTCAGGTTGATGTTTTGGCTTCATAGCAATTTGCGGTGTTGGGTGAAACTACCTCTGACCCAGCATATTGTATGTTCAATTTCTTTTTCTCCTATGGTTAGTCTATTATAAATGATTCATACACCAAAGATTGAAGTGTTTTTAGTATTAATTAATTCCACATCCGGAACTTACATGACGGATTCAATGTATACACCATTCATTGCTTTCATTCCAATTCCAGATCATAGTTTTATGTTTTGGAAAGGTTTATCTTGAATCCCATTTCTTGGAACACTTGAGAGAGGATGCTGATATTCTGTTCAAGATCATTATTATCCTAAATACGAATATGTCCTTTTAAAACATACATTCAAAAATTATCAAGCTGCTAATGTTTAAACATCATAGACTAGATCCTGACTTTTTGCCAGTTATGATGAACAGTTGCATTCTCAATAAGGCTCCTTGCCTGGAACGTCTCTTGGGACACAAGCTCACACCATTCCTATATGATACATCACTAAAGATGCCAAATGGTGTACTGCTACAGAAAGTACCTTACTCCACTTGACAGATAAGACCAAAAATGGTGTACTGGATGGATCTGTCTATATCTATGAGATGAGGTATGATGTACACTATTCGGACTATTTTTGTCGCCATATTTATTTAAGGCTCTGGCCTTCTTCAGGTGGTTGGAATGTCGAACTGAACCCTTTATTTCCCTTACTGGAATAGACTGTTCTAGTTCTGTCAGTTATCAGTTATCTCCTGTGAATTCCCCTCTCCAAGTTCTCCACTGCCTTAACCGGGTATTGAACTCACACTCTTTGGGTCCTGTCACTGGATCTAACTAACACTTTTATCCACATGTCCTTGAGGACATCTGTGTATGAAATTCTGGGTATTATAAACCTAATGTCTTCAGCAATCATTTTTACCAGTTCTCATATTGCAATTTTTGCTGTTATCATTGCATGATTTTTACCAGAGCTCATATTACAATTTTTGTTGTTATTATCACTTTATTGAGTGCCAGAGAAAAGCCCACACCAGTGAGTGAAATAAAGGGTTCAGTTTGACATTCCAACTACCTGAAGAAGGCCAGAGCATACAACGGCCAAAATGTTGTAATAAATATGGCGACAAAGATGAGGACAATAGTCCAAATAATATAAATAGTGTCTTGGATGGAGATGCTCAGTCTTGGGTTTTCAGCCTCACCAGAAGTCAAAGCATTATATGGCCTAGTGTGAGGGGAATAATTTTCCACTCTATAATGCCTTTCCCAGAATTAAAACATTATAAACCTACTACTATCTAAAATACTATCTAATATAGATAATGATAATATAGATAAATGTAATGGTAATATAGATTGTAATAGTGAAGTTAGTTGTTTCCATACAAAAACATTTAGTATTAAATATTACCTTTTTCTTTGCCATTTGTTTTATTTATTACTTACTTTTCAATTACTTTAATACTTTTCTTTTTCTTCAACAAAAAAATCATGAGCATAACTAGCACTGGAAAGTGTAATATTTAAAAGTTATTGGTAATGAGCAAATTAGTGGTAATGGTTAAATTAATGGGAAAATTAATGGCAATGGTTAAATTAATGGACAAATTAATGGCAATGGTTAAATTAATGGGCAATTTAATGGCAATGGTTAAATTAATGAGCAAATTAATGGCAATGGTTATATTAATGGGAAAATTAATGGTAATGGTTATATTAATGGGCAAATTAATGGTAATAGTCAAATTATCCATTTCTGTCCAGTAAATATTTGGCACTCATTGTCCAAACAGTTACTTTTAGTGTTGGTTAAAATTTATAAAATCTTTTTATTAAAACAGCTTTTCAGAAAATTAAATTTTTCAAGTCTACTAACTGCTATAGCTCTTTCTGAATACTAATGGGAGTTTCCTCTGTGGTTGGAGAACTGAAGAAAAATGCAAAAAAAAAGCTTGCTTACTGCCAGCACAAAGACTTCAGACATGCATTGGAGGTAAAGAAGTCCATAGGAAAAAAAAAGATGGCCGCTCATAAAAGGGAATATTTAACAATGTTACATTCTCGCAAATATGAGATTTTGCTGGTAACATACAAATTTCCAAACGTTGAAAAGAATATAAAAATTGCATTACTGATGGGGAAGGATGAATTGTTTTAGATCCTATAATGGTCACATAATCAAGTGTGGGTTTTCTGCAGCGGGGAAATGGTTAGATAACGAGAGATCAAGACGAGAACAACAACAACAAGACAAAAGAAGAGATTTATTGTTGCTAAAATGAACATAAAAGAACCGACGAGAAAGACAGTGAAATTGATTGTCTCACAAGTGAACACAAACTACACAAATCTTTTGTTTTTGGTTGTGTGATGAGGCAATATCTTGATTATATCATTATTTTACCTTTTAGTGATATATACTATTCATTTTTGGTTGGAAGTCTTGGAGTGTTTTGGAATCATTCATTTGAAAAATATTGCTTATTTATATTTAAGTATTTTTTGGCATTTAAAATTGTTTCAGGCTTGTAATTAATGTTGTTTTGCATCCAATTTACAAGTTGAAGTTTTTCCTTATTTTCATTTGCCTAATTTTATAGGAATTTTGTGTATTGTCATTTCAGGTTTTGCTTTCTTCTATGTGCTTTATCACTTCAGGACGTGAGCGATCATAGCTCTCCACAACTTCCTATCACTTGTAACTCTTAGTAAAGGTTTGTCATTATACCATGTTTCCCAGTTTCTGTTCTGCCATCCATTTACACAACTTCAGTATGTCCTGTAAGTGTCAAATTTTCCAAGTTTTCTTTCCTCATTATGCTTCTCAGAAATTTAAACTGTTTATTTCTACCTTATGGGTTTTTCAGTTCCATCTATGGTTGATGTTATCTGTGAAAATATATAATTGCTTCGTCAGATCATTATTTTATTTTCTTGTTAGACGTGTTACTCATTTTTGCTGTTGCAGATGTTGAAAGTGTTACAGTGATGTGATTTTTGTTATTTGCTCTTTGTGATTCTGCAGCACCAATTTAAAAGGTCTGATGAAAGATAGTCTACTTTAAGCTATATAGTGAGAATACAGTATAGCTTCATGTTGTCTCTGTAGTGTTTAACTGCAGGTGTTTAAAGCTAGTATATTCATGGGAGAAAACTAGCAAAACAACATTTTTTTGTTGGCTAAAATTCATAGAAGGAATTGCATCCAAAAAGACAGGTGGGTTTCTGAACAATTTTGCATTTCTAAAACAGGTAACTTAGATTATATGGTTCCTGTTGGATATAGAATTTTTTCAAGATTTTCTTTTGCAAATAGAAACATTGATTTTCTTTATATTTGAGCAGGTGTTCTAGATTTGTATAGAGACTTGGTGGCTCAAGAAGGTTTCTAAGTTAACTGTTTGCTGATTGGCTAATTGCATTCTATTTATTCATTGGTCAGAAAATGAATGTTAAAATTCAAATTTTTTTGTGATTCACTATTTTTTTGCACAGATTTGTGTCTGTAATAAACACAGAGCAGAATTCCACTCAACGATTATTTTCATTTCATTGACTAATTTTTTTTCTAATGAAATTTGCAAAAAATGTTTTCAAAATTATTTTCAAAATTAAATACCTTTTTCCGCTCTGGCATTATTCCTGTTTCACTCCATTAATTTGTTTATTTTGGTTGTATAAAAATATAGTAATATAAGGTCTGTGGTAAATATAATGAAAAATTGTTTTGAAATTAGGCTTTTCATTGTATTTTTCCAATTTTCATTGTTGCACATCTGGATCAAACTTATAGATAAATTCTGCAAATTTAAGGACATGGGCATTCAGGACACTCTATAATTTTGCATCCTTTGTAGCCCTGACTATTGTTTGGCATTTCAACATCTTCTCCAGTCTCTGTTCGGTCATACATTGAGACAAGGTTGTTAGGTAGGCTATATTAGGACATGTGCAGTCATGGCTTTCCACAATTTCCTCTCCTTTGTAACACTTAGAAATTTTGCCTTCTCACTATGCCTCCTAAAGCCTGTTCTGCGTACCATTTATACAATCCCATTAGGTAAATTACTGACTGCTTTCTTCTGTCTGTCATGTCTTCAATATGTCCTGTGAGTGTCAAATTCTTCAAGCCCACTTTCTTCATTATGTGTCCTAGAAATTGACACAAGCTCATTAGGTAAGTTACACGCTGATTTCCTCTGCCCCTCTTGCCTTCAATATGTCCTGTGAGTGTCAAATTCTTCAAGCCCACTTTCTTCATTATGTGCCCTAGAAATGTACACAAGCTCATTAGGTAGGTTACACGCTGATTTCCTCTGCCCCTCTTGCCTTCAATATGTCCTGTGAGTGTCAAATTCTTCAAGCCCACTTTCTTCATTATGTGCCCTAGAAATGTACACAAGCTCATTAGGTAGGTTACACGCTGATTTCCTCTGCCCCTCTTGCCTTCAATATGTCCTGTGAGTGTCAAATTTTCCAAGCTCTCTTTTCCCATTATATGTCTTGGAAACTTCAACTATCTTACTGATTTCAAGTTTGAGCATTCTTTTTATTTGAATTTTCCTTAAAACTTCCTAGTGACTCTCATACCCAATCCATGGTATTCAAAACATCTTTCTGTAGAACCACTACTGCAATACTGTAATCACACTGGACACTACTACTAGTTTTTCTTTTGGAACATTGTCTGCTAGCATTAAATCAGACGTTAGACATTTTTTTATCTCATTGAACTCTTTTTGACATTTATGATCCCAATTCCATTTTACTCCTTATTTTCTGTAGACTGTTAAGTGGTGCTCTTATATTATGTATATTATTGACATAAATTTGATAATAATTAATCGCTCTTAAAAAGGTTTTTAACCTTGTTACATTTGCTAGTGTAGGCTTATTTCTAATTGCATTTGCCGTTGACAAATCTCGTTTCTTACCATTTTTATCAATAATTTGACCGAGGTATATTAGTTTTGGTGAAACAATTCACATTTTTCTTCACTAAGCTTTAATCTGTGTTCTCTTATTTTGCACTGTCGCTTTGACGTGCCCAACATGTTCTTCTTTCGACACACACTCTTGATCAAAATATTGTCCAGATATCCACTGTGAAATCACATTCTGCAAGCATGGTATCCATGGCTTTTTTGAAAAATAGCTGGTGGCACCTTTATTCCACAAGGAAGTCGATTAAACTTATCTGAACCTCTGTGCATATTTATGGTCGCTAATACAGAGCATTGATTTTTAATCTGAATTTGTAAAGTTGCTTCAGAGAGATCCAGTTTTGAATATACTTTTCCGGCATTCAACTATGAAAAAATTTCTTCTGGACTTGATAATGAGTAATTGTGTGTTTTGAGACAACTATTTAATCCAGTCAAGAAATCCATGCAAACATGGATTTTGTCATTTTTTTTTCTTTACATACACTGCTGATGCAGCCCATTTCGAATGGTTTATATTCTACAATATACCAATTCTTTCTAGTCTATACAACACTTCATTTACTTGTTCTAATGCTGTGAATGATATACTCCACTTCGGTTTAAATACTGGTGTCAAACATTTTTTTTTCTTACTTGAAAATTCACCTTGAATTTTGAACACAAACCCAGTTCATTAGACAGAACATCAGGAAAAGATTTTTTATTTCTTCCTTCAGTTTTTGCTGTGACTTTTTACATTGATCATTTGTCCACTTAAATTTTTACAATAAGCATTTATCAGCAAATTCCACAGTTCAAATAGTTCCATCCAGTCTGTACCGAATAGATTCATTGCATTTCTTAGAGCATAAGCTTTTGTTTTTATCTGCTTATTTCGAAAATAAACATCACATTTTAATTCTCTCCCACAAAATAATTTCTTGCCAGAAACTGAAGTTTCAACTTTGTAAGTCCTTTTGAATAAAGGTTTCCAATTTCTTTCCATGTGGTTTCATTTACTATTGAAATGTCGCAACCAGAATCTAGTAACATTTTTACTCCCACATTACTGATTTGCACATTAACAAATTTTCTTGTTTTGCGTACCTATTTTTTCCATTGCAATATTTTGTATTAATTTCTTCCTGTGAAAATTATTTCTTGGTTTAGTTTTGCAGTGAGATCTGATATGTCCTTTTTTTATCAGTTATAGCTTTCTGCATTTTTCAATGGACAGTCTTTCCAAAGATGTAATTTTCCACATCTGAAACAAGGTTTTATATTCATTTTTGTGCATTTTTCCTTAGTTTTTACTAATGCACATTCTTTATTCTGAAGTTTTTCAGCATCATGTTTCAGAATTAGCATTGTTTGGCAATCATCCACTATTTCCTGTTGTGTTATGTTATTATTATGTTCAGTCTTTGCTAAAATTTTTGATCGTACTTCAGCATCTTTTTCTGCTATTAGACTTTGCATGAAAATTAATGCCCTGAACATATCCAGAGTCATTTCTTTTAGTTTAAATTGTTTACATTCTCTGTTGACGGTACCCACACACATGACAAAATCTTCATCCTTTTTTTTTTTTGGTTAAATTCATGCACCTCCAATGAGCATGGAACAGAGAGCACTTGTCACTAAACATTTTTGTCAGAATGTGCAGTGTCTTCAAACTCTATTTCATCTGGTTTTCTTAGTAAAATACATGCTGCCATATATGGTCTGGAGCCCCTGCTGTTTGCCTCAGGGTTCTTGATAATATCCAGAGATGGATATGCAATGTAATTGGCCCTGATCTGTCATCTCGTCTGCAGTCGCTCTCTCACAGATGCACCGTTGCCTTGCTCTGTCTTTTTTACAAATACTTTCACGGTAATTGCTCCGATGAGCTGCTTTCGCTGGTTCCTAGGCCTCATAAATTTAAACATCCTATGAGGCGGGCATCCCGTTCCCACCCCTTCACTGTTGAAACTGTTAGATGTAGACGTCTCTTCTACTCCAATAGCTTCATGTCTCACACATCTCGCCTGTGGAACTCCCTTCCTTATTCCTGTTTCCCTGACAAATATAATCTCCAACTATTTAAGTGTAATGTCAATCGACATCTCCAGTTGCCTTGATCTATCCACTTCCCTTCTCCACATCCTTTCACCCTTCATTCCTATCTGCTCTCGCTCCAAATCTTCTGTAACCCCCTTGCCTTGATCGATCCACTATTTTTCTCCACATCCTCTCCTTTACCACTCCTATCTGCTCTTCCTCCAAACCTCCTGTAACCCCTTGCGTGCTAGTGGCTTCCAGCCTTGCTTGGGGTGAAAAGCTTAAAAAAAAATAAAAATAAAAATTTCATACTCTATTGGAGCTAATTTTCTTAACAACAACAACAACAACAACCAGATTTTTATCTTCTACCCAGCCACTGCATTTCTGTCTAAATATTTCTTCATGTCTGCAAAAATATGCAGCAAAAGTCAGTCCATCATCAATATTGTATACAAATTCTGATACGGTGCTTTGTACCACATCTGATGTAAGAGACACTGAAGAATTTTTCTTCAAAACATATATATTTCTTAAAACTTTCTTGAATATCAACTTCAATTTAATGACATTTTCTTTTTAAATATTAGCACATAATAGTATGTGTGTGAAAATAATTTTCGTGGCTTTAGATAAAACAAGCAAGATAACTCCTACTAGAAAAGTAATATAGGATTCTAGGCTGATTGTTGGACTATTCAATGTAGTCACTAATGATTCCTAAATTAGTATAACAGAAACATAGTCCACTTGTCTCATGCCCCCAAAGTGTCTCTACAATTGGAGTAGAAAGAAAGATACTGAGATTCAAATTTTAAATAAAAAATACTGTATTTGATGTTTTGGGAATTGCTGTTAGAGAATCAATTCTACCTTGCGATTATAGCATTATTATACACACAATATAGTAACAAAATTCTTCATTGGGGGAAACTAACAAGGATATTGCAATAACAAATCAGAGATATGATAAGACTTAAGAAAGTTTTATTGAGCTTGAATGAGGAGGTACAGATAGACCACTTATTTATAGGATTTAAGTGAGGGAGAGTCTTTCTTTCAAGGGAGACAATCATAATCAAGAGAGGTAACTCTTGTTAGTCTATACCAGATATGTTTACTAGTTGGAAAGAAAATAATTTATTTAAATCATTTTATGATACAAATAATTTGTGAAATAGTGTACTGATTATATCCATGATATGACATCAGGATACAATCATAGGTTATGGAGAGTTAATACTAAGCTATGCAGCAAGCTGTACGATTCGACTCTATTTAATATCCATATAGAGACAGAGAAATAAAGAAAGAAAAGTGTTTGCAGACACTGTGTGTCTGCAGATTTAGCTTAGGAGAAAAACATACGGGTACCTAGTCAAGAGTCCTTGTTGAAAAAGATGTCCAGTCAATGGCTAGCTTAGATAACAGTAATTTCTTTTAAGGCTGCCAGTCTCATTCATTTGTAACTTGATGCCACTGTAGCTTGTGGTGAAGAGAGCGGCTCTGCTTCGTATTATCTGAGTAACCTGCTGAAAGAAAAGTAATATAGGTCATTGAATCTGGTGCTTATCTAGGCAGTGTCACATGACTCTTAGAAGAGCAATGGTCAACTTTTTCTTTTGTTATTCTACATTCTTGTTTTATTCTGTGCTTGATTAATTATGTTTTCAGATTTATTATTCTAAATTCAATAATCGCCACACATTAGCGGATATAAAAAGGGAAGCATATTAAAGGTCTTACTTGTGAGTGGGTTTGTGCGTGGCATCAATGACTTTGCCTTCAGCCATAAAAGGTGATTGGAAAACAGAAAACTGGAGTACAAGTGCTTTAATGTTGCTATAATGAATTTGTCTTAACTGATCACGGGGGAATGTAGTGAAGAAAACGGTGAATTAACTTGTCAAACCAAGTGACAGTGTGTTGCGTATATTACATAATGGAAAATGTGGCAAAAAAGAAAGTTACTTACTGAGAAAAAAGGCACATATTCTGCATGACATGCCAAAGACGGAATGTCCAAATTAAAAATGAGTCACTCACAGGAGTCACCATAAAAGTATCTTGGATATGCTAATATTGTGTGTTCTCTCCGTCAACAAAAGCAGTTGGTGTTCTCAAATTAGGAGGGAAAAAAATTTGTGTATTTGGCTCCTGCGTTCGTTGGCGAGTGAGTTATTTCTCTGACTGTTTATGTGCATTGTGATTTGTGAGATAGTACCTGCAAATCGAGATTTCAACATTTCTTTCTGCCTCTGATATTCAAGTTTGAACTTGCGATTTGTTTTCTTCGTTGTGGAAGTAATCTGAAACATCGATTTCTGGAATTTTAGTTCAAGCACGACAAAAACCAACTACATTTTCACAAATATTTTTACATGATTTATTATATTGTCCACATTTAAGAAAATATCATTTTCTGTCTAAATTTCTAGCATGAGTTGCTATCATTTATTTATCCTGGTCTTTGTTGTTATTATCACCCTCTGTTCATCTTAAGGCATATCGGATTTAGCTCCTCCTCAGTTCTTTAACCCTTCAACAGGGGTCTCTCTCCCTTGAGAGATACTGGCTGACCTTTCTCTCTCTCTCTCTTTTCCAACTCAGGCCTTGGGCCGCCACTTCGCGTGGAGATGAGGTAAAATCTTTCTTTTTTGACTTAGGCCTTGGGCCGCTACCTCGCACGGAGGCAAGGTAAAATCTCTCTTTTTCCACTTAGGCCAATATGTGACCTCTCACAGATACAGTGTTTCACAAATTCCGGGAATGCACTAAGAACAATACACGTACGTACGAACACTTACAACACACACACATAGTTTCTCCATACAAACTCTATGTAACAGTCCATGTCTTTGTTTAACTTGTTTTGTTATTAATATATATTTGTTTACCCATATATATCGGTCTTGTTTGTTTTCTTTGTCTTCTTTGGACTTAATTAAAGTTCGACATTCTCATGTTGCTGGACCCGCCAGCAGGAAAGTTTAACCTTCTGATATCTCTTCACATCTTCACCCCCATGGTCCGCTACAAGCATCTGTCAAATTGAACTCCTTATTTAATCTATCTAGGGATATCTTGTCTTGTTTTTTTTTTAGTACTTCCCAGATATTGATGTGTGTGTGTGGGGGGGGGGGTAATGGATAATAGCTCAAAATGAGAAATCAGTGAGCTGAGTTTGAATTCCACTATAGTTCATTGCATTCAATTATGCACAAATATCCTTAGGAAAGTTATGAATCCACTTTTTCTCCCCCCAGCTATGGGTTAATTACTAAGACCTGTATCATTAAAATAATATTTCTCAGCTATCGATGAATGAAAAAAAACTGCTCAGTTGATAAAAGCAGTTGGTTTTATTGCATTCAGAGAAAACTTGTGTATTTGGCTCCTGCATTCGTTGGCGAGTGAGTTATTTTTCTGACTGGTTACGTGCATTGTGACTTTTGTAACCCTAACCCTAACCTGCGAATCGAGATTTCAACATTTCTTTCAGCTCCTGGTATTCGTGTTTGAACTTGCGATTTGTTTTCTTCATTGTGGAAGTAATCTGTGACATTGATTTCTGAACTGGAATTTTAGTTCAAGTACGATGAAACTAACTACAGTGACACAATTTATAGTTTTCTCATTAGGCAAATTGATGAAATGACCACTCAATGTATCAGTTTAATATAAAAATGTATGTTCCCTCATCACGAGTGATCTATATGAGAATGTTTATACATGGTGTCCCACCTCCAGCCACTTTTGCACCACCACAATCTATCTTCCCTGTGTCTTTTCTATAAATACTTTCATGGTCATTGTCCTGATGAATTTTCCTCTATGCTACCTAGAGTTTATGAATTTAAGCACAGTAAAAGAATATTGAACTGTTATGTGATATCTATCCTCCTATATGGAAGTGAATGATGGCCTATCTCCTCAAAGATGAAGAAGAGATTGGAAACAACAGAAATGTGGTTCTACAGAAGGATACTGAGGATACCATGGACTGAATATATGAACAACCGCAAAGTTCTAAACAAAATGGAAACAAAAAGGAAACTTATACAGGAAGTGACAGCTAAAATTTCTAGGGCACATAATGAGGAAAGAAGGCTTGGAGAATCTGATACTCACAGGATAGACTGAAGGCGAGAGGTTCAGAGGAAAACAACGTTTAACTTATTTAGTGAGCATAACTAAATGAATGGCAGAACAGGGTTTGGGAGAAATAACAAAAGATAAGAAAATTTATTAGAAGCTACAAAGGACTGGAAATTGTGGAGAGCCATGATCGTCTACATCTTGGGACAGAGCACATGAAGAAGAAGACATGATTGGCGGCATGGCCCTATCATTTTACAGTTAAAATGGCTAGATGTAACTAGCTAAGAGTTTCTTCTATTGTACTTCTTGCTTGTAGGACTCTGTTCTGGCTTTTTGCTTTCCAATCAAGTTTATTCTTCAAAAACTTTAATGTAATGTCAGTTGTCAATTTTTGTCCTCTTAATTCTTGTTCTTTTATTGCTCTCTATCTTAACAGTAGTCTTTCTTATATTTCTCTAACACTCAGTAACCTCTTGCTTCCGAAGTGGCTTTATTGCCTTATTTGGGATGAAATAATTAAAGAAAAGAAAATAATATTAAAGCAAAACAGAAAATTTTACAAAATCAATCGATGAAAGATGCACGACAATTATAAATGGTCAAGAAAACCATAAAACTTTATATATATATATATATATATATATATATATATATATATATATTTTGTCATCCACAGACAGACTGTTTCGCTGTATCACAGCTCATAAGTGTGGCTAGACGTCCGGTTGCCTCTAGCTAGGATCGAAACCCGAATATATATATATATATATATATATATATATATATATATGTGAAGAAATATAGTTTTAAGGTATGCTATATTTATGGGTTTAAGGTATGCTCTATTTAAGTGCTCAGTATCAAAGATAGAGTGTATGTAAATATAAAATAAAACTGGTCATTGAAGTCAACACTCAGAGGCGACAGGCTGTTTCATGCTAAAAATCAAGCCTCATATGTTGTTTTTTTTACCAACATATATATATATATATATATATATATATATATATATATAATGCAGTCTCGGCTAAAAATTTACAAACACAAAATCTCGATAGCATAAAATTAAAACGCAGTACACACTTCCAGGCATGAAATTTATTTAAAGAAGTGTATTTTCTATTAATTTCATATATAAGCTAATATTTTGTATGGCCAACTTTCACCGTAACAATCGTTTTAATACAATAATTGATCGATTTATTCATTTTCTATGGTTTATCACCCCTTTGCAGGTTATTTGAAGTCAGAAAATAGTTTTAAATTGTAAAAATTTTGGTTGGATTTGCGATAATAATAGTTTCGTGATACAAGTCTACTAATTAAGCCATAGCTGGGGGGAGTGGTGGATTCATATCTTTCACTAATGTAATTGAGCATAAGTGAATATAATGAACCCAACTGGAATTGGAACTCGGCTTTCTGATTAACACTTCTGAGCCATTATCCATTACACTACCCAAGTATACATATGAAGAAATATAGTTTTATGGGATGAAGGGCTCAATATCAAAGATAGAACGTATGTAAATATAAAAGTAAACCTTTGAAGTCATCACTCAGGGGCGACAGACTGTTTCATAAGGTATGCGAGCAAGCAATCAAATACATATAAATACTGTATAGTGTAAGAAAAAACTGCTCGGCATGAAACTCCGAGTTGTGCAATTAATGTAACATATTATGTATATGGTTTAATATATATATATATATATATATATATATATATATATATATATATATATATATATATATATATATCCAGGTAAGATGGGAACCAATAGAGTACAATTCAAACGTTCATAACATTTAATTTAAAAGAGGGCTCAATACAAAGTAGAAATCGCATTTGATATGCATCGAAACGACTGCAATTGTGTAGGGATTTTGACATGTTTTCGATGAAATATCCTAAACTAAATAAAATTATATATATATATATATATATATATATATATATATATATATATATATATACATATATATATATATATGCTCCTGAAAAATTAATTCGGTTAAGCTCTCTGGGGAAGGAAGTGTGGGTTTGTAAACAGTGACTATTAAGGCTGATATCGCAAGACTCTTCGGAAAAGCGAATTGAGTCCTGTCGGTCACTGTGTGTTTATCTAAAAATAAATACGCTAAAATTCACCTTCATCCCTGCTGACGGCTTAGTGGTAGAATTTCCGACTGATGCCAATTCAGTCGGGTTTCGATCCTAGCTAGAGGCAACTGGACGTCAACCCACACTGAAGAGCTGTGAACAGCGAAACATTCTGTCTGTGGATGACAATAATATATATATATATATATATATATATTGTTAAATATAACAGACAACAAACCTCTATTATGTTTGATCATGAGCCATTCTAAACTCCGTATATTTGCTTTAATTTCGGAATAAAATAAAAACAAAAATTGTACATGTAGATATTTTTTATTATGCTGCTGCTTGATCTAAGCTTTCAGCTTACACGAACTATCTTCAGAGTCCCAATGTTGAACAATTTTTGTCTTTATTTTCTCTCGAAATTAAAGCAACTATACGAAGTTTAGAACGGCTCCTGATCAAATATAATAGACATTCATTGTCTGTTATATTTAACAATATATGTTTGAATAATGATCTACTGCCCCAATACACACACACTAAGTATTCTTTTATCGAATATATATGTATTAAAATGTTATTCTGATAACATATCTGACAAGGTAGATTGATATGCTTACACCTGTATATCTGTACACACACACACACATTATATATATATATATATATATATATATATATATATATATATATATATATATTATAGGGTGTATATTGATATGAAAATATATTCTTTTCATTTCCTGTTTCTCCAGGCATAAATACCTACAAAATTGATTAGTCTATTCAAGAAAGTTCACAAAAAGCCCGTTTTTTATATATTTATTTATTTTTATTCAATTCCCACTTTTTTGAATCCATTTTCCAAGACTTTAAATTTATATAACTTTATGCTCTCTCTCTCTCTCTCTCTCTCTCTCTCTTTTGTCCTTGTTCGGCACACCATTGTCTCGAGATAGAACCCTTTCTCCTCCAAAAATCATCTCTAAAAGATTGCTCTACTATCAAAATAATTATAAATCTTGTTTGTTGTTGTTGTTTTTGGTGCAGAAAAGGTTGAATTTCTTACTTTACTCGGTAAATTCAATTGTCTGCGAGTTTAACAACCATTAAACTTTTCTTCTTTTTTTTTTACACAGGACTTCTTTTTAAGTTAAAGAAAAGAGTTCACAGAGGATTCATGCTCAATATTGATAAATAATTGTACAGTGTCGAACTCTCTGCCTCTGAGGCAGAGAGGAACTCCGCCGAAGGGCAGAGCCTCGTTCGGGGAGGTTGACCAACCCGATCCCGTTTATACGGGTTCTACGGGCAATTTTTGCCCGAGCCTACGGGCTCGGAAGCCCACATTAAACCGGCCTTGTGCCACATTTGACACACGTGGGCGTGTTAATGAACATCGTAACCCGGATATAAGAGAGTTGTCGGGACCGGAGAAGAAGTCTCTTATATCCGGGTTTCTCTTATATCCGGATTTGGTCTATTTTGTTTTATTAACACAGGCTCTAATTTGGGACCAGATAAAATCTCTCTTATATCCGGGTCTCTTATATCCGGGTTACATTGTACTTACTTTTCTGTTCTTTTATGTGCCACGCCCTTTCATGACATAGGCAGTCATGGCTCTCCACCTCCCTCTGTCCCTTGCAGCTCTCAACAAGTTCCTTCCCTCTGCTTCCTCCCCCAGACCACATTCTGTCATCCACCTGCTTAAGCCCACCAGGTATATCACCCGCTGCTTTCCCTTGTCTCTCTTTCTCTCTATTCGACCTGTGAGTATCAAATTCTCCAGGCCCTCCTTACTCATTGTGTCCCAGAAACTTCTGCTGCCTCTTTCCGTTATTAAGTATAAGCCTTCTCTTAGTTTGCAACCTTTCTAAGACCTCATCGTTGCTCACACGCTCCGTCCATGATATCCTTAGCATCCTTCTGTAGAACCACATTTTCGTCGCCTTGAGTCTCTTCCTCATCCTTGAGGAAATCGTCAAACATTCGCTGCCGTAAAGAACAACAGATGTCACCTAACAGCTCAATATTCTTCTTTTCGTTACCAAAGAAATCCTGCTGTCTCGCAATACTCTGCTCAGCTTTTGGAATGTGTTCTTGGCCATCCCAATACGTCTACGGATCTCAGTGTCGCACTTACCGTCTTCTACCAAGACACTTCCCAGATACTTAAATTTCTGCGTCTTCTTTATTCTAGTGTTCCCGACCTTCAAATCGCATCCTCTTACTGGTGAATAGTACTTACGGTGATGCCAAATAAAACGGTAATATTATGAAAGACGACGCTGATTTGGACCTGGATACAGAATGTTTATATTAATGGCTACGAGAAAAATTTTGTGACAAAGTAATACGTAGCATACATTCTTCGTATGCTCAGAGATGAGTCGTCAATGGGTTTCCCTGGTTTCGCTAAAAATATCGGATTTTTCAACACCAAACTTTCCCCACCAGGTAACCCTACATTTATTTTGATCAAATACAAACTCTCATCTCGGTGGTCGTGTGCTACATATTCATCGGACATTCCTGTTTTAGCGTTTTTCCGAGTTTGGAGGGCGGAGGAGTTATAGGGGAGGGGGAAGAGGTGGAGTTATAGGGGAGGGGGAGGAAGGGAAGTGTTTTGACAGTTCTGCCATCAGCCAATGAATTTCTTCCGCGCAAGTATATTACTCTGTGGGGTTATTACTTCCGGTTTTCTTGAGAGGTCTTCCATTTGTGAATTCACTTCCAAGTGTGCTGGTCAAACTCTCTGCCTCCGGGCAGACAGGATCCCCAGACGAGGCTAGGTCGAAGGACAGAGTCTCGTCTCGGGAGACAGCTACCCGACCCCGTTTTTTACAGGGTCTACAGGGAATTTTTGGCCCAGCCTATGGACTCGCATACCCCATATTAAATTCGACCTTGTACCGCGTGGGGAGGTTAGTGAATATCTTCCTGAGAGGTTATTTTGGAATTGTTTGCCTTCTCCATTGTGGTAAGTCGTTATTTGTCATTTCCTTTCGCCCTCCACTTTTCTTTACCTAATTTTATACCCCATTTGTTACTTAATATTTAAAGCTAATATTTATTTACCCATATCTCGTTATTAATTTCGAAAACCATGTGAAGAATTCAAAAAAGAAAAACGAAAGAAAATGTATCAAATAATCTCGCTCGTCTATTTTTTAACTGGGGAATTAATTTATTCTAACGATTCTTTTGTTAATTATTTATGCCTTGAAATAAATTTTCTTACTTATTGATTGATTTCTTTTTTAAACGAGTCCCCCCACCTTCTTTGTGTGGGGAGGGCTTGTAAAATTAGCAAAATAACTGTTGCATATTTTGCATACGTGATTTGGATTTTCTCCCCGAGATTTCACGTTGGCGGGAATATTTTGTCAACTTGAAGGTTGGCTTGGTTTATATATTTTTTGCTTTTGACATGGGAGGACCTTTGGTCTATTTTATGCTTTCTTTGCTCCTGGGTAGTTCGGATTACCAAAGATTTTTTGTAACAAAAAAAATATGGGAGCTGAGCTTCTCTTGGGAAGAGTTTATGATACTTGCTAGCGAAAAGAACGTGATAAGTACCAACAACTGATCAAACAGTGTCAACAAAATCGATGGCAATCATATATCGAATGAATCTAGAGATAGGATGTAGGAAAAACTTTAAAAGGCCTCAACAAGAATTGGAATCAAAGAATTAGTAAAAAGGATAATTCTGAAAGAAAAACAATAGAAACAGACGAAGTCGTCTTGATGGATTCCAGCTCAAAAGATTTCAAATATGGCGTCAAGCAGAATATGTATGTTAAAAGGTGAAAGTCGCAGAATTCGTGGCAAGTTCGGGGGAGGGAAAACGGAGAGGAGGAAAACTTGGTTAATTTGCAGTATAACACCCGCACTCAGTTTGCATTAAAAATTTCCAGAATACTTAAATTTATGAGTAATTGTACATGTTCCATTCGAATCTGGTTTGATAAATTTGATAAAATCTACCGTTTTGGAGTTATCCACTGTGTAATTTGGGGTTCAATCGCAGCGAATATATACAAACAACGCCAGTAATGGCTGCCCGCGATGCGAATGTATTCGAACTTTGACTGTTGATAACTCCGAAACGGTAGATTTAATCAAATTTATCAAACCAGATTCGAATGGAACATGTACAATTACACATAAGTGTCCTGGAAAATTTTAACGCGAACTGAGTGTTAGTGTTACACTGCAAATTAACCGAAAAGTTAATATTTCGATATTAATTGTAAAAAAAAACATTCTTATTTAAATTATAAGAACTTAGGCAAAGTATGACAAGGGGAAGTAATTTATAAAGTAAAATATAGGAATAAAAGCTAGTGTCGGGATTATCTCACCGACGAGTAAGGGAGGGGGGAGGAAAGACGATTTCAAGGCTTGCAACGAAAAGTCTGACGCTGCTTACAAGCGAAGTCTTCCTTGTAACGGTAACAAAAGTCAAATGACGAGTAACACTCGGTGTTCTCTGTGCCAAGCGAGCTCTACAAAGGATCTGTAGAGAAAAACAAAATGAATTTGCGACTGAAAGTAGCACCTTTCAAAAATCTCAAGGTCTCGTTCAACGTGATACGCCGAGGCCAGAGCGTCTATAAAAATTCGTCAATCCTTGCGCCCTGGTTCGCCCGGTGATATTACTATCTTAGACGACGACGCCGCCACTAAAGATCGCAAAATGTTATGAAAATACAAGTATAACAGAGTGAACGTCGTAACATATCCAAAACATTGAGGAAGAAAGGAAATAAACTTTAAAGGGAATTGTTATGAAAAAGGGTTTGAGGGGAAGTAAAAGAAGGCTGAGTCTGTATAGCTTGAGTGAAGCTTTATTCCACTAGAAATCTACTCCGGTAGCGAACCGTAACAAGAAAAATGGCCGACTACCTCTTGGAGAGAGAAAGACGAAAACAAAGGGAAATCAATCAGTCCTGGAAAGTCAGGGAAAGATTAAAGAGTTCTTTTTTCACCACAGGAATATTTTTTAGTCAATTGGAAAACCCGACAAGCTGTTAAAGAACAAAAAAAGATGCTAGTCGATAACATGCAAACCGGAATATAAAAAGTTAAAAAGAAAAACGCCACCGCTTGCTTACCCGGTTGCTGGCGTTTCAAATTTTAAATCTTGCAACGATGTCTTTTAGCGCCGTGGCCAATGTCTATTAACAATTTGGAGGCTTGGAGTTTGTCGCTGCAAATTGGTAGCTGAATAATATTAGTGGACTCTCGACCGAGAAGTAAATAGAGAGCAAAATAAGTCCAATATTTCTATAAAGAACTTCACACTGTGGAGGCATATCCATACAACAATAGCTTAGCGTTAATATCCCAGTGCTAAAAAAAAAAGGTCCTCTCGGGATGAAGATAACATGAATATAAATTTCCAAGAAATACAGTTATTGAATAATTTCAACATACAGGTGAAGAAAATAATAAATGTAGTCTTTTCTCTAGATAAGACTACGGTAATAGCCTTTGACGGGAGTGGGGAACAAATTAAATCTTTTCTCCTTGTAGAAAAAAAAAGTTTGGATAAGAATTTGAATAATTTCTGGTAGCAATACTTCTCCAAGGTCCTCTCGAGTCCCAGAAAAAAAAAGATAAGTCCCTTTTAGTGTTGTTGATTATCAGATGTGGGCGAAAAACTGTTTCTGCAATTTGTTTAGGGAATTCTAGTTGCTTTTTTTTTTTAATCCGCTTCTGACTGCCAGTCTGGAGCTAAAGATAGCAGATAAATGTTTCCCTTTGTACTTATTTGATCTTTTTCTCTCGTTGATGAGTGTGGTAGCTGCGTCAATACTTGGTTGTGTTTCCACCAATAAGGTTCTTCGGCCAAAGTCTTCAGCCAGTTATTTAATATAGGTGTAGCGATTCTTTCTTTGTGTAAAGACGACATTTTAGTATCTTGTTCTTACCATATGTAAGTTTATCGGGTTTAGAAGGGTGTTGTATATACAGACTAGACGAGGAAACAAAATAGGTTGAAGTCTGCTCGTCCAAAACCTGACAATTTTTATCTTTCGCCATTCTGTTCCTTTCTACCCCGCCCATGCTCCTTGTTTGCTTAGCCAGGACATTTTACAATGCCGTTGTCAATTAGCTTCTGATCAAACTACTTTCTGTATTTGGCGTAAACCCCTCCTTGGATCCGTCCCTGCGCTGGTAGTATCACAGCTCTGACTAGCTTAGACCAGCTCTGACAAGCTAAAACCAGCGGCCCGAGTGAACACACTCGGGTCCCCACGTTAAAAACCGACCTTGTGTCACAACCCGACTCAGTGGAGAGTCAAGTAAATAAAAAACCAAAAAACTACTTTCTGTATGAGCTGGAGTCTTTCCCTGCCTTCAGCATTATTTAATTGTTGGGGCCTAGGAAACCAGCTTAGATTTGCTTTTCCCTTTGCTATAGCCCCCAGTAGTGCTATTTTTTTTTTTTAAATCTATCCTTTTTTCACTGCCTGTAGTTCTCTGGGAGCGCTCCATTTTCTTCCAGTCCGATTTTTTAATTGGGCTGCTTTTATTTTAATGTCCTTTGAGTTTTTATATAGATGAACTTCCCTTGTCCGAGTGTGGTGAAATAAAAAGAAAACAGCAACCAGCGAGTAAATTCAAGCTCTCCCAACTGGTATTCCAACCTCGAGTCGTTCCTTCTTGAGTTCTGTCTCAAAATCGCACTAACAGACTTTTCCAGTCGCCAGCCGTGAACGTCACTCCAAGCCTTACATGCTAAGCAAATACGGGCTCTATTTTGGCGGGGACAAGGCTAGTCGCAACCAGTTGTGCTCGTCCCAGGTTCTGCCTCATCATGTCTGCCACACCGAGTTACAGCAAATTCTGCTTTCGAGCTGCTGAAAGGGACTTGTAACACATTGGTCGTTCCATATAACGCTTCACTGATCAGGGTTTTTTTTGTACTCCTAATAATCGTCTTGGGTTTTTACCTGATCGTTCTTTTTTCCACGGTTGTAATGAGGACTTCGTACCGTAGCAATAGCCTCACGACTCGAGGTAGTAGTAGTTTATATTGATATAACCATGCATTGTTTCAGTCGTACTTCCAGTTCGTTGATTTTTATGCTGTTGTTGAAAATGTCACCTCAGCTTTGGTGGGGGGGGGGGTTCATTTTTAATGTTGGGATTGTTATTCCTGATATCGTAAACCGGAATTTTACAATGATTTGACCATTTTCTTTTTTTTTAAGGACCTTGATTTTTTAGTGTAAATTACATTCTGGCCCCTAAGTCAGAGCTTTTTCGAGATCTCTTAACAACCATCTCTCACCAGTGACTGTTGTGTTGAATACGAAATAAAAAAATAATTTTCGCTGTTTTCAAATTCGTGAGCCTGTGCGAAAATTTATTTTGACTAGGTATGTCCAATTTTGACCTTTTTAGCGTTTTTTTTTAGTTGTTTTTTTTGTCAGTTGAAAGACACATTAATTTCGAAATTCTTGTAAAAATTAACTACTTGTTGGATTTTAATGAAAACTTCAGAACTTATTCAGAAATGAATGAACTTATTTTAGAAATGTTTGTCTCTTTGAAAGTCATGGTATAAATATTTTTTTTTATATCTGTTACCCCCCTCGAACTTAATTTTATGAAAACACAAAAAAAAATTTATTTGCAACCTGAATTTTTTTTTTTAATTAAATGCACAAAACTCTGAAAAATCTAAATCATCGAGTTTTTTGTTAAAAAAATGTCCGAAATTGTCCAAACTTTTACCTCAATTGTAAAAATACAAAACCCAATAAAACTAAGACAATATTTAATTAAGAAAGTTTTTAATGGCTTTTCTGAATAATATATACGAAGGTAATTATTATCTGAAAGAAAACTTTTTTGATGAAGAATGAATTTTTACATTAATTTTCTTTTTTTTTCAATTTTAAGTACACAATATGACAAAAGGTTGTTATATATTTATACATTAAGTTCTTTCTGCAACCTTATGGAAACGATATATTATGTTCTCTACTTTTTAAAGATCATAAATTTGAAAGCTTATTAAAATCTGACAACCATAATTATTTTTAAAATAATTTTTAATATTCCAAAATTGTATTTAAAATCGTCTACAACGAAAGTACGGATGCACATTGTTGAAATAATGTCACATGAGTAGTTTCCTTTGATAGAAGCAAGTTTTTTTTTTACTTCAGAAATGGCTTTGATTCGTTCAGTAACAAGAAAACAACGCTTGTCAAGTTTTCTGAATATCGTCGTATTTTCAATTTTTTTCTTTTTCTATTCAAATATAATCGAATAGTGGGATAAAAGAAAATATCGACTATTTACAATTACAAAAAAAAAAAAAAAAACGCCCGTGGAAGTCCACCCAAATTTTCAAGTTTGAAATCGAATGCATAAATTCATTGTACATTACTTTGGAATTATTATCCACACGACAAATTATCAATTAAAACGATTTTTGGAATTTAAATTTTCTGGAGTTAGCTCGCTACTACTCAAACTAAAAAATACTTGTTGAGTCAAAACAAAACCAACATAGCATGTTAATTTTATTAATAAATAAAATAAAACTCATATTAAAATTACTGCCATATAATTATTAATAAATAGAAAAAAATCTGCCTTAATAAAAAAGAAATAAAATCATTTCATTAAGTTAACCCGTTTCAATTAATGGTGTTTCATGTAATTTTTATATTCTCAGAAAAATATTTCATGACTGAAATAATAAACCTCAATTTAAAAAAAAAATGAATTTTTTTTTACTGTTTTATTTTTACTTGTAAAATTTGATTTTCTTTCATAATTTAAATGTTATTTTCTCGTCCTGGGTACGACGTTAAACTGCATCCAACAGCAAGGCCTCTGATCAAGAGGTTTTGAGGAAGCGTGGAACCACCTCTTAATTGCTGGTGTTCCCAGGTCCACCCAGACCCGCGGTGGTAGCACCTGTTGGGGTCCCAGCTATGGGCAAATAGTGAACTTCCATGTTTGTACCATGTCCTGGGTATGACGACAAACTACATCCGCGTCCTGGGTATGACGACAAACTACATCCGCGTCCTGGGTATGACGACAAACTACATCCGCGTCCTGGGTATGACGACAAACTACATCCGCGTCCGGGGTATGACGACAAACTACATCCGCGTCCGGGGTATGACGACAAACTACATCCGTGTCCTGGGTATGACGACAAACTACATCCGCACATTTGAACTTTATTTGAGTAGCTAAGCAATTAAATTAAATTTTATCAACAAAATAATTGCTTTTTTATAAAGATCACAAAAGACCAGAATGAAAATGAAAAAAATATTATTACCAGCTCTACGTTTTTGAAAAGTATTATTACCAGCTATACGTTTTTGGAAAAAACATTTTTACCAGCTCTACATTTTTGAAAAAACATTACCACCAGCTCTACGTTTTTGAAAAAACATTATTACCAGCTCTACGTTTTTGAAAAATATTATTACCAGCTCTACGGTTTTGAAAAAATATTATTACCAGCTCTACGTTTGTGGAAAAATATTATTACCAGCTCTACGTTTTTGGAAAAGTGTTATTACCAGCTATACGTTTTTGAAAAACCAGAATGAAAATGAAAAAAAATATTATTACCAGCTCTACATTTTTGGAAAATATTATTACCAGCTCTACGTTTTTGAAAAATATTATTGCCAGCCCTACGTTTTTGAAAGATATTATTGCCAGCTCTACGTTTTTGAAAAATATTATTACCAGCTCTACGTTTTTGAAAAATATTATTACCAGCTCTACGTTTTTGGAAAAATATTATTACCAGTTCTACGTTTTTGAAAAATATTATTACTAGCTCTACGTTTTTGAAAAATATTATTACCAGCTCTACGATATGGGAAAAGTGTTATTACCAGCTATACGTTTTTGAAAAACCAGAATGAAAATGAAAAAATATTATTACCAGCTCTATGTTTTTGAAAAGTATTATTACCAGCTCTATGTTTTTGAAAAGTATTATTACCAGCTCTATGTTTTTGAAAAGTATTATTACCAGCTCTACGTTTTTGAAAAATATTATTACCAGCTATACGTTTTTGAAAGATATTGCCAGCTATACGTTTTTGAAAAAAACATTACCAGCTCTACGTTTTTGTAAAAAACATTATTACCAGCTCTACGTTTTTGGAAAAATATTACTACCAGCTCTACGTTTTTGGAAAAAATATTATTACCAGCTCTACGTTTTTGGAAAAAATATTATTACCAGCTCTACGTTTTTGGAAAAATATTATTACCAGATATACGTTTTTGAAAAATAATATTACCAACTATACTTTTTGGAAAAAACTTTTTCAGCATTGAATGACCCAACGAAGGTCGATATGCTGGTTAAATAATCAATCAATCAATCAATCAAATGTTATTTTCAGTGCAGAATTCTTCCTCAAACGTAAGGTAAAAAAAAAAAAAAAAAAAATTTGAAAGTGAATTTTTTTTAAAAAAATCTACTAACCAGATTCACTTAAAATTAGAACGAATTATATCACTTCTGTGCTACCATCCAATAAATTTCCGTACCGTAAGTTGTGAATATATTGACGTACATCAATCAACGCCTGTCAAAATAGAGCACCCTGGTTGGAAATATCTCTCTTAAAAAATTTTCTGCTAAAAATGTAAGTAATGTTTCTTTCAAATTACATTAAGTATACTTTAATCATTCTAAATTTCCTAAGATAACAAAAGAAAAAGGTGTAATTGATTTTTCATGATTTTTTAACTAACAAACTATGATCTTTCCGACAGAAATGTCGATAAGTTCGATTTTACGAAATTTTTTGACTCGAAAAAAAACAAGATTTTTAATAAAATTTTTAACATTTATAGGAAGGATTAAAAAATCTGAAAAAATATTCAGAAAATACTTTGGTCTTTCCTCTTTAATAACAACATAAATATTTAAACGTTAAAAATTGTTTTATCAATTTGGGGACCTTTTGTCGTCAAGGTATACCACTTTTTAGCGAAATATTGGACATACCTAATTTTGACTAATAGAAAAAGGGATTAGCTTCGGGCTGAAGAAAAGACCAAAACAATGTTTAATTAGCCTACATGAAAATTTATACATTATTTACATTATTCGGACTATTGTTCTCATCTTTGTCGCCATGTTTATCACAACGTTTCGGCCGTTATACGCTCTGGCTTTCTTCGGGTGGTTGGAATGTCGAACTGAACCCTTTATTTCGCTTACTGGGGTAGACTGTTCTAGTTCCACGTGCCATGTTTAATGGATGTCAGTTATCAGTTACCTCCTGTTAATTTCCCTCTGAAAGTTCTACACTGCCATAACCGGGTATTGAACTCGCACTCTTTGGGTCCTGTCACTGGATCTAACCAATGCCTTTATCCACTGTGCCATGTGTCCTTGAGGACATAATACCTCATCTCAGAATTAGACAGATATGAAAATTTATTTTGACCAATGGAAAAGGGATCGGCTTACAAACTGAGAAAACAGGAACGAGCCGTTGCCAAACAGGCAGAAAAAGCTGAATCGAGGCAGAGATCCAGGCGCCTGAATAACGCCAGTGTCAAATTACACGCTGATACATTATCAGTCTCTAGTGAGAGCAGGGCAATTTCAAGAACTCTATTCAAATTTAAAGCTAAGTACCTTAAAATTTATCTTTTCATTTATGTTTAATACAACCGTATAACTTTTATGTGAAAAACGAATTCTCAATTTGTTTTAAACATTTTGGAATATTACTTTGTGTCCGATGATTTAATTTTAATCTGAACATTTTCTCTTCTTGACAATTCATTGAAACTACGAACTTTAAATATTTGATTTCTTTCCTGAAACAAGCTCCTGACAACTTCAAATGTTTAAACTTGTAAATAAATTCCTTATATTGTTTTGTTAAATATAACACGTATTTCCTCGTCATTATCCCTCAGTACTTCACAAAGTCACCCATATAGGCCCTTATTGGTGGTTCACTGGCGCCTGACATTGATAAAGGGTCATGACTTTCTTCTGTCACTTTTGTCAACATTTATAGCCAAAGACAAAGAGCACAGCAGAGATATCACAATCGGTTATTGTTCCTCTCTCCAGCCTGTACCAATCTGAAATGGTGGATCTTGTTGCTCGCCTCGTATGGAAGTTGTTGTAATAATCTGTCATGAGACTGCATATCACTTTGGGGAAATGGTGTTTTTGTAAAGCTTCTTTAGCACGCACATATGGAATTGATCCATATTGGTGGGATCTACTCACGGGACCACTTGGTTACCTTTGTTTTATATTTGTATGTATAATAAATAAGGTATAATTTTAAGGTATGTAATATTTATAGGGTAGAATTAGTCAATATCCAGGATAGTGCGTCTATAAATATGTGTGGACACTGATGTCAACCCAAAGTGAAGAGTTTGTTTTATGCTTTGCCACACACTTCAGGCCGTGTGTGTGTGTGTGCATTTATATGTATAAATAATGCTGCTCAAAAGTATCGGAAATAATGAATAGACTTACGTGAATGGAGCGATGATGTCGACCAGGGAGTCCGAAGGCGCGAACGTCTCATTCTCCTCTGTTTTAGTAACCTTCCATTTGGATTGGTGGAAGAAGTGAGGGCAGAGGTATGTTATAAAAAATCCCTGCACCTCGTACACAAGATGCTTTTTTTTATTTTTTTTATTTTTTTTGGCCGACAGCGAAAAAAGTTATTGTTCCTGTCTGTTATTATCTGACGCTGGTGGAGATGGTCGCAAAGGAAGGACGTTTTCATTTGCAACCCGGCTATTTACCAATTATCTCCACACTGGTCTTTTCACTCGAATTCATTTACAAAAGTGTCGCACTTAGGTCCTCCTCGGTTCCTTAATCCTTCAACAGGGGTCTCTCTCCCCTGAGTATAAATACTGGCTGACCCTTCTCTCTCTCTCTCTTCCGACTCAGGCCTTGGGCCGCTACCTCGCGCGGAGGCGAGGTAAAATCTCTCTTTTTCCACTTACACCAATATGTGACCTCTCACAGTTACAGCGTTTCCCAAATTCTGGGAACGCGCTAAGAACAATACACGTACGTACGAACACTTACAACACACACACATAATTTCTCCATACAAACTCTATGTAACAGTCCATGTCTTTGTTTTTAACTTGTTTTGTTATTAATATATATTTGTTTACCCATGTATATCGGTCTTGTTTGTTTTCTTTGTCTTCTTTGGACTTAATTAAAGTCCGACATTCTCATGTAGCTGGACCCGCCAGCAGGAAACCATCTGATATCTCTTCACATCTTCACCTCGCACGGTCCGCTACAAAAGTAAGTCAACACCTGAAATAATTTTTTTTTTTAAATCCGTTTTTTTTTTTTTTGTTTTTTTGTTTTTTTTAAGATAATCAACAAATCTTCAACTATATATTGTAGAGAAATTGACTGTTGGTCAGGTAAGAATGAAACAGTGCGTTGTTGAAATGCTTACTAAACAAAAAGCTTGTTATTTTCTGTACTAACGTTTTAGACTTACAGTGGTCACGTGACTGGTTTCCGTATACCATGTGATCCCTGAAGTTGCATAAAAGCAGAGGAATTATCTCTTTTTATTATTAAAATCACCTTCCACGTTATCAGACGGTTGTACGTTGCGGAAAAGGGGCAACTCGAGGTAAGTGCTATTGCTTTTTCCTCAACCTGACCTGAACTGTCTCTGTTCGTTTAGGGGCTCGAGAGCATTTTCTCGACAATATTAAGAAAAACCTTTATTAAACGAATTAGAACTACTTTCAAATTTTTTTATCAAGCTGGAATAAAAATATTAAAAACATGGTCGCTTTCTAAAACATTTTAAACATGCATGTTAATGCATAACATTTGTCGGGATTGTCTCACCGACGAGAAAGGGGGGGAAGACGATTTCAAGGCTTGCAACGAAAAGTCTGACGCTGCTTACAAGCGAAGTCTTCCTTGTAACAGTAACAAAAGTCAAATGACTAGTAACACTCGGTGTTCTCTGCGCAAAGCGAGCTCTACAAAGGATCTGTAGAGAAAAACAAACTGAATTTGCGACTGAAAGTAGCACCCTTTTAATCTCTCAAGGTCTCGTTCAACGTGATTCTAGGTCTCGTTCAAGGTGATACGAGGCCAAAGCGTCTATAAAATTCGTCAATCCTTGAGCTCTGGTTCGCCTGGAGACATTACTATCGTAGACGACGACGCCGCCGCCAGAGCACATTTTGTTTTTCCCCCTCCGACCTACCCTCGGTGAGTACAATACCTTGTTCTTTTAGTCACCACACATTGCATATATGGAACTCATCCGTATTCACAGCTGAGATCTAGCCACAGGACTGCTCGGTTACATTTTGTTTTCTTTTACTTCTCTCAGGAGTTGCGTTAGTACACCTGTGTGTTCTAGGCACCCTGACATATTCACGATCCCTCCTTTCAGAACTAACGTGTCGATCTATTCATTATATTGAAGAACTTAGATAGGCGCCTGGCTATTACCTCAGAGAATATTTTGCCTTCAACATTTCATAATATGATCTGAATCTTCTTCCTTTGATATACAGATACCTTTGTTCTTTCTCTTAGTTTTGGCTATCTTTTTCTCTATTAGTCGTGCCTATCCTCTAAACTTTTTCAGTTCCTCAGGATTTCTGGACTTAGTTTATAAATGAGTTATGGAATTTCGGTTTGTTCTAGTATAGAAGATGTTTTTGGTGCTGTAAGTTAAAGAAAGGCGTTGAAAGATTACTCGTGCTCAATATTGGTAAATAATACTTGTACGTTGATAAGAAATGCAGTGGCGGATCTACTATGAAACTAATGAAGGTAAGCTTCAGGGTTCCTTCTGCGATTAGGTAATTCCTTTGTATGATTACAAATACTTGGCAGGAAATGACGTGCCAGATTGATGGTCAAAACAATGACCAGAGCCAATTTATTATAATTGAATAATGAAACTTCTGGGCAGCATTTATGGGACAATATTCCAGATGCAGAATGTTTGCTTGCATTTGTTAATGTAACATTCTTCTGGGACCAAATATCTTTGTGTCCTGGGCAAGACGATAAACTACATCCGACAGCAAGGCCATTGATCAGAAACTTTTGAGGAATGTGGAACCACCTTTTAATTTCTGGTGTTCCCAAGTCCATCCTGACCCAGGGTGGTAGCAACTGCTAGGGTCCCAGCTATGGACAAATAGCTACCCCCACCACCACCACAAACTGAGGCCAAAACACTATGAAAGTGTAAAAATAGGTTTTAATACATTTTTGTAAGAGATTATTACCAGCAATAAATGTTTGAAGAAAAAATTATTTCCAGCAATAGATTTTTAAAAAAAAATCATTACCAGTAATACATTTTTGAAGAAAAAAAATATTACCAGCAATAAAAAAATCTTGACATTAAATAACTAATTGAGGTTGGTTGATATACTGTAAAACAAACCAAACCAAATGTCAAGACGTTTTTTTTTTGTTTTTTTTTAGCAAGGACTCCTTTTAAATTAGCACAAGCAGTTTGTTTCTCTTTTGTCCGAATAAATTCAAATTATTTTGTACAGCTTAATGGCACGATTAAGTCTGAATATCTTCTGGAAAAATTTACTAATCCTAAAAATGATTCATTTTTTTTTTCTGGTAAGAGCAGACACACTTAATATTTTCTGTCTTAATCCTTCGTCTGGCAAAGCACCTTCCTCTGAAATCGAATATCCAAGAAATATTCTATTACCCACAAGTTCATATTTCTTTCCATTGAAACATATACTTGCTCTTCCTAAACTATTCAACACAAGATTAGTAACCGGATTTAATTCCTCTTCAGTGACATCGCTAAAGCCAAACTCATCCTGTTAAACCGCCATATTTTCATATCATTTCTGCTGATTGTTGTTGTCTAATACTTCTTTACTTATTACGTCACATAGACAGCATCCTGTTGAGCCTATTTATCTAAATGGGTGTATATAAAGGATCCAATGTATTGCTGCTTCTACTTTTTGACACTTCAGTCTTTGTTAGCAATTTAATACTTTGTTTTTGTGGTGAGATGGATGAGATTGGCTTTTTCAATTTTTTCAATAAGAAATTCAGTTTTATGCAGTTTCAGAGACAAACCTGTAATGGTGTTGCTTGGAAAAAGAAAAGAAATATCTTGATTTTCTCCACTCTCCAAATCTTACATTAGGCATTAGTATATCCATAATTAAACTCGCAATTACTGTGTCACCAAATTCACAACGCTTTAATCCACTAGGCTTATTGCTACGGAGGAAAATCCTGAGTGGATAATTTGGACGCATAAACTTAACCTGCCTCTTAATGCTGCTTGTAACCTGCCTCTTAATGCTGCTTGTAACCTGCCTCTTAATGCTGCTTGTAACCTGCCTCTTAATGCTGCTTGTAACCTGCCTCTTAATGCTGCTTGTCCTACTTGATTGCATTCCCCTAGGCTTCTGTTTTCTACTGATTTCATTTTTGGGCTTAGTGAGTAGACCTAGTAATGGAAAGTGGCTTGAGGAATCTGAGAGCCGAATTCGAATTTTATTCGGATCCATTACATTCACTGTTAATACCCTTGGGAATCCCCATCTCCACCCTGCTATGGGTAAATAGCAGGACAGACTGGGTTGTATAGCCTTGGATGTCAACTGGTCTAGGAGAAGGAAAAATTCTGAATTCAAAACCGTCAGGCTATCTTGCTCAAAAAACCCCACAGTACATGTGGTACCCCTACGACCCTGACGAATCATATGGTTCACGATTGCAGAATCTGTCGAAATGATTGTTCCAAACGCTTTCGGCTAATCAATTAAGCATTTTCAAAGATTTGGGTTATGCCGTTGCATTCCAAAAGTTAAGTAGCGTACTAAGAAATAGAAAAACATAGCTAGAAAAAGTAAAACAGTCTGTCCTCCTGTATGGCAGTGAGTGGCGGATGAAGAGGAGACTTGAAGCAAGGGAAGTGTGGTACTACAGAAGGATGGTGAGCATACCATGGACTGAACATGTGAGCAATGACAAAGTTTTAGAGAAAACGAAAACCAAAAGGAAATTTATACTTAACATCTGGAAGAGACAATTGAAATACCTAGAGCACATAATGAGAAAGTAGGGCTTGGAAAATCTGATACTGACAGAACAGACTGCAGGCAAGAGACAAAAATCAGTGCATGGCATACTTAGTGAGCTTGGTGAAACAAGGTTTAGGTGAAATAACACACACAAAATTTATTAAGTGCTATAAGGGACAGGAACTTGTGGAGAGCCATAATCACCTCCATCCTAAGGGGACACGACAGTTAAAGAAGTGCTATTGTAAACTATAAACGTAACAAATAACTTGTCAGTATTTTTAATGAAACATATATAGTTGTATGCAATACCTTCTCCTGTATTGTTTGTGGTCTTTTGTGCAATTCTCGAACTGGCCTCAAAAGTCATGCCCATCATAAGCATGCAGATAATTAGTAAGTTGATGACACCTAATTAATATTTTACAACCAATCAAAATGCATCTGTTGTTATACTTGGTTGGGAGCCTCTGTGTTTAACTTGCACAAAATTTAAGATTTAAAAAAAAATGTCTGAATCTGATTCTACAATATATATATATATATATATATATATATATATATATATATATATATAATGTAATGTCTTTGTAATTGTATATAAAAAAAACGGCTTTAAAATGTTTTCAAAGAGTGATGTCATATTTTGGGTTTTTTTTCCCTTTCTGTTGTACTCTAATAACAACAATGTAAGTTACCCATGTATTTTCCTATTTTTTGGATGTGTCACTGTTCTTCAGTTCCTTCACTCCTGAATAAGGAAATTGTAGCAGACCGTGGGTTGAAGATCTGAAGAGATATCAGAAGGTTAAGATTTCTTGCGAGCCGGTCCAGCTACATGGAAATGTTGGACTTTAATTAAGTCCAAAGAAAACAAACAAGACTGATATACATGTGTAAACAAATATATATTAATAACAAGTTAAACAAAGACATGGACATAGTTTGTAAGGAGAAATTATGTGTGTGTGTGTGTTATGAGTGTTCGTACGTACGTGCATTGTTCTTAGCGTGTTCCCAGAATTTGGGAAACACTGTATCTGTGAGAGGTCACATATCGACCTAAGTGGAAAAAGATTTTACCTCACCTCCACGCTAGGTGGCGACCCAAGGCCTGAGTGGAAAAGAGATTATTTATTTCTGTACTTATAACAGAAAATGTGGCACAAGGCCGAAGTGGGGAATGGGGAAAAGGTCGGTCTTCTGTCTTAACTTCTAAACTTAGCTAGCCACAAACGCTGACCCAGTCATAATAACAATATTTCTTGCACCAAAACAACACATTCTTACTTACCTTTCTTACCACACCCACCATAATACTTCAATGACTCCATGAAAATACTAACTAGACCCCATATGTACAATTTATTGTCTGGGGAGGGGAGGGGAATAAAATAAAAATTAAAAATTTTTAAAAAGTAATCCCAATGAGTAATTACAATATGAAACAAAGTCGAAAAGAGAGGTCGAGGCGAAGGGTCAGCGAGTATTTATAGCCAGGGGAGAGAGACCCCTGTTGAAGGATTACGGAACTGAGGAGGAGCTAACTCCGACAAAATCAAACTGACCTGACATATACTCCCCACCCCATCTTTCAAGAGTCATAAGAATGTTTTTTTGACAAAAATATAGGATTCACAAAATTATGTTCAAGCAACAAATGCCAATTTAGCTGCAAAATATTAAATAAACTTTTCTTATCCAATCAAATGATATGTTGAGAATTTATTACTAAACCTTTGCCTGGAATCTTGCCAAAATCAATATAAATGAAAACAGTCTAATCAGTCAAGTCTCTGAATTGAAAAGATATATATATCAGCTACTTAACTGTCGCTATTCAACAGTTCGCACATAAACAAACGTTTCTTTTAAGCACAATGCTACTCAAGATTATAAAACCACACAATAAAAGAAGAATTCACAGAAAGCCTTAAATAAACTTTTAAAAACTTATTACATTATTTTAATAAATAATTATTCTGTGGGATTCCCTATTTGCCTGTCAACGAACTTCTGCTAGATGACGTTACCAAAACACAGTATAAAAAGGAAACAAACTATCTTTCACTATATCTTCTATCTCTTTTTACCCACAAGATGCAATAGGAATTAGACGTATCTCCTTTCTCCTCTGGGAGGCATTTTATCCCCAGTGAATCACGTCACATTGTACACAATACAGCATAAAATCACCCCAAGCTGATAACTCCAACAAACCAACAAGAAATATTTATCCAATGTAAGTCTCTCAGCATCAATAAAATTTTACACACACAGTTTGTACCAAATAAGGACACCTTAATATTCACAATTCACCTCACTTTGTTTCATGTTATCTTTACTAAGGCAATATAATGACGTTTTAATGTACTTATCAAATTAGAAAAAATAGCATTACAGGTGTGCATTCAAATCGTGTCATAGACAGATTTATAAAGACATTTGGTTGAGAATTTTGAGAATCTCTGAATTCAGCATAGACATAGAGTAAAATATGTTTACATTCAAAACTAGGTGTAACATAGCACAGAAAAAAAGAGAAGCATATTTATGTTGTAGCAGAGATGTTATTGTGGTTGCATGAAGCTTTATTGAAAAGGAGATAGTGTGTTTATACTACAGGCTGTTGTTCACCTGGGTATGATAAAGCCTCCCCAATATGGAAACGAAACACATCTTGTCACTATGCATCTTGTGTTTGAAGTGTGAATTAATGTTTTTTTTCCATTTTCTTCTAAGCTACTTTATACAATGCCACTTAGTAGGTGTTAAGTCACCTAACAAGGAAAGATGGTTATGAGCTACAAACTTGAAAACGTCTTTTTTTTTTAATGCCATATTTTTTCAGCATGTAGACGATCTCAATTCTCCACAATCTCCCTTTTTATTCTCTGACACAAAGGATTTTTTTTGTTTTTGTTTTTTAAGCATTTCACCACAAGCAAGGCGGAAGTGCCACTAGCATGCAAGGGTCACAGAGAGTGTGAACAAGAGTAAATAGTTGTTTGAGGAAAGGATATAGAGAAGGACAGGGATCATGATCAAAGCATCAGAAGATTTCTATTGACATTACATTTGAATATTTGAAGATTATAGCTATCAAGGAAGCAAGTAAGGTGAAGGGTGAGATAAGAAGCTGTTGGAGTAGAAAACAGCTATATGTTGACAGTGAAAGGGTAGGACGGAGATGCGAACCTAGTAGCACATTTAAAATCATGCAGTTTCGGTACCAGTGAAAGTAGCTTGTCAGAGCAGTTGTCATGGAAATACTTGTAGAAAAGACAGAGGGAAGCCAGTTTGCCTGTGAAAGTGACTGTAGATGAGATGCCAGATCGGGAACCATCTTAGAAAAGTGGTTTCCCTGTTACTTTTTCCAAAACATTCAATATCGTCTTGCCAACCAATTAATATATAATAGCGTACTATTTGGGGTCCTGTCAGTAATAAGGAGTGCCAGAGAAAAGCGAATTGCAATATGAGCTCTGGTAAAAAAACATGCAATGATAACAGCAAAAATTGCAATTGAGCACTGGTAAAAAATGATTTCTGAAGACATTAGGTTTATAATACCCAGAAATTCATACACAGATGTCCTCAAGGACACATGGCACAGTGGATAAAGGTGTTAGTTAGATCCAGTGACAAGACCCAAACAGTGTGAATTCATGTGAGTGGAGAACTTTCAGAGGGAAATTAACAGGAGATAACTGATAACTGACATCCATTACACATTGCACGTGGAACTAGAACAGTCTACCCCAGTGAGCGAAATAAAGGGTTCAGTTCGACATTCCAACCACCTGAAAAAGGCCGGAGCGTACAACAAAAACGTAATAAATATGGCGACAAAGATGAGGACAATAGTCCGAATAATGTGAATAATGTACATTAGAAACAATGAAGTGCTGAGCTGTTATGCAATATTGGTCCTCCTTTCCAGTGAATGCTGGAAATCCCCTCAGATTTGAGGCAACAAAAATGTGGTTCTGCTAATGGAGTCTGAGAATGCTATGAATTGAACATATAATAACAAAGTTTTAAGGAAAATAAAAACAAAAATACATAATTAATATCAGACATATGTTTGAATTATCTAGGATACACAACAAAAGATGGCGGCTTGGAAAATTTGAAACACAAGAAGGCAGACAAAAGTAGCAAGTAATCAACTTGACAAGCTTGTGTAAATGGATGGGAGGACAAATTCACAGTGATAGCGAAAGAACAATCTTACTAACAGCTACAAAAAATAGGAAGTAATGGAGGGCCATGAATGCCCACATCCTGAAGTTACACAAAGATAAATGTTATTTGCTCAGCGTAAAGGTATCGCCTTTTTTTCTGTTCACTTTCTCTCTGAATAAATGTCCGCCAGTGTTTTGTTTGCTGACTGCATTATATTGTAATTGAAAAAGATAGATTTTGTCACGACCAATATAACACTAACTTTAAAATAGTAGAATACACTCTGCCAATACATATGTCGTTCTATAAGCGGTAAATACAGAAGTAGAAAAAGAAAAAGGTATGTACAAGAAACAACACGTATTTCTATGCTTCTCTCTTTCAGCATAACACTTTAATATATGTTAAGTGGCTGGAAGAAGACTACACTTGCTGCGACTTGGATGTTACCTCCAGCTATTTCTGCTCAACTGAACATTGAGTGACATCAAAGATGCTTGATTTGGTGAATCGAGTCAAAGACATAGATGATACATGGTGGAAAACAGCAATTACAGTTCCATTAACCAGAAGATTTTGGCACAACATCAATCAGTTAAAGAATAAGAAAGTAGTGTACAGTCCGTTTAGTGACTCATGACAACCTTTTGTGTATATATTTTTTTTTTTTAAGTTTTTCACTCCAAGCAAGGCTGGAAGCCACTAGCACGCAAGGGGTTACAGAAGGTTTGGAGGAAAAGCAGATAGGAGTGGTAAAGGAGAGGATGTGGAGAAAGATAGTGGATCGATCAGGGCAAGGGGGTTACAGAAGATTTGGAGCGAGAGCAGATAGGAATGAAAAGGGTGTGCTCGGAAGTTTTCTTCCAATTCAACGCTTGACTCTTCCGGGGTACCCATGCCTGATTTCCCTTCCAGAACTGAGGCCCTTTTGAGCGGATTGCACATATCCCCGTCATTGGTATTGGGCATTATCTCTAACTTAGATCACCACAAGGCTACTGGTGGTGACGGGATACCAGCCACTGGCGTCGGGAAAAAAAGAAAGGTGTTCTTTTATGTGTCTGCTCAGGGTATGGGTGATCATGGCTATCAACAACTTCCTATCCCTTGTAACTCTTAGCCATATTTGTCCCCTGACTACTTTTCCTAGGCCCTGGTTAGATGTATGGGAGGTATAATGGATGACAGTTCAGAATGAGGAATCAGTTGAGTTCATTATTTACGTTATTCGGAATATTGTCCTCATCTTTGTCGCCATATTTATTACGACGTTGTATACTCTGGCTTTCTTCGGGTGGTTGGAATGTCGAACTGAACCCTTTACCGGACAGTACCTCAATTTCAACTCCCACCATTCGTACAGTGTAAAGAAAGGGATCGTCCGCTGCTTACAACACCGAGCAAAAGTCATAAGTGCCGACCCAGAGATATAAAGAATTGGTCAGTATAAGTAGTACCTTACAACGTAACAACTACCCTGGGTACATGGCATCAGTCCAAAAAAGCTGGGATAGTCGGGTACAAGAGGAGGACAACAACACTCAGAAAACAGTCTGCCTGCCTTATGTGAAGTGGTTATCAGAAAATACAAAGGATCTGCGGTCCATATAATATCAGGACAACCTTCAAAAACTTGACGACACTTTGCAGATATCTCTCCCGAGTAAGACCCCCCCATAGAGGAGAACATGACTAAAGACTGTGTACATTATCCCGTGCAGCTGCAGAAAGAAATGTAAAGGGGAGACAGGGTAAGGCTTCAAGAACACCAGAAAGCTGTAACACGAGGGGAAGTGGAAGAATCAGGTGTGGGAGAGAGAAGGGAGATCACCACCCTCTGTGCGATCAGGTTGATATCATAGACAAAGAATAACATTGCAAAATTCATAAACTTAAGGAATCAGCACATATACTAGGCCACAAAAATCTCCTGAGCCGACCAAGCATAGAAATGAATACAATATGGGAACCAGTAATAAGGAGTGCCAGAGAAAATCGATAACAAAAATTGAAATATGAGCTCTGCTAAAAAAATGTTGCTGAAGACATTAGGTTTATAATACCCAGAAATTCATACACGGATGTCCTCAAGGATACATGGCACAGTGGATAAAGACATTCGTTTGATCCAGTGGCAGGACCCAAAGAGTCTGAGTTCAATATCCGGCTAAGGCAGTGGAGAACTTTCAGAGGGAAATTAACAGGAGATAACTGATAATTAACATCCATTAAACATGTCCTGTGGCACTAGAACAGTATACCCCAGTGAGCGAAATAAAGGGTTCGGTTTGACATTCGAACCACCTGAAGATCATTCCAACCACCGGAGCATACAACGGCCGAAACATAATAAATATGGCGACAAAGATGAGGACTATAGTCCGAATAATGTAAATAGTGTACATAATACATCATCTCAGAAATGTAGACAGATACTGGAGAACAGAATTCTTCACCATTTCAATCACTGTTCTGCAATCCATCTCACTCTTTCCATCTTGCCTTCAATATGTCCTGTGAGTGTTAAATACTCTAAGCCCTCTTTCCTCATCAGGCATTTCAAGTATCTCCTCCAGATTTTAAGTAAAAATATCTTTTGAAAATGCAATCCAATTCTATATTGCCAATTATTTCACTATTTTGTTCTCATATATCATCTGCTGTAAAACTTGTATATTTCTTCTGTTGTGCTTTATGACACGGGTGTACATCATGCCATGGTGTCTATATTGAACTTCTTTCCGTTTGACTCGAACTCTATCCAACAATTGCCAGTATCCAAGAACACATTTTCATTTGCCTTTCCTATTAATCCTACTTTTTTCATTTCTCTTTCCTCCTCTGAATATGATTCTGTAACTAATGTTTGTAAAATCCACCTTTTTCATCCATCTAGTTACACACATGGCCAGAATGTTGATATTTAGTCTCTTCGTTTCCTGAGTGACATTTACTAAATTCCCACACTGGTATAGTGTCCTAACATTTCCTTTTTCTATTTTATCATTTCCTCTAAAAAAAAAAAAATAATAATCTCAGAAATTAAAATAGTGATTAAAGATATTTTTCTCTTCCTTCTTTTATGTGCCACACCCGGTCAGGACACGCCCAATCGTGGCTTTCACCACTTTCCAGTCTTCTGCAGCTCTATATCTTTCTTTTTTTCTTACTAAACTTTCCACTCCCTGTTCTGCCATCCATACAGATGAGGAATCCGAAATGTGATGCTCACCATCGCAAGAAAGTTCCCAACTAGCATCTAGTTGGCAAACGAAAATATAGTGGGCTGTAAGTCAATACAGACAGTATTTACTGTCCCCCCACCACGGGGGATAGATGTGACACAAGGCTGGGTTTAAAGTGGGGTATTCCTGAGCCCATAGGCTCAGACAAAAAATGCCCGTAGAACCCATATAAACGGAATCGGGTTGGTCAACCACCCCGAAAGAGACTCTACCATTCGGCGGAGCCTCGTCCGGGTTCCTCTCTGCACAGAGGCAGAGTTTGACCGTCTAACAGAGAAGTGTAAAGTGATTTTCCAAGCACAGCTTAGATGTGACACAAGGCCGAAAGTAAGGGGCACCCAGTGAGGATCGAACTCACTACTCAGTCGTAACTGTCCTAGCGAGACAATCTTACTAACCATTACACTACCTGTATAGTCAATATAGACGGCATTCATGGCAAAATGATGGATATTTATTGAGCACAGTATCCACACCAAAGCCAGCAGCCAATCAGGATTTAGAGAATAGGCTTGCCCAAGTAGCAGAATGGAACATCCCAGTCTGTTAAACCACTCAGTTTTTGACAGTTTTTTCTAATACAGTCGAGTACTGTCTGTTTCTCCACCTAAATTCTGCAACAAACTTGTTAGGTAGGTTACACACTGTTTTTTTTTCCATTCCTATTGTCTTCAATATGTTAGTAGCAAATTCTCCAAGACCTCTTTCTTCATCATGTGATCCAGATATTTCAACTGTCACTACAATCTTAACCAGTTCAAATCTAGTGTCAACGACATATCCCCATAAACTGTGCCTCTGACCTCTTACTACAACCCTCAACCTTAATTGGCTCTTAGGCTTTGTACAAGGTGAACATTATAGTTAAAAAGAAAAACTATTAGAATAGCAAAAGATGCATTTCCAAAATTAAGCAAAGTAATATGAAAAAAGAAATTTTTGTTAGAAACAAAGAAAATTGCTGAACAATTTCTGTCTGATTGAAGTGAAGCCTAACAGTAATGTTGTTCTACAGAAGGATGTTGGGAATGCCACAGACAAAGTATGTAAATAAGAAGGAAGTTTTAAGGTAAATCGAAAACAAAAAGGATGCTGATACATAGAATTGGAATAATTTTAAATTTCTTGGACACATGAGGAAAGAGGGCTTAGAGAATTTGAAACTTGCAAGACCTATGGAAGGCAGAAGTGACAGAGAGGCAGAAGGGCATATACTTTATGATCTTGTGTAAATGGATGTTAAAATGGGGATTGGGAGTGATGGTATAAAAATAAACATTGCTAAGTGTTGCAAATGATAGGAAGTTATAGAGAGCCATGATCGCCGAATCCCCAAAGTAGCTTGACGCACAGATGGTGACAATGACCTCTCCACCATGTTCCATAAATGTTTGAATAAGTTCAATTTGAGTGGAAATCTTCACTGCCCCATTTGTCAGAGGTCACCTGAATGTCCCTCAAACCAATACTGGTCAACATATTACCTGTCAAAAGTGAACATGAAACAGTGTGTCAAATAGCAGTCACCGGTCAGTAACCTCTTTAGGTGGACAAGCAAACCCAACCCCACATGAATACACCCTATACCATTATGAAACTACCAGCCATCAGCTTTGTTGACAACTGCGATACCAACTTATTGAATTTGAATTGAGCCAATGTTGCTTGTCTGCTATCACAGAAAATTCTAACCAGATGCCTCTAGTTACAGTTACTTATGACTGTTGGCTGGCTACCACACTGTCCATAGTGAGCAGTAATGCCTTTCTTTAGTAAGAGCGGCAAGATCTCATCCTTTTACAATTGAAATGGCTAAATGTGACCACAAGTTTTATACTAATTTCCTTCTCTCACACTTCTCACTTGTGGAACTCTTCCAGCTTCTTGCTTCCCAATCAACCTTGACCTTCAAAAATTTAAATGCAAAATCACTTATCTTCTGTCTTAATTTCTGTTTTTGTTTTCTTTCCTTAATTTTTTTTTTTATTCTCTAACACTCAGTAACTCCTTGCATCTTAGTGGCTTTATTGCCTTGCTTAGGGCGAATTGATTTTTTAAAAAAATGCCTTTACCCATGATCTGGATCTAACCAATGCCTTTATCCACTATGAGAGTGACAGGACCCAAAGAGTGTGAGTTCAATACCCCGTTAAGGCAGTGGAGAACTTGGAGAAGGGAATTAACAGGAGATAACTGGAATCCATTAAACATAGCACATGGAACTAGAACAGTCTACCCCAGTGAGCAAAATAAAGGGTTCAGTTCGACATTCCAACCACCTGAAGAAGGCTGGAGCGTACAACGGCTGAAACATTGTAATAAATATGGCAACAAAGATGAGGACAAGAGTCCAAATGTAAATAGTGTACATAATACCTCATCTCGGAAATATAGACAGATTATTCCGGAGCATATGATTATTGACACAAATTTTTATAACCTAAAAATAAAATATTTTTATTAAAATAGTAAGCAAAACAGCATTTTTTATTAACAAATAACTCGCCTACAAAAACGCCTGATAATTATGCACCAACCAGGTTTTATTGCAAACTCTACCTTAGCATACATGGCTACCTAGGATTAGTCCTAAAAGTGAAGAAGAAATATTCAAAATTGGAGAGAATCTGCATCTGTATGAATCTGAAATTTCTACACTGAGATGGAAAACCAATAAAGTCTGGCGATATCCCAAGATGCTCTTTTGTACAAAATCCAAGTGCTGTCTGGAATAATCATGTCGGTGAAAATTTTTTAAGTTATAAAATAAGCAAGGAATTTTTGATTGCTGGAATAAAATGGCCTTGCCTCAAGGAAAATCAATTTAAAAATAAGAATAGCATACCAAATAAACACTGCAAAATGAGAAGTGAATTAAATAATAATTTAATAATAATAACACTCTTGTCATTAGTATACATGAATATAAAATTACTATTTTTAACTATTTAAATTGTTTGGACTGTTGTCCTCATCTTTATTGCCATATTCATATCATACACTTCAGAATTCTTATCTCAGGTGATATTATGTTTTTATTTATGTTTTTAAGCATATCACCCCAAGCAAGGCAGGAGTGCCACTAGCATGCAATGGGTTACAGAGAGTGAGGGCAAGAGTAAAGACTGTTGTTTGATGAAAAGATAGAGAAGGACGGGATCACGATCAAGACATCAGAAGATGTTGATTGACATTACATTTGAATATTTGAAGATTACAGCTATCAAGGAAGCAAGTAAGAGGAAGGGAGTTCCACTGTTGGGAAGTGCAGGAAAAGAAGCTGTTGCAGTTACATTTAAATGTTTCGACAGTGAAAGAGTAGGTCGGAGATGCCAACCTAGTAGCACGCTTAAATTCATGAAGTTTGGGTACCAGTGAAAGTAGCTTGTCAGAGCAGTTTCCATGAAAATATTTGTAGAAAAGACAGAGGGAATCCACAGCATATCTGTGAGAAAGTGACTGTAGACTTGATGCCAGATCAGGATTTATCACATTGCATATCTGTCTCTGGATTTTGTCGAGGACATTGAAATGGTTTCAGATCGAACCCTTTATTTAGTAGATTGCTCTAATTCTATGTGCCATGCCTTTTTACTAATTCCTTTTAGTAACTCAACTCACTAAGCTTTTTCCCCCTCTGCCATCGTTATTGAACTCACAAATCTTTGGATCAAGTCACTTTTTATTTACATTATTCGGACTTATCACAACGTTTCGGCCACTGTATGCTCCAGCCTGCTTCAGGTGGTTGGAATGTAGAACTGAACCCTTCATTTCACTCACTGGGGTAGACTGTTCTAGTTCCACGTGCCATGTTTAATGGATGTCAGTTATCAGTTATCTCTTGTTAATTCCCCTCTGAAAGTTCTCCACTGCCTTAACAGGGTATTGAACTCACACTCTTTGGGTCCTGTCACTGGATCTAACCAACGCCTTTATCCACTGTGCCATGTGTCCTCAAGTACAACAGCCGAAACATTGTGATAAACATGGCGACAAAGATGAGGACAATAGTTCGAATAATGTAAATAATGTACATAATACCTCATCTCAGAAATATAGACAGATATTGAAGTCATTTTTTGAATCACTCAAACAATGCTTTTATTTACTTGGGACATCAGTGAGTGAATTTTGGGACTTATAAACCTATTGTCTCAGTAATTTTTTTTTTCAGAGCTCATATTACAATTTTTTGTTATTGTTTTTCTATTCTCTGTATTACTGATTCCCATATTGTATTCATGTATATAGCTTGGCTGGCTGAGGATTTTTGTGGTCTAGCATATGCATTGATCAAATCAAATTTTCATAATTTCCAGTGGGTGTTCTCTGTCTATTATACCAGCTTCATCCCACAGAGGGTGATCGCTCATTTCTCTCCATATATGGTCAGCCATGCCTGATTTTTCTCTTCACCCCTCATGTTATGGACTGACGGTGTTCGTACTCTTAGGGGGTGGCCTGTTTCTCCTTTATACCCCATGCAGCTGTGGCAAGAAATATGTTCTAACTTGGATGTCTTTGTAGTGTTGAACCACTCCCGAAGGTTGTCCTAATGTTCTACGGACTACAGATCTTTTGTATCTTTTCCAATAAGCCCTTCACATAGGGTCGATACTGATGTCCCCAAGGACCCATGGCCCAGTGGATAAAAGCATTGGTTGAGTGATCCAAAAAATGACTTCACCCAAAGAGTTGAGTTCAATACCTGGCCACAGCAGAGGGAACAGAAACTTAGAGAGTTGATTTACTAACAGGAATTAACTGAAACTGAGCTATCCAGAAAAGGCATGGCATGTGGAATTAGAACAATCCACCTTCATGGACTAAATAAAGAGTTTGGTTTGAGAGTCATCTGAAGAATGTTGGAGCATACAATGGCCAAAACATCATGAATATGGCAATAAAAATGAGGATAACTGTTACAATACAAAAATTGAATAAGGATAGAATGATGTAATACAAGAATGTTAACTTATACCTTGAACTTTTTTCAAATATCTCCTTTTCTAAAAGAGATACTCCCTTCCCAACATAACCATAACAGGAGACCTATTACTTAAAATAAATACATAAATAATTTATCAAAATAAATAATAATTACATTAAAAAATAAATATATGTATAAACAAACAAAAAAATAAAATTTCAACATTTAAGATTTACTCCCTTACATTTAATATGCATTAAATTACATCACTTAGTGTCCTCCATAGTTTAGCTTTGTTGACACAGCGTTAAGAAAATTTTAAGAGTTCTTAAATTTAAAAATTTTGCAAAACCAACAACATTTTTAGTTTTGTTTATAAATACTTGTTGCAAAATAAAATTCTTACATTTGCCTGGATAAAGTCAATCAGAACGAAAGGCGTTGGCTAAGTTTTCCATTTGTCTTTATTCATATCATTTTGCACATATACTTTTAGTCATATTTGAATTTTTACACACACGTTATATATATATATATATATGAGACAGAGAGAAGGAAAACTTTTCTTTACCGTGTTTCTTCCCCAGGTGCAGATTTATATTTTGGTAAGATCCGATAGTGGCACTCTTGAGAATTTTCCATCTAAGTTACTTTCTATTTTAATAAGTGTGGCATTCTTTAGATTGAAGTTGTGATTGAATTTATTCCTCTGACTGTCTAATGTATGTGATAAATTGTTATCTAAAACATCCTTTGTGTGTTCATAGATACACTTTTTTAAAATTTCTAAGTTTCCCCAATATATATTTTAGGAACAGTTGTGACAGTTTATCTTTATATATACCTGTTTCAGAATTATTATTGTTATTGGTATTTTTGGTTCTGAACATATCCATGATAGTTTTGGATGTGGTTGTAATTATTTTGATATTGGATAAAAAGAATATTTATCTAAAATTGAGTTTTCTTCTCTTTCTGATATTAGATTCTCTAAATAGTAAAAGTTGATGGATTTGAATTGTTATTGCTAAAACGTTTTGTTTTTGCTGCTTCTTTAGAAATGAAAAGAGCAAATAAAAGTAGCAAATATTTTGGTAAGAAATTTTCTGTTTATTTGCTTTCATTCTGCACATCATAAATGTGGAAACCTGGCTTTCATGTAATAGTTAAAAAGCCAATCTTGACTGTAATGAATTTGAACCTTAACTCGCCCATGTGTAGTAATCTTTTGTACCAGATACATGTGCTGCCTGAAATAGATATGCCAGTGGGAACTTTTCATATTACATAATAAGCAGAGTTTCTTTTTTTTTTTTTTTTTTTTTTTTTTTTGTTCCTGGAACAAAATTGTCCTGCAGAGAAAATTACCAACTCTACTCTTCCCATGAAGCCACCTCCTTCACCTACATTTAGACACACCAGCTCACATCTGCTGTATAGGCGATACAAAAGAATTTTATATTTACTATTCTTGTTATTTCTTAAGACATTTTTTATGTTTATACATTCTTTGTACAGATACAAATATTTAAGTAAATTCTCTGTTTATAATAAACAGTATTAACAACATTTACCGGCCTGAATGTCCGATAAATTTTCATAGAAAAAATGCATCCTCCGACAGGAATTGAACCTGTATCCTATACGGAACCGTCATATAGTCTTACATGCCTTAACCGATTGGGCTACAGAGGAGCGTTCAGTTACCAAGGTCGATTTTACTGTTTTTAAACACAATTCTACATGATTTTCTCTCATTCATTCATATCTGCTCAATGCGTATCCAAATGTAAACAAATGACATCAAACATTATGAAATGAACAAAGTTCGACAATTATTTTTTAAGACATTTTTATGTTTATATGTTCTTTTTATAACATAAAAAATAGATAAACAAATAAAAATGTGTGACGTCATTTGTTTACATTTGGATACACATTGAGCAAATATGAAGCCTCGACCACACCCTATTTGATAATGGGAGTAACATGTGTGCGGTCTTTTAAAAGACACCTCATATGGAATCGCAACCACATTTTGTATAGCACACCTTAAAAGTTTATACTACTTCCCCATAATACAGCATAGAACAAAACCATTAAAAATGACCCCCTTGAAAATGGTTCATGAATTGATCAATAGAGCTTGGGACAATAATCCTCAAAGACTCCCCCCAAAAAAAGAAAACAGACCATTAGAAATACTTAATAAAAAAATAATTTAATTTTAATTTAATAACAAATAAGCAAATCAAAATGAAAGTTATCTTGAATGGCCACTCTAGATCTTTTCATATTAATGTAGGTCTCCGACAGGCCTCTATCCTTGGATCTATGATGTTCCTAATTTTCATCAACAACCTTTCAGATGTCAACTCAGCGTCTATACTGATGACACAACTATTTGCTCTAATTCAGTCTTTTTTATCAAATTGTGAAATGAGTTATCCTGAACAGTCACCTTTTTAGATCCTTTTGTACTAATGCAGGTGTCCCCACCTTCCTTGGTCCTACATATTTCTCAATTTTCATTAGTGACCTTCCTGATGGTACCAGCTCTCGATATTTAGCAACACCCCCACATGGGTCGATGTGGCACAAGGCCGGTTTAATGTGGGCTTACCGAGCCCGTAGGCTCGGGCAAAATTATGCCCATTAGAACCCGTATAAACAGGTTCAGGGACTGTCTACCTCCCCGGACGGCACTTTGCCCTATGGCAAAGCCCCGTCAGAGTTCCTCTCCGCCAAGGCGGAGAGTTTAACAGCACGACTCCCTAGCCGCAGCCAGGAACGTCTGATGGTACCAGCTCTCAACTGGTTATCTATTCAGATAACACAACCATTTACACTTGTCTCAACAGTAAGTCTGATTGGTTCGATAATGTCAAATTGGCAGCTGATCTAAAAAAAATGACCTACAATCTGTTGTTAAACTGGTGTAAGAAATGGCTTAATTTTAACACGTCCAAAACAAACCAGCTCTCTTTTAATGATTTAAGAGAACCCTTTTTTGCCTTCCATCAGCATGGCTGATGCTAACCTCCAGAAGAGTGATTCCTTGAACCTTCTTTGGCTAATGCTATAGAAATTGTATTAAATCAGGTGCTTGGTCTGCTGTATAAGGCTGGAAACCTTTCTCAATAGAATCTCTTACATATTTATAAATCTACCCTTCATCCATGCATTAAATACTGCTGCCACATCTGATCAAGTGCTTCTGCTGTGTATTTAGAAATTTTTGATAAAATACAAAGGAGAATCTGCAATATTATTGGTCCTGGTCTGACATCTGGGCTTCAGTCACTTTCTCACCCCTGTAACATAGCTTCCCTGTAACATAGCTTCCCTGTAACATAGCTTCCCTGTAACATAGCTTCCCTGTAACATAGCTTCCCTGTACCATTTCTATGATTCTTCTCATGTAAATCTTCCAATGAGCTTTTCTCTTTTGTACCTAGACTTTATGAAGTTAAGTGCAGTATTAGATTTGCAGCAAGATCTCAACGTTTTATAGTTGGAATGGCTCGGTGTAACAGTTTATTCTATCACACTTCTTGCTTGTGGAACTCTCTTCCATCATCTTGCTTTCCAGTCAGTTTTGATCTTCAAAAATTTGCAGGCGATGTCAATCATTATCTCCTATCTTCTTAATTCCTGTTCTTTTATTATTCTCTCTACTTAATGTTTTCTTTTTCTCATATTCTCTCATATTCAGTAACCACTCATGCCTTAGTGACTTTATTGCCTTGCTTGGAATGAAATAATAAAAAACAAGTTTTATTGCCAACAATGTCTGCCATAACTCAAGGGACGGTGGGCATTAATAGGCTAAATTTAGAGGTTCAATCCTAACTTGTCTCCCCACCCCATGAAAAGTAAATAAAAATTATGATTTTAAGAAATTATGTCTCCACATTTAGATGAACTAACCATCATGGAAGGGGAGTCCGTATCTTTAAATAGGAAGGGGAGTCCGTATCTTTAAATAGGAAGGGGAGTCCGTAACTTTAAATAGGAAGGGGAGTCCGTATCTTTAAATAGGAAGGGGAGTCTTTTGATATAATGACAAATGATTTCCTCCTGGTGCAACCCATTTTATTTGGAGATCTAGTTTTCCTTTGGCTAAATTAATTATCTAGTAAAACAGAAACACTAATTTCTATGATATGGTAAAAGTTTACTGTGTTCGCATTAATCAGTGAATGAAAAATAAAAAGAAATTACATTTTCAGCAGCAAAAGCTATGAATAAATGTGTACAAATAAGGAGAAACAGGCACCTACATTTCAAAGCATAAGATCTATATTTATAAAAAAAATGAAATTTACCACTTGATTAATTCTCAGACCAATATACTCTCCTAACCTGTTTCACCCCATCTATCTTTAGAATTCTTTTAGCTGCTATTTATACATGAATGGGAAAATATAAAGCTGAGAAAAAGAAATATATTAAAGTCATTTTTAAAAATGGAGATTGATAAAGTTGGTATGTTTTAAAGATTTTTTAGACATTTTTTTTTTTTTTTTTTTTTTTTGTAACAAAATACCATGGAAACTCAAGTTTGAATGGAAATGGAAAAAAAACTTTTGAGCGTGTAGGAATGAAGCATGGCTTTCTTAAAAAGAAAAATTATAAAGATAAAAATTTGTTTTCTTTTCTACTGTGTTGTTGATGCTTGCAAAATATTGGCTCACCATGATGTTTCTGGAACTATCAAATATGTAGGTAAAGGGTCAGTATAAGCACTGCATATTCTTCTATGTACAGTGTAACCCGGATATAAGAGTTGTCGGGACCGGAGAAGAAGTCTCTTATATCCGGGTTTATCTTATATCCGGGTTTCGTCTATTTTGTTTAGGTAAGTATGGGCTCTAATTTGGGACCAGTGAAAATCTCTTATATCCGGGCTACACTGTACCATCTTTCTTCAGGACTTTGGTGATCACAGCCCTCCACATTTCCCTGTCCTTTGTAATTCTTATTAAATTTTTGTCTTTTTGTTATCTCTTGTTAGATAGGTTATGCACTGCATTCCTTTGCCACTCTTGCCTGCAATATGTCCTGTGAGTATCACATTTTCCAAGCCTATTTCCTCATATGCCTGTGAAATTTCAACTCTCTTTCAGATGTTAAGTATAAGTGTACTTTTTGTTAATATTTTTTCTAAAACATCATTGCTCACATAGTCAGTCCATAGTATTCTCAGCATCCTTCTGTAGAACAATATTTCTGTTGCTTCAAGTTTCTTCATCATTGAGGAGATTGTTCAGTATTCACTGCCATATAGGAGGACTGGTATTACATAACAGTTCAATATTCCTTACTTTATAACAAAATTTTCCTGTTTCTTAATACTTTGCTTAGCTTTTGGAAGGCATCTTTCACTATCCCAATGTGCCTTCAGATTTTGATGTCACACTTTTTTTATCCTTTGTTTGTTTTTCCCAGACATTTACATTTCTGTACTTGTTTGATTTTGGTTTCTCTAATTTGTTATTTTGCATGTTGGGTCGTTCCTTTTGCTAACAACTATGCATTTTCACTTCTTGCAGTTGTCTGCTATCAACAATATGTCGTCTGTATTCATGTCTTATGTTGTTAAGTGTATCCTGGAGGAACTTCTAATTCTCTCAGATTCGCCTCACTGCATATTTTGAATAAGTCCAGTGAGAAGATACAACTAATTTAAGAATTAATCATTTTTTACTAACATATTTGATGGTATACAAGATTGATAGGTATATAAGAACCCCCTACCATTTCAGTAGGGAATATTTGGATTCACTGATTTTTGTGGGTTATTTAACATTTATCACTCTGTAAGGGACTTTATTTGCTGTACAAAAAGTTTATCCTACCACTGAAACAATAATGTTTGAATTTCATAGTTGTGTTGTCATATCCTGTTAAGGCAACAGAAAACAACTTTGAGTGAAATTAACAATAAGGATATTGCAATTGAGAAACCTTGAAAAAGAATGCAATGGAAAGGGAAATATTGCAGAGTGCTAAATGTTAAAACCAAACCACATTTTGGGTTGCAAGTATAATTCTTTTGTGAGTGAATATTGTATTAACAATTTTGGGGAGAAAAAATACAAAAGCATAATCAAAATGATTGAAGTCGGTTGTACAGATATGTCTAAAAAAAAAAAAAAAATTTAAATTTAAAAATTTCAAATTTTAATGTTCAAACATATTCAGCATTCCTGATGCTTGTATTTTTAGATCTCTTCCATCAACAAATCCATTACTTTAATCTGAAGTCCTTCTAGAGGACGTAACGCATTACACAGGATATTTTCCACTTTGTCATTCATTTTCCTAATATATTTAATTCAGATACATTCAAAGTACCATGATCTATAGTCACAAAGAGTTTCAAGTTAAAATATTATTTACATTAAATAATTTTATCTTAACAATGACGATTTTTTCTTTGTGAGATAAAATTCTTTCACTGGTGATGGTATATTAAAGGTATATATATATATATATATATATATATATATATATTAAAATTTTCAGACACACTGGGTTGTATATCAATATTTTTTTGTTTTATTTCAGTTAGGTTCCTTGACTAGTTTCGGCCAGCATGGCCATCATTAGGAGAAAAAAAAAAATCCCTGCTTGTTAGTAGCCGTGAACTACAGGATTGAATGACTGTCTCTGAAGAAAGTGAATTTTATCTGTCTATATTTCTGAGATGAGGTATTATGCACACTATTTACATTATTCGAACTATTGTCCTCATCTTTGTTGCCATATTTATGACAACAGACACATGGCACAGTTGATAAAGACGTTAGTTAGATCCAGTGACAGGACCCAAAGAGTGTGAGTTCAATACCTGGTTATGGCAGTGGAGAACTTTCAGAGGGGAATTAACGGGAGATAACTGATAACTGACATCCATTAAACATAGCACGTTGAACTAGAACAGTCTACCCCAGTGAGCGAAATAAAGGGTTCAGTTTGACATTCCAACCACCTGAAGAAGGACAATGGAATACTGAGTGTGCCCTGGCCAAAACGGAAAACCAGGTCACACTGAAATCCAACACGCAAGTAGGATTATTTATTAGATGATCTGCAATCGACAACCCATACGTATTTCGAATGGAATCGGCCAACAAAAAATTATTTAATATTTTCGTAGGTACGTGTTGTTTTATCCTAGCATCCAAACGCTGAGTCGTTCTACCTATGTAGTCGCATCC
>OZ038493.1:10117024-10138364 GCA_964036315.1 Acanthosepion esculentum
ATTTCACCATATCTTAAATTTAATGCTATCACAAAGGAGAAATTTCTTTCATTGGTGCATATATATATATATATATATATATATATACACACACACACACATTTTGAATTGGAGTTCAAAATGTATGACGTCGTTTGTTTACATTTGATACACTAAGAGCAGATATGAATAGAGATTTATGGAATATTTAAGTTTAAACATAGTAAAATCGACCTTGCTAACCAGACGCTTCTCTGTGGCCGAACGGTTAAGGCACGTCACGCGAAATGACGGTTCCATATAGGATACAGGTTCGATTCCTGTCGGAGAACGAAAATTTTCTATGAAAATTTCTCGGACATTCAGGCCAGTAAATGTTATTTAATGCTGTTTATTATAAACAGAGCATTTACTTAAATACTTGTATCTATAAAAAGAACGTTAAACATATCAAAAATGTCTTTATTATTTATATATATATATATAGTGCGTGTGTGTGTACAGGCTCCACACATGAAAAAAAGAACTTGTCACATCCTGCCTCATTGGAAGGCCAAGTAAATAATATCACAATGGCATAACAAAGGATGAACTGCATTAAGTAGAATTTTTTTCCTATTTTGGCATTTACTTTTTATTGTTTAATCATTTCACCCCATGCAAGGCAATAAAGACGTAGAGATAAGGAGTTACCGAGTATGAAAGAATAATAAAAAAGAGAAACATTATGAAGGACCAAGAACAATAAAAGGAGAGGAATCAATAAGACAGTAGATAACGATTGGCGTTGCATTTAAAAATTTTTGAAGATCAAAGTTGGCTGGAAAGCATGGAGCTGGAACAGAGTTCCACAGACAAGAAGTGCAAGAAAAGAAATTGTTAGCATAGAACTTAGCATTCATTTCAACTGTAAAATAATAAGACCTAGCTGCCAATCTAGTACTGCACTTAAATTTGTGAAGTTGAAGTATCAAAGAGAAAATTTCATCAGAAGTATTACCAAGAAAATCAAAATTTAGTTTTTTATGACATATGTCGGGTTTTGAAACTGCTTCTAGATGCTCTCAGGACTATAGGCAGTGACATTCTTTGTCTCCTTTTTTTTCCTTTTTTACTCGGGGATGGCAAGATGTAGGTCAAACGAGGAAAATGCTTTCCCACTGGGGAACACACACACACACACACACACACACATGTATGCACCTTTAACTTTCTCTATGACTTTCTCCTACACCAAGCTACACACACACAAGCAATTCACTAGTTTGAATGTTTTCTTCATTCATGTTCATTGTTCTGTAACCCATAACAAGATTCTAATGTTTACGCACACCTTTGTTTCATTAATACATACATTATCATATTGTTCATACATATATATTGGTTCTTGTCATTTCTTTACATTTCTGAATGTGGATTCACATCCCAAGTTTGCCATGTTTGTTATGGGCATTTTAGGCGGCACGTTTATCCCACAATGCATGTACCAGCTTGCAATACACATTGCCTTTTCTACATAAGACAATACTTAAAGAAAATATTAAAGTAGATATTAGTTACAGATATTAATAATAAAAAAAACAATTTATACTTCTTTTTATACAAGTAAACAATATATAATAATTATATTTTAAATTATAAATCTATACTAATCAGAGATATTTATTCTAGTCTCAATAGTAAGTCTGATCAGTTTGTTCCAGTCAAATTGGCAGCTGATCTCATAAGTGACCTACAATCTGCAGTTAACTAGTGCACGGAATGACTTAATTTTAACACCTCCATAATGCAACTTCTCGCAATTAATGATCTGAGAGAACACTTTCTGCTTATCCTCAACATGGCTAATCTACAGAAGTGTGACTCATTGCACCTTCTCAGGCTAACGTTCTCTGCTGACATAAAGTGGTAACACTATACTGAACCCATTGCTAGGTCTGCTGCTAAGAAAGTTGATTCACTATGTCATGCTAGATAATTTTTCTCTCCAGAATTTTCTTCGGTATTTATATATCTGCTATTCTTCCATGCTTTGAATATTACTGCCACATATGGTCCTGTTGCTCTTGCTATATATTTAGAGATTCTTTTTTTTTTTTTAATCATATCACATCACCCCAAGCAAGGCTGGAGGCCACTATCACGCAAGGGGTTAAAGAAGGGTTGGAGGAAGAGCAGATAGGAGTGGCAAGGGAGGGGATGTGGAGAAAGACAGTGGGTCGATCAAGGCAAGGGGGCCACAAAAGATCCGGAGCGAGAGCAGATAGGAATGAAAAATGAAAGAATGTGGAGAAGGGAAGTGGATAGATCAAGGCAACTGGAGATATTGATTGACGCTACACTTGAACCGTTGGAGATTGTATTTGTCAGGGAAACAGTAATAGGGAAGGGTGTTCCATAGGCGAGATGTGCGAGACATGAAGCTATTGGAGTAGAAGAGACGTCTACATCTAACAGTTTCCACGGTGTAGGGGTGGGAGTGGGATGCCAGCCTGGTGGGGCGTTTAAATACTTGATAAAATCCAAAGAATCCGCAATCTGGCGTCTTTGTTTCAGTCACTTTCCCACCGCCGTAACGTGGCTACCCTCTGCCTTTTCCATAAATACTTTCATGGTATTTGTACTGATGAACTTTCCACCATTGTGAATATTCATTGGGCTTTTATTTTTAAAAGGTATTTTTATTTCCTACCCCCGACAGACAAAATGTACATATGGGAACTAGTTAGGAATTCATAGTGTCTTTAAGGTATTATGGTTGCTTTGGTAAGAATGTGTTGTTTGGGTCAGTAATTGTGGTTAGTTAAGTTTAAGATAACACAGATTGAAGGCTAGCATCCACCTTTTTGGCCTTGTGCCACATTTTTGTATTTTCAAAATAAAATATTACTTAAAATATAAATAAAATAAATATAACTTTCCTCTATGGTAACTAGACATTAAAAATTTAAGTGCAGTACTAGATTGGCATCTAGGTCTCATCAGTTTACAGTTCTAAGTTCTATGCTAACAGTTTCTTTTCTTGCACTTCTCACTTGTGGAACTTTATTCTGGCTCCATGTTTTCCAGCCAATTTTGATCTTTAAAAATTTAGATGCAAAGTCAATCATTATCTTCTGTCTTCTTGCTTCATATTTTTATTCTCACACCTTAATAATGTTTCTCTTTTTTTTTTTTTATTCCCACTCAGTAACCCCTTGTGCCTTAGTGGTTTAACTGTCCTGCTTGAGGTGAATGATGATTAAAAAATATTCACTATTTTCTTTGGATATATTCACTTTATTTTTTTCATGGTTCTTTTGACTTTCTGAGGTGATGCTGAGTACAAAACTAACTTTGGTATCTCTTACATGCTGGGGCCACCACAGATCAACTCTTCTTAGATCAATATTAAATTTGATTCCAACTTCTTTTCATGAATCACATACTACGCTAGTACAACACAGCCTTATATAGGTTTTACTTTTTATAACTTGTCCAGTAATCATAATGTTAAAATTGTCTATCTGAATAAAGGAAAATGAAATACTATAATGCTGCCTGAATTTAAACTTTCACATAAATTTATATTCCAATGAAAGAAATATTAATAAAAATAATAAATAATAAGAAAAATAATAAAATAAGAAAAAATAAAAATAATAAAATAAGAAAAAATAAAAATAATAAAATAATAAAATGATAAAATAAAAATAATAAAATGATAAAATAAAAATAATAAAAATAATAAAATGATAAAATAAAAATAATAAAATAAGAAAAAATAAAAATAATAAAATAAGAAAAAATAAAAATAATAAAATAATAAAATGATAAAATAAAAATAATAAAATGATAAAATAAAAATAATAAAAATAATAAAATGATAAAATAAAAATAATAAAATGATAAAATAAAAATAATAAAATAATAATGATAAAATAAAAATAATAAAATGATAAAATAAAAATAATAAAATAATAATGATAAAATAAAAATAAATAATAAATATATTAATAAAAATACTAAAAAATATTAATACTAAAAAATATTAATACTAAAAAATATTAATAATATTAAGAAAAATAATATTATTGTTGTTAATAATAAAAATATTAATAAAAAACAGTTTGTTCATCCCTAACAAAACACCAATGTGCTATTTCCATTCAGGATGTTGGTGATCATAGCTCTCCACAACTTCCTGTCCTTTGTAGCTTTTAATATAGTTTGCCTTTTTGCTATCTCTCCTAAATCTTGTTCCACCATCAATTTGCTCAAGCTCACTAGCTAGGTTATGCATTGTTATCCTCCCTCTTGCCTTCAATCTGTCTTGTGAGTATCAAATTTTCTAAGCCCTCTTATGTACCCGAGAAATTTCAACATAATTCTTTCTGGTGTTAAGTGTAATAGTATCCCTTTTGTTTCGATTTTCTCTAAAACTTTGTCATTACTCACATGTCCAGGCCATGGTATTCTCAGCATCCTTCTGTAGAAACATATTTCTGATGAATGGTGTATCTGGGACACTTGAAGTCAGAAAGATGAATCTTCTGAGCAGGAAGAGTGTAGCAGGAAAGCTGGGATTCTGTAGCACAGACACTGGAAATACCCTCGCGACGAATTCTGGTTTAGTACGCACCCACGTGAACTTTGCTGGACACTCAAACTTCTTCTGCTGACTCAACAAGAACTCGCAATTTTTATACGTTCTTGCGACTCGTCATTCCAGTGCCGGTGCTTGTACAGTCTGCCTCGCTAGCAATTTGCGTGCACATATAGGCTACGCTACGCTACTCTACTCTAGCCTTCTTGGACCTACGAGGTAATTCTCCACAAAGGGATCAAGGTTTATTAAGAAAAGGAGTGTCGGTATGAGGTTTTGTGTGTGTGTTGCGGCATTCACCCTGGGTCGGTTAAGCCGGCTCCTTCCAAAGAATTCACCGCGTCCCGAACGAAGGCCGACCAAGCATGGTGATCCGTCGCCAATGATGAAACGAGCGACAGCCATTCCCGATTCCAACGGCGGGTACCGTAGATTGTTGGACCCAGAATCAGCCCCGCATTTTGTTTCACCATCCTTAGCCACGTATTGAGCTGGCCGCCACATCGCCTCTTCCAGCCCCGAAGAGGGACCGGATCGATGGCTTCTCTGATGAGCTCGTTGACGACGGAGAGCGAAGACGCCTCGCGAGCAGAGCTTGCTGGAGGGAAGTTATTTGGCATCGCTCTCGGACCACCGCGTTTGACACGAAGTGTTGCCAGTGCACACGCAGGATACGACGCAGACAGTCGTGATCGAAAAACCTCCAACCTCCGAAGATCAGACGCTCTAATCGGCCAGGACTCACATCCGTAGAGGAGAATTGTGCGGACGAGTGCTTGGTAGACTCTAATTTTTGTGGCTAGCTTGATTTCGCGTCTAGACCATAGGCGGGATTGTAGGCGGCAAAAAGCCAACCGGGCATTCGCGATGCGATTACTTATATCCTCCTTTCCTTGTCCTGTCGCAGTGATGATCGATCCTAGATACTTGAAGCGATCGACTTCTTCAAGAACTTCCCCACCTAGGACAATTGGCTGCTTTTCGGTAGGGAGAAATCCCGCCGTCAGCAGTTTTGTTTTTCCCGCGTTGATTTTCATGCCCAGCTGGCATGCAAAGCGTTGCATTTCGTCGACTGCTAACTGGATGTCAGCAAAGTTTATGAGGTTTTGGCTTAAAATGGAGAGATCTGTAAGAAAAGCACTTGTCAGATGTGCAGGATTTTGAATATAAAAAGTTTATATAAATGTTTTTTAGTATATGAATGATTTTAATATATTTAATTTTAATTTATATTTGATATATTTAATTTAATATATATTTTAATATACATAATTTTAATATATAAATGATTTTTTTCATATGTTGACATGAGAAGCACATTTACATTATTCGGACTGTTGTCCTCATCTTTGTCACCATATTTATTACAACGTTTCAGCTGTTGTACGCTCCAGCCTTCTTCAGGTGGTTGGAATGTCGAACTGAACCCTTTATTTCACTCACTGGCGTAGACTGTTCTAGTTCCATGTGCCATGTTTAATGGATGTCAGTTATCAGTTATCTCCTGTTAATTTCCCTTGGAAAGTTCTCCACTGCCTTAACCGGGTATTGAACTCACACTCACACTCAAGGACACATGGTACAGTGGATAAAGACGTTAGTTAGATCCAGTGACAGGACCCAAAGAGTGTGAGTTCAATACCCAGTTAAGGCAGTGTAGACCTTTAATAGGGAAATTACCAGGAGATAACTGATGACTGACATCCATTAAACATGGTATGTGGAACTAGAACAGTCTATCCCAGTGAGCAAAATAAAGGGTTCAGTTCGACATTCCAACCACCTGAAGAAGGTCAGAGCGTACAATGGCCGAAATGTTGTAATAAATATTGCAACAAAGATGTCTAAATAATGTAAATAGTGTACATAATACCTCATTTCAGAAATATAGACAGATACTGCAAGACTGAAACGTAATAAATATGGCAACAAAGATGAGGAAAATAGTCCGAATAATCTAAGTAGTGTACATAATACTTCATCTCAGAAATATAGACAGATACTGAGAATCAAGCAGTGTAAAGAAAGTAGTTATAGAGGAAGGAGTATTGTGGGGAAAAATAAAAATTCAAAAGTTGGGGAAGCTATGATTGCCCATAACTTGAGTGACTCTTCATCATTGTTAGGGATTTAGTAGAAATCGGATGATTTGATGTTCTCATTTGGGTGTAGTCTTTTCAGTTGAGACATTTAAGTGATAAGTGATTTCGTTCCAGATTTGGGGATGTTAGATACTTTGGCAGCCGTAAATGATGACAGAACAAAATAGTAAAAACTGTTAATAACTGAAAAACAAAATATAGCGTTCTCTATTTTGTAATTATGTGCACGTCTCCTCAAAGACTAAACAACCACAATTTCTTTTTTACCAAACTGATTTTCCGTATTCTTTCTGCGACGCTACCATTTTTTTTTCTTCCTTTTACTTTCTGCAATGTTTCTTGCTCAGCTGGAAGAAATTCTTAACCTGCATCTCTTCCACAATTATCATATAAATAAATGAAAGATAAAACATAAAAATAACAAAAACATTTTCGGCAGAGCACATGTTTGAACACAACAGAAACTAAAAAAGTTTGCTGATTTCACCTGTTAGCAGGAACTATCCGATCATTCATCGATAAAGCTCACAGCTAAATATACTTTAGTAGCTGACTAGTTTGTTAGTAGTTACTATTTTGCTGGTGCCCAGACTGCATGAATTTAAGCAAGCTACTAGGCTGGCATCTTGGTTCCACCCTTTTGCTGTCAAAACGGTTAAATGTAACTCTCTTCTACTCAAACAGCTTCTCTCGCACTTCCCATCTGTGGAACTCCCTTCCCCTTGCTTGCTTCCCTGATAACTATAATCTTGAAATATTCAAGTGTAATGTCAATCGACATCTGGTACGTTGATCATGTTCCCCGTCCTTTTCTGTATCTTTTCCTCAAACATGCCTCTTTACTCTAGTTCTCAATCCTCTGTAACCCCTTGCGTGCTAGTGGCACTCCCGCCTTGCTTGGGGTAATTTGCTTTAAAAAAAGGAAAAAAAGTATAGTTCAAGATTCACCATTGCAAGAGCCAGATGAGGGCGAAAATTGCGTAGTGCTGTCATATATGGGCAGGTCCTGTCCTGCCTTCACTTTCCAGTCTTGATGTTGTTCAAGTGTCTACACAGCTTTGTGGATGATAAATTATTTTCCACTCTACAACTCCTTACCCCCAGACGAAATGTCACACGCCTCTTGCTAATCTCTTGCTAATTCCATGGTAAGTTTTCAGACAAGTCACACATCTTAGCTATACCAGTTCTAACTTTCACAACTAGTGCCTACCATTCCACATACATTGTAGCAAACAACTTCTCTTTACCGACATGCTTCCTCCTCTGATGGACTTTAACTAGCCAGATGTAAAGATTTTATACTTTAAAAACAACACTTTACTCTTTCTAGATATTATAGAAAAATCTACCAAGAAGATTAAATCTGAAATAATTATAGGGTTCTATTTAAGAGCATGGTTGAGTAATAGTGGCTCGGATTGAGGAATCGGAGAGCCGAGTTCAAATTCCAGTCAAATCCATTACATTCACTTATGTGTTAATACCCTTGAGAAAGGCATGAATCCTCTTCTCCCCACAGCTATTGGTAAATAGCAGGACAGACCAGGTTCTATAGCCTAGGATGGCAACTGGTCTATTGCAGAAAGAAATGGTAACCTGCTGCAGGGGTGTGGGGAACTGCCTCATCAGTCATGTATTGAAAGAGACATGATTGCCTAAGCATGTATCACGCATGGCACATGACTGACTGAAGAATCTGAATCCTCCAATAATTATCTAAAGAAGAAATATACGTAGAAAACACTTACAAAAACCTCCAACATCCTTATTTCATCAACAATGCTAAATAATATTACAGCATACTGATGTAATGGAATAACTTGCCACTCCCATGAGAGGTGGCACTATAAGTGGTAACCACCTATAAGTATTTGTTAGGACAGTGGACAGCAGAGTCGAGCTGGGATCTGCAAGACTAGCAGCCTTTTGATAGCAGCAGACAGACAACGTTACTGACTTGCGACAACCGTGTGCATAAACATTACTTCCTTGCTTGTTGTACTGGTTTCTACAATAAACCTGTTACTATTTATCCACCGTGTTTGTCCATTCCATATTACTATTACTTTGTAGCAGACCGTGGGGTGAAGATGTGGAGAGATATCAGAAGTTACATAGAGTTTGTAAGGAGAAATTATGTGTGTGTGTTGTGAGTGTTCGTACGTATGTGTATTGTTCTTAGCATGTTCCCAGAATTTGGGAAACGCTGTATCTGTGTGAGGTAACATATTGGCGTTCATTGAAAAAGATATTTACCTCACCTCGGCGCGAGGTAGCGGCCCAAGGCCTAAGTCGAAAAAAGAGATCAAGGCGAAGGGTCACCCAGTATTTATAGCCAGGGGAGAGAGACCCCTGTTGAAGGATTAAGGAACTGAGGAGGAGCTAATTGCGACAATACCACCCCTCAGTATAAAAGTTGTAGAAAGCAAACTTTTATTATGTGAAAAGTTTTGAATATTGTTCTTGTGAACTGAAAAGAAAATGTGTCTAAGTGTGGTTGAGATGCGTGATTCGACGAAATGTGCTTGTGTTGTCGTCAGGGTACTGTGCATTTGTCTAGTGGGTCAGAGTCGGGGCACGTCCTGGAAGAAACGTCGGTAGTGTTCAGCGTTTCTTTTTTTTTCCAATTCTCCATGTTGAGCTGGGTTTGTCGTCCCGTCAACCTGTTTGCTGGCCTGGTCGTAGTTTTGTTTGAAAGATGAGGTTGTTTGGGATGCGTGGATAAAATTGGCTTACAAGATTTAATGGTAGCAGCGTTGTGGCGAAGTTGGTGGCTGCTGCTGCTAGGCTTGGCTGCTGCTTGTGGTCAGCGACGAGGGTTGGCCAAGTGAAGGTGAGAAGGGGGAGCGCGTCGCTCTACCCCGGGGCCAAGTTGAGCTGATTTAGAATTTCTACCGAGTGTCGAATGCATGTTTAAGAAAAATTTGCTATTATTGACGATAGAATATCGTTCTCGCAAATTCCTAGATAATTCGAGTTGCATCAATGCAGGGTAAGATGAAGGACGGTGAGTCGCCTTTGTTTGAGATGTGGTTCACACTTTATCTATTTCAGTCCAGATGAAGAGAGTTGAATTTAGTTAAAAATGGCGTTGCGTTTTCGTTTAGTAAGCCGGGTGAAATTAAGGTCAAACGTCGCCGAGAGAAAGAAAAGGTCAAGCAAATATAGACCAGTGGAGGAGAAAGAGTTGTAAGGCACGTCTCATAGTAGTAATTGCAGTTTCCTCGTGTTGTAGGAGAAATTCCTATTTGCCGTGCAGGAGCAAATTGTTTTGTAGACATGTCGTGAATTAAAAGTTCTTTCGTTAATAGTGTACGGCATGGATAGGATAGAAAAGAAGTTTCCAATATTATTTTGTTTTGACTGGCTCTCATTTGGAAGGTCTGTATAAGAACTTGCTTGTACATATATATCGTCTTGTGTGTGTTAGCAGGAGTTGAAAATTAAATCACGTCGGGAAGACACCATTATGTACCGGACCGTGGGGTGAAGATGTGGAGATATCAGAAAGTTAAAATTTTCTTGCTAGCCGGTCCGGCTACATGGGAATGTTGGACTTTAATTAAGTCCAAAGAAGACAAAGAAAACAAACAAGACCGATATATATGGGTAAACAAATATATATTAATAAAAAGTTACACAAAGACATGGACAGTTACATAGTTTGTAAGGAGAAATTATGTGTGTTGTGAGTGTTCGTACGTACGTGTATTGTTCTTAGCGTGTTCCCAGAATTTGGGAAACGCTGTATCTGTGAGAGGTCACATACTGGTGTTCGTTGAAAAAGAGATTTACCTCACCTCAGCCCGAGATAGCGGCCTAAGTCGAAAAAAGAGATTATTTATTTCTGTACTTTAACAGAAAATGTGGCACAGGGCCGAAGTGGGGAATGGGGAATAGGTCGGTCTTGTCTTAACTTCTAAACTTAGCTAGCCACAAACGCTGACCCAATCATCCTAACTGTTAGGATGATTGGGTCAGCGTTTGTGGCTAGCTAAGTTAGTATTTGTGTTGTTTTGGTGCAAGAAATATTGTTAGAACCTAACAATATTTCTTGCACCAAAACAACACTTTTTTTTACTTACCTTTCTTACCACACCCACCATAATACCTCAATGACTCTATGAAAATACTAACTAGACCCCTATCGGGTTATCTCCTCTTCGTTTCGTAACCCTTTCAACAGGGGTCTCTCTCTCCCGGGAGTATAAATACGGGCTGACCTTTCGCCTCTCTCTCTCTTTCCACGGCTCTTCCCACGGCTTCGCACACGTGCGGCCAAAACTGCCTCTCCTGGGGCCGGCAACCTCTCACGTGGTGCGAGGTACTGAAAAACTTTCTCTAACATATCCAATATGTGAACTCTAATACACAACCAGCGTTTCCCATATTCTGGGAACACGCTAAAACGAAATTCACAACTGTACGGACATTCAACACACACACAAACAACTTTCCATACAGACACTAACGCTTTATTCATGTTTTAAATGATGTATTTGTAATTCGTGTTTTAACCTGTTTGTTAATAATATATATTTGTTTGTACATATATATCTGTCTTGTTTCTTTCTTTGGACTCCATCATAGTCCAACATTACTATGTAGCGGGACTGGCCAGTAGGAAGTCTTAGTCCAGAGATTTTATCCTCACATTAACCCGCCGGTCCCCTACACCCCATATATACAATTTATCGTTTGTGGGGGGAGGGGAATAAAATAACAATTTTAAAAAGTAACCCCAATGACTAATTACAATATGAGACAAATAACTATTTACAAGAAACTAAACAAAATCGTGTTAGTAATAAAAAAAAAACAAAAAAAACGCAATCACTAAATGTGGCAGAAACATCATCAGTTAACCGGACGAAATTAATGCGGGACGATAAAAAATTAAAAACATTCATTCATCCCAAGCACTCACACAGACATGCACTCATTCAGACACAACAACAGATATGAACAACACACCCGAAATGAAAAAAACGCCCCGCATCCACCAGAGAACTGACATTACTGACCACCTAACGAGGGAGGGGATGGGGAATTAAACTTAAAGAAAATAGGGACAGAAATAAGTGGCCTACGAGCATACATACCCTAGCTAAGTTAACTGGAAAATGAAACTAAAGAATCAAAAACAAAACCTAAGCTAACCTAATTTGTCCGTTGCATATTCCTATTAGCACGTAATATAACACATACAGAATATCGTTGCAAAAAAGAGAACATTATTATAAGCAATGACAATAATAAACTAGATAAAAACAGACAATACTACCTTCCAACTCCTTAACATCTACAATCCAAAACAATTTATCCAATCTAAACAATATTAAAATTATTACAACCGCATTCAAACTATCATGGATATGATCAGTACCAAAATACCTATAATAATAATACGAGTTCAAAATGGAGTTTCAAATGGGCGCACAAATACAAGTAAAGCTGCAAAATACTTTTCAAAAAATGTAGAGAAAAAAATGGTGATGGCGGGGTGGGGTCAAAAAGTGCAGTGTGGTGCTTGCCAGCAGGCCAGCTATTTTTTCTTCTTCGGTTGCCTCAAGGAAATGGATTGCGTGACCCCCTTTCTCAGCTGCTACACTGGGCAATACTCTGCCCGTACTAAATAAGCTGACGTAGAAAAAACCCGTACCCATCAGTGGCTACGTAGTGCAGGGTTGAAAGCTGAAACTGAAGGTTTTATCCTTGCTGCACAGGACCAATGCTTGTTAACTACGAATTATTAAGCACATATACTAAAATATTGTTAGCCCAAGATGCAGATTCTGTGATAAATATCCAGAAACAATTGATCATCTTGTATCAGGTTGCACGATATTGGCACCCACTGAGTATAAAACCCGGCATGACAGAGTGGGCCAATATCTGCACTGGAAAATTTACAACTTCTACGGGAAGGAAACTGAAAGAAACTGGTACGAACACCACCCAGACCCGGTTACGGAGATAGGACCTGTCACAATTCTATGGGACTACACAATACACACTGACAGAACAATCAAAGCCAACCGCCCAGACATTGTTATTAAAGACCACAAACAAAAAAAAGTGCCTCCTTATTGATATGACAATGCCTGCAGACTGCAATGTATCTTTGAAGATATTCAAAAACCTGTCAAAATACATAGACTTTGAAATCTAAATCTCAAAAATGTGGCTCATGGGAACATCAACAATCCCTGTTGTAGTTGGAGCCCTAGGATCTGTTAGAAAAGATTCCAGTAGACTAATTGAAGGGATCCCTGGAAGCCCATGCCTCAAAGAAATACAAAAAACTGTTCTCACAAGTACAGCCCACACTTTACGAAGGGCTTTATCTATGTAAATTTTTTTTTTGTCAGTGGAAAGTGTCATGATGCCATTTCTAACCTTAGGTCTCTGGGCGGGACCCGGAAAAAATGTATACATGCCAGAAATCTAAGGAAATAAACACAATAATAATAATAGCAGATATAGATATATTTTATATATATCTGCAAAAGCAGATATATATAAAATAAATTGCTAGAACTGTTCCACGCATGTTGGGATAATGTTGCAGAAATTTAATAAAATGTATGAACAAAAAAGGGAATTTATACACAATAATTTATCAAATGCATTAGTCATGTATCGAAACTTTGATCTAAAAATGCTGCACTTATTAAAAGAGAAACTAACTTAGACAGTAAATTCACGAGTGCTGCTATGGAATCTTACCAAAATATAAATCTGCTCCTAGATTTTATCAAATATCTCCTTTCTTAAATGATATACACATTTCACAAGCCAATGTACTTGAAGATAAGAATTCTAAAAAAAATCAGAAGGAAATTGTTAAATTCAAAACCATTGATTATTTAAAATAAATCCATAAAAGATTTATCAAAGTAAAATAATAAATAATGGTTACATTATATAAAAAATTTCAGCAACAGCAAAATTTAATCACTTTCACTTATCACTTAGCATACTCCATAGTTTACCTTGACTTTCAGCATGAAAAATATTTGAGCATTCGTAAATTTAGAAAACCTAATAACATTTTTAGTTTTGTTTATAAATACTTGTCCCAAAATAAAGTCCTTACATTTGCCTTGATAAAGTCTATCAGAGGACAAAATGCATCAGTAAAGAAAAGTTTTTCTTTTGTTTTTAGACATACTATCATTTTCATATATATATATATATATACATGCGCGTACACACACACATATATGCATGTGTGTTACAACTGATAATCCAAGACTCTTCGGTAAAGCAAATCGAGTTCTCTCAGTCACTGTGTTTATCTAAAAATAAATACAGTTAAATTCACCTTATCCCTGCACCAACAACTTAGGGGTAAAATCTCTAACTGACACCAATTCAGCTAGGTTTTGATCCTAGCAAGAGGCAACCGGGTGTCTAGTCACACTAATAAGCTGTGATACAACGAAACAGAAACAATCTGAGGATGACAATAGTGTTTTGGGGTAGCAGATCATTATTCAAACATATTTATAACAGACAACGGATGTCTATTATGTGTTTGATCATTAGCTGATCTAAACTTCGTGTATTTGCTTTAATTTGGGGAGAAAATAAAGACAAAATCTGTCCAACATACGGATACTTTTTTTATTATGCTGTTCCTCGATATTCTAAGCTTTTGGCTCACATGAGCCAATTTCAAAGTGGCTATATGGACATTTAAACAAAGATATTCACCATCAAAGATGATATTCTGTTACGCTGATAGCAGCCACAGGGCGCAAATTCGTGATGCGAAAGTTTAGATATTCCGTAATTATGACAAGGTAGGAAAATTCAATAACTATTAAATAAAGAGTCAATTAAAAATTTGATTTTACGGCCGTTCTGGGGAGGTGGGGATTTGAGGGCTAAGACCCGCTCCTCTATAACTGAGATCCAGATAAAATCCGAATACAACAATGGCAGGGCCGTACTTGCAGAAGAGAGTGCTTAGAAGCCGGTTATTTTTTTTTTTTCCTTTTAAGTATTATTACCTATGGGATGGTGTAGAAGAAACCCCACTGCAACACTATCAGGGCCGTAATGTCGGGATCGGGGGTTTAGGAGGCTAATTTATATACACGTTAAAAAGTAAATTAGAATTTTATTTCAGACCAAGAATCAATTTTACATTTGGACGAATATCGAAGGAAATAGTCAAAAATTCAAGAGAGGTTATTACCCGTAAAGATTGGATTTCTTCTTTTTTTTTTTTTTTAAATAACTTTCTTTAAATGATGATGATGACTGTGGTGATGATGATGATGATAATAATGGCAAAATGTGTACAAAAGTAAATTGTCAGTAAATTAAAAAGAAAACATTGGTTTATTTATTCATTAAACAATGAAAATTTGTCATAAAAACGAAAGTTCAGACCTTTCTTCCCCGACACCAATATCTACAGACAGCTTCTTTTTTTCTTTTTCTCTCTCTCTCTCTCTCATATATATATATATATATATACACACACACACACACACACACACACACACACACACACACATACATATCTAATAAAAATGACATCAAAGACTTTCTACGGACTGACTGACATTTTGAAGACATTTTTTCAGACTGTCTCCTACAACTTAAAAGAAATGTCCCGGACATCAGAACGGTAACACCTAAGTGTCAGTCACTTGCCTCTTTACCAAAACTCGGGTAGAATTTGATATAGTTTTTGTTTTCATGTATAGTGTAACTAACACAAACACTCTCCCTCTCTCTCATATTAATTACAATAACTCAGAGTTTAGCTCAGTTTTTCCATTCTTTTCTTTTTTATTGTTGAATACAAACTAAAGTTTAAAAAAAGGCAAATAATTTTGTAGCGCGGAGCGCAAAAATCTCCACTATTTAGTCTCTAAAATAGAGCCGCTCACATTCCACTGAGGTTGAATATAAAATGAGCCCTCTTCTTTTGCTCCAGTAAAAAGGAGCGCGCCGTAAAGCTATGTATGTATGTATGTATATATATATATATGTGTGTGTGTGTGTGTGTGTGTGTGTTGGGCAGCTAAATTTCTTTCATTAATCTTTAATTGAAAATGTCCAACAAGGAAAGTTTAATTAATCGTTTGAATTTTTCCAGCAATCTAAGAAATTTTTTCGTTTTTCAGGGGTTATGGGAATTCTCCAGTTATATAATTCTTCCAAGCACTTGGCTACTTCTGTAGGCATTATCAAGGACGTGTTTTACACGCACGCACACATATACATACATTCAACGACAAAATTATTCATACACCCATCAATTTTTAAAAATATTTTTTTTTATCTATTTCTCATAATCTAATGACCGGAGGGGGCCAGGTTTTTTATAAGCACAAAAAAGGAATATCAAACTGCTATTTCAAAACAATAGGTTAAATACAGCAAAAATTTGCCAAGCGAATTATATAAAATACGAAAAGACTAAATATATATATATATATATATATATATATATATATATATATATATGCTACTTGTAAACAAAATATACGCGACTTGTAAACAAACTTCTGAAAGCAGTCATTTCTGATGAACGATCGGGGTCGATATGAAATATCATATATATATATATATATATATATATATATATATATACATATATATAAATACTTTCACAACATTCAATTTTATTTTTAATTTGCAACTTTTCAGTTGTTTTTTCTATATAATATACACACACACACACACTTTTATATATGTGTATGAACGTGTGTGTATATCTATGTGCAATGTGTGAATATATGCTTATATATATGTGTGTGTGTATATATATGCTTATACATATATGTGTGTGTATATATATATGCTTATATATATATGTGTGTGTATATATGTGTGTGTATATATATATGCTTATGTGTGTGTATATATATATGCTTATATATATATGTGTGTATATATGTATGCTTATATATATATGTGTGTGTATATATGTATGCTTATATATATATGTGTGTGTATATATATATATGCTTATATATATATGTGTGTGTATATATATATATGCTTATATATATATGTGTGTGTATATATATATATGCTTATATATATATGTGTGTGTATATATATATATGCTTATATATATATGTGTGTGTATATATATATATGCTTATATATATATGTGTGTGTATATATATATATGCTTATATATATATGTGTGTGTATATATATATATGCTTATATATATATGTGTGTGTATATATATATATGCTTATATATATATGTGTGTGTATATATATATATGCTTATATATATATGTGTGTGTATATATATATATGCTTATATATATATGTGTGTGTATATATATATATGCTTATATATATATGTGTGTGTATATATATATGCTTATATATATGTGTGTGTATATATATATGCTTATATATATATGTGTGTGTATATATATATGCTTATATATATATGTGTGTGTATATATATATGCTTATATATATATGTGTGTGTATATATATATGCTTATATATATATGTGTGTGTGTATATATATATGCTTATATATATGTGTGTGTATATATATATATGCTTATATATATGTGTGTGTATATATATATATGCTTATATATATATGTGTGTGTGTATATATATATGCTTATATATATATGTGTGTGTGTATATATATATGCTTATATATATATGTGTGTGTATATATATATGCTTATATATATATGTGTGTGTATATATATATGCTTATATATATATGTGTGTGTATATATATATGCTTATATATATATGTGTGTGTATATATATATGCTTATATATATATGTGTGTGTATATATATATGCTTATATATATATGTGTGTGTGTATATATATGCTTATATATATGTGTGTGTATATATATATGCTTATATATATATGTGTGTGTATATATATATGCTTATATATATATGTGTGTGTATATATATATGCTTATATATATGTGTGTGTGTATATATATATGCTTATATATATGTGTGTGTGTATATATATGCTTATATATATGTGTGTGTGTATATATATATGCTTATATATATGTGTGTGTGTATATATATGCTTATATATATATGTGTGTGTATATATATATGCTTATATATATATGTGTGTGTATATATATATGCTTATATATATATGTGTGTGTATATATATATGCTTATATATATATGTGTGTGTATATATATATGCTTATATATATATGTGTGTGTGTATATATATATGCTTATATATATATGTGTGTGTATATATATATGCTTATATATATATGTGTGTGTATATATATATATGCTTATATATATATGTGTGTGTATATATATATGCTTATATATATATGTGTGTGTATATATATATGCTTATATATATATGTGTGTGTATATATATATGCTTATATATATATGTGTGTGTGTATATATATGCTTATATATATGTGTGTGTATATATATATGCTTATATATATATGTGTGTGTATATATATATGCTTATATATATATGTGTGTGTATATATATATGCTTATATATATATGTGTGTGTGTATATATATATATATATGCTTATATATATATGTGTGTGTATATATATATGCTTATATATATATGTGTGTGTATATATATATGCTTATATATATATGTGTGTGTATATATATATGCTTATATATATATATGTGTATATATATATGTGTGTATATATATATGCTTATATATATATATGTGTGTATATATATATGCTTATATATATATATATGTGTATATATATATGTGTGTATATATATATGCTTATATATATATATGTGTGTATATATATATGCTTATATATATATATGTGTGTATATATATATGCTTATATATATATATGTGTGTATATATATATGCTTATATATATATATGTGTGTATATATATATGCTTATATATATATATGTGTGTATATATATATGCTTATATATATATATGTGTGTATATATATATGCTTGTATATATATATGTGTGTATATATATATGCTTGTATATATATATGTGTGTATATATATATGCTTGTATATATATATGTGTGTATATATATATGCTTATATATATATATGTGTGTATATATATATGCTTATATATATATATGTGTGTATATATATATGCTTATATATATATGTGTGTGTATATATATATGCTTATATATATATGCTTATATATATATGTGTGTGTATATATATATATGCTTATATATATATGCTTATATATATATATGTGTGTGTATATATATATGCTTATATATATATGTGTGTGTATATATATATATATGTGTGTGTATATATATATATATGTGTGTGTATATATATATATATATGTGTGTGTATATATATATATATGTGTGTGTATATATATATATATGTGTGTGTATATATATATATATGTGTGTGTATATATATATATGTGTGTATATATATATATATGTGTGTATATATATATATATACATGTGTGTATATATATGCTTATATATATATATGTGTGTATATATATGCTTATATATATACATGTGTGTATATATATGCTTATATATATACATGTGTGTATATATATGCTTATATATATACATGTGTGTATATATATGCTTATATATATACATGTGTGTATATATATGCTTATATATATACATGTGTGTATATATATGCTTATATATATACATGTGTGTATATATATGCTTATATATATACATGTGTGTATATATATGCTTATATATATACATGTGTGTATATATATGCTTATATATATACATGTGTGTATATATATGCTTATATATATACATGTGTGTATATATATGCTTATATATATACATGTGTGTATATATATGCTTATATATATACATGTGTGTATATATATGCTTATATATATACATGTGTGTATATATATGCTTATATATACATGTGTGTATATATATGCTTATATATATACATGTGTGTATATATATGCTTATATATATACATGTGTGTATATATATGCTTATATATATACATGTGTGTATATATATGCTTATATATATACATGTGTGTATATATATGCTTATATATATACATGTGTGTATATATATGCTTATATATATACATGTGTGTATATATATGCTTATATATATACATGTGTGTATATATATGCTTATATATATACATGTGTGTATATATATGCTTATATATATACATGTGTGTATATATATGCTTATATATATACATGTGTGTATATATATGCTTATATATATACATGTGTGTATATATATGCTTATATATATACATGTGTGTATATATATGCTTATATATATACATGTGTGTATATATATGCTTATATATATACATGTGTGTATATATATGCTTATATATATACATGTGTGTATATATATGCTTATATATATACATGTGTGTATATATATGCTTATATATATACATGTGTGTATATATATGCTTATATATATACATGTGTGTATATATATGCTTATATATATACATGTGTGTATATATATGCTTATATATATACATGTGTGTATATATATGCTTATATATATACATGTGTGTATATATATGCTTATATATATACATGTGTGTATATATATGCTTATATATATACATGTGTGTATATATATGCTTATATATATACATGTGTGTATATATATGCTTATATATATACATGTGTGTATATATATGCTTATATATATACATGTGTGTATATATATGCTTATATATATACATGTGTGTATATATATGCTTATATATATACATGTGTGTATATATATGCTTATATATATACATGTGTGTATATATATGCTTATATATATACATGTGTGTATATATATGCTTATATATATACATGTGTGTATATATATGCTTATATATATACATGTGTGTATATATATGCTTATATATATACATGTGTGTATATATATGCTTATATATATATACATGTGTGTATATATATGCTTATATATATAACACGTGTGTATATATATGCTTATATATATATACACGTGTGTATATATATGCTTATATATATACACGTGTGTATATATATGCTTATATATATACACGTGTGTATATATATGCTTATATATATACACGTGTGTATATATATGCTTATATATATACACGTGTGTATATATATGCTTATATATATACACGTGTGTATATATATGCTTATATATATACACGTGTGTATATATATGCTTATATATATACACGTGTGTATATATATGCTTATATATATATACACGTGTGTATATATATGCTTATATATATACACGTGTGTATATATATGCTTATATATATACACGTGTGTATATATATGCTTATATATATACACGTGTGTATATATATGCTTATATATATACACGTGTGTATATATATGCTTATATATATACACGTGTGTATATATATGCTTATATATATACACGTGTGTATATATATGCTTATATATATACACGTGTGTATATATATGCTTATATATATACACGTGTGTATATATATGCTTATATATATACACGTGTGTATATATATGCTTATATATATACACGTGTGTATATATATGCTTATATATATACACGTGTGTATATATATGCTTATATATATACACGTGTGTATATATATGCTTATATATATACACGTGTGTATATATATGCTTATATATATACGTACGTGTG
>OZ038493.1:10156064-10183564 GCA_964036315.1 Acanthosepion esculentum
ACATCTCTACAGTATGTCCTGTGAGTATCAAATTTTCCTAGCCTTCTTTCCATACAAGGTTTATCAAAAAATCTCTTACTGATTTGAAACATAAGTGTTTTTTGTTTGCTTCTTTAAATTTTGGTCCATTTTTCTTTAAATTTCCTCGCTGATAAAATGTTCTATCCGTGGTATTCTCAGATCTTTCGGTAGAACAAAATCTTTACTGTCTCAAGTCTCCTCTTCATCTGTGAGAATATTATCCAGCATTCACTGACATAGAAGGATCGATATGACAAAGTATTGGGTTGGCCAGAACATCTGTCCGGTTTAATTAGTAAGTTTTCTACTTAATAAGAGAACGATCATTTTGGCCGAACCAATAGTTCAACACAGTTTTTATTTATTTCTAATGAAATTTTCCCTATCTCTAACTACTTTTATTCTTTGGAAGTCTTTTTTCACTATTCCAATGTGTCTTCGGATTTCTTTGTCTAATTCTCTGTCGTCTTTTATACCACTTTCCAGATACTTAAATTTCTATAATTGGTCAATTCTATTTCCGGTTATTCAATGCAAAATTTCTAGCATGATAGCTGACAAGACTATTTATGTAATTTATATATAATTTACCAACTGTTACTAGGGAATGTTCTGCAGCTTTTTTGGTATAAGCCACTGAACTTTCTTTCTTACTTATGTATATCACTATGTTCTTTCTTAAATAAGCCCCAAGAATTGAACTCGTGTTCTGCTCCAAGATGTAAACTGTATGCTGCCATGATTTTTTTTCAAAGATAAAGGACTTTTTCCTGTTATTTTCTTTATAGTTTTGAATTCAGAGTTGTCATCTGTTAAATTGTTTGCCAGACACGGCTAGAGATTCCAGTCGCTCCTTCTACGTAGCCCATTGCATAGGAAAATTGTTATTAGAATTGTTATTAGAATTGTTGGTGAAGATAAATTTATCTTTCAACCCCTGCATAGCATTAACATAAATGTGAATATGGAGCACTTTGTTCATGGGTGAAAACGGACAAGAACATTATTTACATTATTCGGACTATTGTCCTCATCTTTGTCACCATATTACAACGTTTAACCGGGTATTGAACTCACACTCTTTGGGTCTTGTAACTGGATCTAACCAACGCCTTTATCCATTGTGCCATGTGTCCTTGAGGTTAAGGCAGTGGAGAACTTGGAGAGGGGAATTAACAGGAGATAACTGATAACTAACATCCATTAAACATGGCACGTGGAACTAGAACAGTCTACCCCAGTGAGTGAAATAAAGGGTTCAGTTCGACATTCCAACCACCTGAAGAAGGCCGGAGCGTACAACTGCCGAAACATTGTAATAAATATGGCGACAAAGATGAGGACAATAGTCTGAATAATGTAAATAGTGTACATAATACCTCATCACAGAGACAAGGACATATATATATAACATTTGAAAGAGATACTTTATCTACGAATTCTCGGAAACTACAATAAAACAATAGTCGTTTGAGGCAGCAAACCGAAAAGATATTAAAAGATGTAGAAAAGAAATATGTTATAAGCTCTTAATATTGAGTTGCCAAAGTCATACATTGCATCAGTGATATGGCCTCGGCTTTGGATAGATGTGATATTGCTTTGAAGAATGAGACTCAACTGGCGAGGCGACTTAAACTTCACACCTCTCACCAGACAGTCACTAGCCACGTATTTTAGCTTTTAATTTGTTCATACATTTTAGCATTAAGAGAATATAATTACGTTTTGCAACACTAAATGTAACCCTCAAAATGGATTTAAAAAATTCCATTTAAGGTCAAAGGTCGTAAGATGTACTCGAGCATGTAACATGATCACCTGAAACTTAAAACTAACTCACAAAATGTGTAAACAGAGCACGAAGTAAGTAAATAGTTCGTTTACAAGTCGTGCAGAAAGATAAAAGTTTTTGATATGTTCAAATCGAGCAGTAATAATATAAAAGTGCTACTCCATATAAATATAAGTGAAATGGAAAAACATTAACAGAATAAGTGTTTGCGCCATCTAACATGGCGACCAGACCGTATCACAGTTTGTTTTGGCCCATCCGCTACTACATGAGATGGAAAAAATATCTTTGGATTGTCTGCATCCAAAAAGTTAGGCTTCAGCCTGTCCAAAAAGATATTTGAACCTACATTTGTAACAGGCTCAAAGCATCCCGCTACCACCTTTTTTTTATCAATATCAATTTTCGTACAAAAAGTGGATCACAGAGCTTATTCAGCTTAATATATATTTTCAGAAAATCTCAACTTCTAATTAGTCACTTAATATTTAAGCATGTTCGAATAACATCGACCTAGTTCTTGACATGACCAAAAAAATAATTCCGCCAAAATCTGTCAAGCCTCTGTGAGCCTAACACGTGACCAAAGATAGCAATAAATATGAAACGTCTTTCATCTTCGACAGTGAGCCAATCGGAATCCTCTGAACTCGTCACACAGTTCCAGGCCTTACGTTAAAGTTCTTTAATATGATTCCAGCCTGAAAGAATACTCACTCACACAGCAATATTTTATCACGAACATTCAACTCAAGTTTTCCATATTCAACTTGATACACGAATCTTTTTCATATGCTTTCAAGCTCAACATTAATTATTGCGATTAACATAAACACAGCTTGTTAAGAACCACTTACTCCAACTACATATATTCTCTTTGAACGACAAGTGAAAACAAATCAAAGAGCGACAATTCCGTAAACTTTAAAGTAAGTCGTGAACAATATTTATTTAAGTACAAACTTGAACTGTTTATTTTTCCTTAAATTACAATAATAACCAAACACACTTTCTCATTATTGTACAGACCATTCAACAACTTATAATCTATCAAACCAGAACTTTGATAACTTTTGTTGCGGTTGTGTGAAGATATTAAGAGATATCAGAAGGTTTGAATGATCAGAAGGCTTAAAATTGTGCGTGTTCAATAATCTTCCATCCACAACAATTAATAAAAGACAAAAATAATGATTCAAAACATAACAATTGAATTTATTAAGTATTTGATGTACATGCATGTGAACTGAAAGGTAATATTAATAACTCCATAACATGCTATCGTTGCAACGGCCCCAAACATTTTGCAAAGGATTGCAAATAATCGCATGCCGAAAGTTGGACACCCCAGATGCAACATGGTAAGGCATGCAGTCCACAATTGCCCGGAAAATGATCCATGGAAATCGGCCTCAGTGTTAGTCTATTCCCCGAGCTCCACACGAAGGAGGCGCTACCCGTAATTGCTGTATGCATCAATGAAATCAGGAGTTCAGCCTTGCTAGACACAGACTCTGTTCTCGATCGTTCGTAAGCAGACCGCTTTTTTCGCTCTTGGAAGTGGATGTGCTCACTGTTGGTGAAAGAACCATCAAGAGCTCTCTGGGTAGGACTTATTCAAATTGACGTGAGTAACAGGCCCCCTGTTGAGGTTCTGGTTGTGGACGACAAATTGCTGCTACTCGGATTTTTACATGATTAAGAAGTTGGGAATAGCACGTGCGTCCAGCATTGGGACTGTGCTCAGAACGTGACGACAAGCATATCAACCTGGCAGAGCTCGACGCGATCTTGAGAGGCATCAACATGGCACTGGTTTTCAATACGATGTCTGGAAAGTCTCTGGTGCACAAGAAGGCGGCGACAGAAATGTTAAGACGTCGGCTCAGCACAATCAAGGAACTGGTGGAGGAATGTAAAGAGACTGTTGACATAGAGCTTATTAGATCCCCCATGCAAACCGAGTCGATCAGCTCACTAGAATGAATCAACGTTGGCTGGGCGCAGTTTGGAAAGAAATGGAACCAGTGTGCGCCACATCAATGTAAGAGCAGGAATCAACCCACATTCAAATCATTCATCGACGTAGTGGGTATCCGGGTGTGAAGCGCACCTTGTACTTTGTACGATGAATCTACCCTGAGGTCTCAAAGGCAGTGGTTCATCCGGTTGTTGGAGATTGCGAGGTGTGCCAATCCATTGACCCGGCGCCAGTACATTGAAAAGCTGGACGGTTGGATGTGTGCGAGAATTGGAACAGGGTTGGGATGGACATAACCCATTATGAAAGCCGGCATTACCTGACACTGATTGGCATCATCCGACAGCTGGTGTCGCTATTCAGCGAGAGAGGGCCACCTGCCGAGCTGCTCATCGACAATGATGCGGCCTTCTGAGAGAAGGTATTCGCGAGCTTTGCCGAAAACAGGGACGTCCGACTTAGATTTCGGCGTACCTATCAAATATGATGGAATGGTATCGTGGAGCGATGTCAGCGCACCATCAAGCGTATCGCTGCTCGATCGGGATGTTCCATTATGGAAGCGTTATATTGGTATAACCTGATGCCAAAAGACGACGCAACAGCTTCGTTGGCACTATATACAACTATTAAGCCCGCATAAAAGGTGTCAAAGTCGTACCACCAATTGAACACACAGATCCTGGACTCTACAGAGTGGGAGATGAGGTTTGGGTAAAGGCCACACATGGCGGATGTTCGATGCAATTCAAAAAAGGAACCATAACACGGGTCTACAGTCCGCATTCAGTTCTCATCAATGGAACACCACGCCACATCAGATCTCCGCTCGTGCCAGAGATCTGGTTCGTCGGAAGATGGTGACAGTGGTAAGTTATCTGAAAGCGACTCCGATTTGCTGCTGTTTTTCGATGCAGGGCCAGATTATTCACCTACAGAACCAGCAGAAACAGATGAGGATGCCAGTAACGAAAGAGACCAAGTGGGCACAAATGCAGAAGAGACAGACAGAGCCCGTCCTCAACGTAAAAGTACTCGACAAAGGCGACCGTCATCTCTGTGTCATTTTTGTGATCAGGAGATCAGGGAGGAGTGTAGCAGAGAATGACACCTTAAGAAATACACTCTCTTAACTAAGAGAATTTGTGGAATACGCAAGTGAAGACGACAGAGTTAGTTTTGGAACGCTGTCCTGTTTGTAAGTTGACTGGGACAATTAGAAAGCGATTATTTGGATCAGTTTCATACATAATCTTATCCGGATAGGTTACCCTCCTCACTGTGAATTTGGTTGGTGTGTGCATGATATGCACACACTGGCTACACTCTTAGCATCTCGGACTTGCCAAGGAATATAATGGTTCCTATTTTCACACCCTACAGTCACCGATCGCGTGAAAGTGTACGAAACTTGTAGTCGTGGTCGGTGACTGCCTACTGGAAATTAGATTTTAAACTATATATATATATATATATATATATATATTAAAACTCTGACATATAGCATAAAGCACTCTTTTCTCCTGCGTGCAATCTTAAGCAGACTCTTCTGGGAGCTGCGTATTCTTTATTTATATATATATATATATATATATATATATATATATATATATATATAAAGAGTTAAGCAGCTCAGTTTCTAGGAACCGACAGTCATTTGATTTGATTATAACGGTGAAGGTTTTGTGCAGAACCATCCATAAAAGGCCTAATACAGAGACCTGGTGCACAAGTTCCCCAAATGACCAGCCACAGGTTTTGAATTCAGAATTATCCTTCTACTAGACCAGTTGCCATCCAAGGCTATAGAGCCCAATCTGTCCTCATATTTATCTTCCTCTTCTCCCTCTGCAAATAGAAGAGGATATTCATAACTTTCCCATGGGTATTAGCATGTATACGTACGTGAATGTAATGGATTCGACTGGAATTCGAACTCAGCTCTCGAATTCTTCAATTCAAACTGCTATCCGTTACTCCACCATGCTATATATATATATATATTAACTGATTTAAAAATATGGTTCCTTCGCTGCACAAGAATTACCATGTTTCAAAAACAGAAACTAACAACTTCAAATTAAATTATTTAATTAAATTAAAAGCACTAGTTCTGTTTCATTTTCAAGCGAATTTTGGAATAACTTATTTTGAAATTTACTGGGTTTTAAAAGCACATAAAATTTGTTTGCAAGGATACAGAGAAATCTAATCATTTAGACAGGTTCCGTAGCGTGTTCATTTTTATTAAAAGCTATTGTATCAAATTTGAGTTGTTTTCGAAAAGAGTTTATGTCTAGGTAGGGTAAGGGTGCATTTTTCAATGAATTATGACATCCGTTCATTGCATGTCGTCTTTTTTTTTTTTAAACGACAAAAACTTTTATATATATATATATATATGAAAGAGTGGGGGGAAAATCCCAATAACCATGTACAGAACGGAAATGGAACTCTCTGATAATCACTGCAAGATCTCCACAAAAAGTATTTTTATTTGGCGTCCAGGTTTTGTCGTGAAGACCAACTCTTACTGAACAGACGTATTATTCAAAGCTTTATTATATATTTTTTTTAATTCCCGCTTTACAGTCTTTAGCATATCAGGGTCCAAACAACGAAGATGAGAAAAGGGGCCGTCCAGTAGATTCAATCCAGATAATCATGTTGTATTTTATTACAGACATTAAATTTTGTTTCGCATATATCTGGAAAATGTCTACTGTTATGAAATGCCAGACACTTTTTTCTCGTCAGAATCTATCTTACACAATTATAAGTTTACTAGTCATCTATACATTGAATACGCCTGTCATTTTTGGTTTGGTTCTTCTGCTATGTATTTGGAGATTCTTGATAAAATACAAAGACCTGACATATTTCCTACTGCTGTCGCATAGTTTCTCTATACCTTTTCTATATCTATTTTCAGATTAAATTGGTAAGTAGTTCTCATCATTTTACAGTTGAAATGGCTCGATATAACCATAAGTTCTGTGTTAATAGTTTCTTCTCTCGTACTTCTCGCCCGTGGAACTGCTTTCCAACTTTTTGCTTTCCAGCTTTTTGCTTTCCAGTCAACTTTGATTTTCAAAAATTTAAATGCAATGTCAATTGTTATCTTGTCTTCTTAATACCTTTTCTTTTCTTGTTCGCTCTCTTTAATGTTTTTTCTTTTTTCTGATATTCTCAGAAACCACTTACGTCTCAGTGAGTTTATTGTTTTGCTTGAGGTGGAATGATTAAATACATTCCTTATTGCTGCTCTAGGACCAAGGAGTATCGCGTTTTGAAAACAACCAACAAACTTGTTATGGATTTTTTTATTGATCTATATTGTGTTTTTGTTTTAAACCAATCAGCTGACGATAAAGATACTGGAAATCAGTTTCTGATTGGTGTGATTTTATTGGCTAATGATCAATGTCAATCCTACATTCAATTTTAGACATTTATGTCCACAAGTAGGTGCTATTGAATCGTTCACAACATGTCATGTGAACTTGTGAAGTCTCTTCGATTTGTCACCCGAGGAGGCTGGGATTTAAAAGGATTTAAGCTTAACTATCGACCTAAAAATTCTTAGTTTAGAATTACTGTTTGTTCTGTGAGAAAGTCGATTGGGTTTAGAAACGTCAGCATACCCCGCCAACAAAAAATGCTGGCTTAATCTTTTTCTCTGGAGCGTAAATTTGCAGAGTGGTCACATTGAGGCACCTCCTTGCTGAATTTCTTGTGATATCAACAAAATGTCACTACATTTCCCAAATCGTTGTCTGCCTCTAGCAAAACTGCGATGAAAGTGTTTTTTGCAGGTTCATGTGTTGATAGATCCTGAATCGGTAGAGTTAGCTTTTCCTGTTTAGGTTTTGTTTTTAATTTCATTTTCTTTTTATTTATTAATCTTTATTATTTTTTTTATTTTTACCAAAGTTCACCTATTGACAAGGTCCAAGAGCCACTCAAGATAGCAAGTTATTGAATGAAGTGTGTTTAAGAGGAATAACTACAAAATAGAGATTGAGTATATTCCATATAAATAGCGATCTATACTAGACTTGAAGAATTTTAGTGCCCGGGGAAGCATCCGTACAGGAATCTGTTCCACAAAGTAGCAGTTCTTATGGAAAAACCTTTTGAGTGTAACATCCTCTTTATCAAAGGAATATGTGGGCAACGAGAGTGATTCAACTCTTTGGACGTAGCAAGGTCTGTCTTGGCTGTAAGGAATAGAACTCATCTCAGCGTTTGCCATGGAAGTGGTGATAGGCTTATTATATTGCGTGTGTGTGAAAGGAGCTGCAGGGTGCAAATTGTCACTCCCAAAAGGCCATCTAAACGATTTTTAACTCTGTCAAGTCTGGAAAGTGAGGCTTGGGCTGTTGAACCATAGCATCATTTCTCTTACACACACAAAATTAATTGGTTCAGTATTTCTATCCCCTATTTTAGATAATTTATTCACAGGTTTTTCTTCTATGGCTGTTGTCGTATCCATAAAAAATAAATAAAAATTATAATCTCAAAAATAATTATAATAAAATAATTATGACAGTTATAATTATCATTAATTCATTCATTCTATATCAATGAGAATAGATCCTACTTCTCTCCTCTACGCACACAGACATGACATTCTTGCTATCAGACAAGCAGTTCACACAGACAAGTTGTTAATACGTGTGTCAATGAAAATTTCAGCTCCTTTTCCTTTTTCAGGCCATAATGGTAACATTTATCTTTGAGCATTCAACAAAAATTCGAAATAAGAAAACCCCAGAACCTTCTTGTCTTTTTTCCAACTAAATTATCTGGACACTCGTTACTCACATCTACTTAAAAAAAAAAAACACCCATACGAGAAAGACTATATACTTTTCTTATTTTATTGTATTGGATTCCGATCCATATTTGACATATATTTTTTACTTCTGGTCACTTTCTCAGTCACAGTTCTATGTTTGCAGAGATTAACATAAACATGAAATGAACATATTTTTAAAATTGATTTTGTGCTAAAATCTTTAATGATATTCACCTTGAATATGGTCTCAAAATCAAACTGATGTTTTTTTTGTTGTTTTTTTTTTTCAAAGTCACACCAAATCAACGTACTATTTGGTGCTATTGTAGTATGCAGTCTCCATCAGTATTTGAGGTAACCATGTAGCCTACCTAAACATTTGAGTCATGAGTCTTCCCATGAGTCACTTGACCTGAATGAAGCATTCAAACTATATTAAAATGTAATGACGTAGGCATCTCTAAAGATTTACTAAAAATGAATATACATGATGAAAAAAATGCCCCAAACTTAATAAAAATAGTTTTATCATTAAAATCTTTATTATTAAGAAGAAAGACATGATTTTTTTATTATTAAATTATATTTACTAGAATTATTTACATTATTTGGACTGTTATCCTCATCGCCATATTCACAACATTTCAGCCGTTGTACATTCTGACCTTCTTCAGGTGATTGGAATTTCAAACCGAACCCTTTATTTAGTCCACTGGGGTAGATTGTTCTAGTTCCACATGCCATGCCACTTCCAGCTGTCTCGGTTATTTCCCTTTAACTCAGCTTTCGAAGTTTTGGTTCACCACTGCTGTGGCCTGGTAATGAACTCACAACTCTTTAGGTCTAGTCACTGGATCTAACCAACGTCTTTATCCACTGGGCCATGTGTCCTTGAGGCCACAGCAGTGATGAACCTAAACTTGGAGAGTTGAGTTAAAGGGAAATAACTGAGATACCCGGAGGAGGTATGGCACGTGGAACTAGAACAATGTACCCCGGTGGATTAGATAAAGGGTTTTGGTTCAAAATTCCAGTCACCTGAAGAAGGCTGAAGCATACAATGGCTGAAACATGAATATGGCAATGAAGATGAGGATAACAGTCTGAATAATGTAAATAATGCAAGTAATAATAACTCAGAGATATAGACAGATGAATTATATTTTTTGATCTTTTTTTGATATTCAAAATTTTGATTAAAATCTTTTTCTCTTGCTTCAATGGGTCATCATATATTAGTCTGGGAAATAATTGTTGGATTTTAATTAAACTTTTTGTACTTACAAATAAATGGAACTAGGAATTATTTTTTAAATGTTTCTTGTTTTGAAAACCTTTATAAAAAAATATTTTTTTTACATCTCTTAACTGCCACTCTATTTAATTTTACAAAACTTTGAGAAATTAACTTTTCTGAAAGATTGGGAAGTTAATTTTTCTGAAAGATTGGGAAGTTAATTTTTCTGAAAGATTGGGAAGTTAATTTTTCTGAAAGATTGGGAAGTTAATTTTTCTGAAAGATTGGGAAGTTAATTTTTCTGAAAGATTGGGAAGTTAATTTTTCTGAAAGATTGGGAAGTTAATTTTTCTGAAAGATTGGGAAGTTAATTTTTCTGAAAGATTGGGAAGTTAATTTTTCTGAAAGATTGGGAAGTTAATTTTTCTGAAAGATTGGGAAGTTAATTTTTCTGAAAGATTGGGAAGTTAATTTTTCTGAAAGATTGGGAAGTTAATTTTTCTGAAAGATTGGGAAGTTAATTTTTCTGAAAGATTGGGAAGTTAATTTTTCTGAAAGATTGGGAAGTTAATTTTTCTGAAAGATTGGGAAGTTAATTTTTCTGAAAGATTGGGAAGTTAATTTTTCTGAAAGATTGGGAAGTTAATTTTTCTGAAAGATTGGGAAGTTAATTTTTCTGAAAGATTGGGAAGTTAATTTTTCTGAAAGATTGGGAAGTTAATTTTTCTGAAAGATTGGGAAGTTAATTTTTCTGAAAGATTGGGAAGTTAATTTTTCTGAAAGATTGGGAAGTTAATTTTTCTGAAAGATTGGGAAGTTAATTTTTCTGAAAGATTGGGAAGTTAATTTTTCTGAAAGATTGGGAAGTTAATTTTTCTGAAAGATTGGGAAGTTAATTTTTCTGAAAGATTGGGAAGTTAATTTTTCTGAAAGATTGGGAAGTTAATTTTTCTGAAAGATTGGGAAGTTAATTTTTCTGAAAGATTGGGAAGTTAATTTTTCTGAAAGATTGGGAAGTTAATTTTTCTGAAAGATTGGGAAGTTAATTTTTCTGAAAGATTGGGAAGTTAATTTTTCTGAAAGATTGGGAAGTTAATTTTTCTGAAAGATTGGGAAGTTAATTTTTCTGAAAGATTGGGAAGTTAATTTTTCTGAAAGATTGGGAAGTTAATTTTTCTGAAAGATTGGGAAGTTAATTTTTCTGAAAGATTGGGAAGTTAATTTTTCTGAAAGATTGGGAAGTTAATTTTTCTGAAAGCTTAATATTAGATATAACGACAAATACACAGAAAATTTAAACCCTGAAATTTTTTTGTCAGAGCCCCCCACCCGTTACAGAAAATCTGCTTTGTATCATAAAAAATGCAATAAAACGAAGATTATTATTTAATTAGAAAAGTTTTTAATTGCTGTTATGTCTAATGAATTTTCACAAGAAATGATTATATTTTTTTAAATTAGAATATTTTATAAAGTTTTAAATCTTTTAAAATTCTGTATTTGTATTGATTATGTAATATTGTTATCAAATTAAGACTGTATATACTAATCATAGGTGGAAATACTCTGTACTATTCAATCAATATCTTAAAAAGAATTTTGAATGTTTTTAGTGTTTAGAAATATGCTATTTTTTGTAAATATGGGCATCCATACACAGCATTATCAGAAAATAGGAGCAGTAACTATAATAAATTAAAAATTTATTGGTAATTTTCTAACATTTTCTCAATAAGTATCTTAGTAAGACTATAAAGCTAAAATACTGAAAATGCAATAGTATTTTGATTGCTTATGATTACTGGGTAGTTAAAAAGGTAAATTTTGGTTTTATTTCCCGAGCGCTAAAAATCCCTTTTCCAAAATTGTCATATTTCCGTGCAAATTTGCTTGCTGAACTCAAATTAACAATTATATTTATGAAGAAACCAACCCTTTTGGAGTTATCGACAATTAAAAATCAGACTTCTTGTTGGTCATTCATCACCCATTGCTGCCATAATGTTCACTCATTCACTCCTGAATACTTTGTTGGTGTAATCATAAATTTTGGCCTGTTTACTTCTTTTACAGCTATATCTCTTTTGAAATCACTACGCATTATCGTAAAGCATTTTTTTTTTTATAAGTGTAGTTTTATTTATAACAAAACTTTAAACAAAAACAAATAATACAATAAAACCTTTTTTCTGTGTAGAATAGCAATGACAAATTAAAAGAAATTAAATAATACAATAAAGCATTTTTTATATTTTAAAATTGAAAATAAAAAAAATTAATGCACAAACTTGGTAAATTATTTAATGTTTTTTATTTTTTTTATTTTTTTAATTTTTTTTAATTTGTCCCCTTCTTCTGCATTATTTAAGAAAACCCCACCGCTAACCTTAACACCTAACCCCAAAGATTAACTTTAGGCTTAGCTGTTTACGGTAATGCGTAGTGATTTTCTGCAAGGAAAGTCTGTAATAGAAGTAAATAGGCCAAATTTTATGATTACGCCTGCTTCGGTAATACGCAGTGGATCAGTGAACATTATGGCAGTAATGGGGCACAAATGACCAACAAGAAGTCCGATTGTTTCTTGTCGATAACACCAAAATGGTAAGGTTTCTTCATTTAATTGTTAATTCGAGTTCAGCATGTACATTTGCACGGATTTATGACGATTTTGGAAAATTTAAATATTTTTAGTGCTCGGAAAATGAAACCAAAATTTACCGTTAAAAAAAAATAATATAAAAAAGTGTTCAAATTATATTCACCAAGTTATGCTGAGTCCAAATGTAAAATAAACATATTTTTAAAAATTCAAATTAGTGTAAAGCATTTGCTTTCCTTATAAACCCATATCTCTTTCTCTCTACTGTTCTCTCTCTCTCTCTCTCTCTCTCTCAAATAATGAGCAGGTAACTCTGATATAAAAAGAGGAAGAAGAAAAGACTGAACAATGGCTGCAAAATGGAAGTTTTCTGGTCCAGGGTCGAGTTATTGTGACTAGAAATCTACCAAACTAATAGACTCTATGCATATTTTCCAGAATAAAAAAAATGAAGGAAAGTTGAAAAATAAATAATTTCAACCAATTAAAAGAAAAAAAGACTTTTGATGTTAGCCAAAACCAATCTTCACACCATCTGGAGCTTTCCTTAAGTGTATATAAACAGACAGCAGACAGCGAAACCAACCTAAGTGTGTTACATGAAGAAACTGTCTTCTGCTTAAGACATTTTTCACGCTTTTGAGGGACTAGAATACACAGAAGATTGGCATCCACAACATGTTTCCAAAGCAACCACACTCCCAACTACTACCAAAATCTGATTCCTAAACTAAAAACTGCTCAGCCAAATGAACTTTTGCAAACCGGGTTTAAAAAGTGCTCACTGTAATCGAAGTCAATTAAATAAACATATATTTGTTTATCTCTTTGATTCTGTTTGTTTATTCTGAAGTCTCTGATAGCTATTACTAAGACCATCTGGAATTTCATCCCAAAGTAGTAGTTTTAGTTATTTCATCTTATAAAAAGTTCCCAAATGTAAATGAGAAAGTTTTCAACACCTTATACAAGCATGCACCATTATGTTGAAAAACACGTTTCTGCAACATTTTGAACAGAAAGTAAGTAATATTTGTTTCAAATCGGATTAATTAAAATTTAAATCAGCTAATCTTCCTCAAATAAAGTTAAAGAAAAGTGTACTTTATTTTTGAAAGACTTTTAATAAAGAGAATTAGGTTGTGTTGATAGATTTGTCGATAATGCCATTTTTAACATTTTTACTACTAATATGTAGGAGGTACGGTGGAGTAATGGATATTGGCTCAGATTGAGAAATCGAAGAGCTGAGTTCGAATTCAAGCCACAGATCCATTACATTTACTTATGTTTTAATATTCTTGGGAAAGGTATGAATCCTCTTCTTCTCACCCCCAGCTATGGGTAAATAGCAGGACAGCTCTGGTTCTATAATCTTGGATGGCAACTGGTCTATTGCAGGAAGAAATGGCAACCTACTGCAGGAAAAAGTCTGCCTCGTCAGTCATGTATTGAAAGATACATGATCGCCTAAGCATGTATCATGCATGGCACATAACTGACTACTAATAAAAATCCAATCAGTATAAATTCAGTTTGAAATACAGCAAAGTATTTTGCTTATTGGAAATATTAAACAATTTAATCTATTAGCTTAACAAAACTAAATGCCTCAAAAAAGATTTTTCATCTTTTTAAAATGTGCCTTTGAAACCTTAGGTATTGCTTTTCTTTGGCAGTACACACACACACACACACACACACACACACACACACACACACACACACACACACACACATATATAGAGAGAGAGATGTTTATAACACTACAAATAAGATTCTTGCCAAAGAATTCTACAGAACTGTCATTTTTAGTGAAGAATGTAGATATGCATTTCTGAAAAGTGCAATTTCCTTAACAGAATGCAAGAAGCAGAAGTATGCCATAAATGCGGTATTGCAAAAAGGCGTAACAGAAAAGACGAATTTCAACCGGTTTTTAGGGGCCTACAAAAAGGATGCCAAACATTACAGTCAATTCAAACAGTAGTCCGACATTTTGCTAAACAAAAAAAAATATGGATTGGGAAGACTTTCAGTTGATATGCTACAATATCACCTTGATTATTTTCACTGGAAGTAGAATTTGTTTGCAAGATTTAATATTTTAAATAATTTTTACCAAAATTATCAGTTTTTATTATATTCGAATAAATCTGTAATAGTTTTACTTTGTACTAAAATGTATTCCCTTAATCCAATTTTTAAAGACCCAGTGCTGACTGCATTAGAAATAGTACTGTAAGCTGCATACTTCTATAGAAGTTAAGAATAGGCTTAGTCTATATTTTATGCAAAAAAAATAGTATACTTACAAAGTTTTTTGAGAGCAACAATCAGTTCAAGATCATAAAAAATTACATCATGAAAAGTTTTAGTTTTTAAATTATCAGTTAGAATTTTTTACGTGCAGTTGCAGATGAAGTTTATCAAAGATGAATTTATAAAATAAAAATAAAAAACTCTGAACAAGTACAGATAATTGTCAATAGGGTATTTTGTTTAGATTTTTCCAATGAGATTATTGTATTTAAACATGTTTATGTATCTGTCGATATTTCTGAGATGAGTTATTATGTACATTATTCAGACTATTGTCCTCATCTTTGTCGCCATATTTATTACGTTTCAGCTGTTGTATGCTCCGGCCTTCTTCAGGTGGTTGGAATGTTGAACTGAACCATTTATTTCGCTCACTGGGGTAGACTGTTCTAGTTCCACATGCTATGTTTAATGAATGTCAGTTATCAGTTATCTCCTGTTAATTTCCCTCTCAAAGTTCTCCACTGCATTAACTGGGTATTGAACTCACACTCTTTGGGTCTTGTCACTGGATCTAACCAACACCTTTATCCACTGTGCCATGTGTCCTTGAGTACATCTGTGTCTTGAATTTCTGGGTATTATAACGTAATAAATATGGCGACAAAGATGAAGACAATAGTCCAAATAATGTAAATAATATTCATGTAAGTTTATTTTGTGTGATTTCATGAATAAAATCTTTGTTTAAAGCATACCATTAATAATGATATATGGGTACATGACTGAGTGGTTAGAATATTCACAGGTTGACCCAAGTCTTGTGGGTGAAATTGGGTCAACAGAATTCTTGAGGGATGTCAATAGCTGTGTTAGCACAAAGCCACAAGTCATCGTGGCCGAGTGCTTGAGCATGCTGGCCTTGTTCAAATTGTTGATCATGCTAAACAACACGCTCTCTCCCAGAAACTGTAACTAAGGTCTGCTCAGCATAGTTGCAGTATGAACCACAGGTGAGCTCTATGGGTGTTGAACAAACACAGATGTGCCTAAGCGAGTGTTTGCAATAGGGATTGGCTAGCCGCCCGAGTGGATGGGTATCCTCAAATATGAGTGGCCAGCTATTATATGTGTGTATACGTGCATATATATATATATATATATATATATATATGTGTGCGTGTGTGTGTGTGTATATATATGTGTGTGTGTGTGTATGTGTGCGTGTGTATATATGTTTGTGTGTGTATATATATATGTGTGTATATATGTGTTTGTGAGTGTGTGTGTATATATGTGTTTGTGAGTGTGTGTGTATATGTGTGTGTGTGTGTATATGTGTGTATATATATATGTGTGTATATGTGTGTGTGTGTGTATATATGTGTTTGTGTGTGTGTCTGTATATATATGCGTGTATATATATATATGTGTATATATGTGTGTGTATGTGCGTGTATATATGTGTGTGTGTGTAATATATATATATATTATTATTTATATACTATATGCAAGGTACTTATTAGAAAGCACTCAATATCACAATATCAGCAATTTAGCTAACATATTTGGTTGGATTGATGTGTGTTTGTGACCCCTGGGTTTCACACTTTTGCATTCGTCACAGTCTGGCGATCACAAAATCCAACCAACCAAATATGTATGTAGAGAGATACAATTTGAAGATGACAGTAATTTCCTCGAGTTTGCACTTCAAACATTTTAATGCACAATGACATTTTGACAAGGTTAATTTCCCTCGACTTAGGAACAAGAAAGTCCCAACTGAAATATTTCAGTTGCCTCTCTTTTTTTTTCTCACATGAAAGGAAACTTACATTTCTATATTTAATCAACACAAGAATTTTGTATACTACTTTTTAGATTAATAAGATGTTCCCTGTTTTAAGAATACTATTTAAATGGTGTGGCACTGAAAGTCTTTATATATATATATATATATATATATATATATATTATAGCACGTGTAGATATGGCAACATAAACAAAGCCCAGTTGTATAGAATATGTCACAAAACCCTTTTTCCCAATTTGTCATCATATTTTCCTAAATATATATATGTATATATACATTTATATATACATGGTTAATTTGATGTTTCACCATCAACGTCATGTGTTGTAAACAGCTTAGGTTTTACTATTGTTTCTTGGTGTTAGTGTTTAGTTTGATGATTTGATGCCAGCTACTCATAACTGAAGTAGTCATGTCGACCTGCTGGTATTCTTGTGCTTACTTGGTCTTTTTAGGCTGGCAATTCTGAATGGCCATCAATTGATTACTGAAAAATCTTTTCTTTTTATAACTATTAAGAGGATCATAATTTTTTTTAACTCACTCCAAACTAATTGTAATTTTTATATCATACAATGTGCTCTCCATTGCATCTATGTCAGTGTTTTATTTTACTGGCCTTCGCTTTAATGGCATTGAAAAATGTACATAACACTAATTCATCAGTTCTAGAACTTACAGAATTCTATGCTACCAAAATTGATTTGTTTCTTATTGACAACCAATACATATATTCTATTTATTGTTATTTGATTATTAGGTTCTATTCTGAACTTAGAGATACTTTAAAATTGATGTTTAAAAACTGAAATTACTTTCGTAACAACCTCATAAAATGAAAAAAAATTCTTCAATTAATAAGAAATACTATTAAAAATTAATAACTGACAATGCTTTAGAAAATAAATAAAAATAAGCTGTGTTACCTTCCCCTCATATGCATCTAAAATACCCACTTATTGCAAACTTGAACCTTGAGTAGCCCCCAGGCCTTGTACAATATGAACCATGCTGTGAAAAAAGAAATTAGTCTCATAAATGACTGTAGAAATTGAATGAACTGAGCTATAAAATTTCATCTTGCCCAGCTTACAGCTTAGAATAAATAGTTATTTATTGCAGATGTAGATTCTCATGGTTCTTATCCCATTAATAAATTATATTCTATTTGATTGATAAATTCTTATTCTATACAGTTAAAAAAATTCTATTCTTATTCTATTTGATTAATAAATTATATTCTATTCTTATTCTGTTCTATTTGATTGATAAATTCTTATTTTCTTTTATTGATTAAACCTATTTGCTTATTCTGTCCTAATTTGATTGATAAATTTTATTCTGTTCTTATAGATTGAAAAAATTTTATTCTATTCAGTTAAAAAATTCTATTTTATTTGATTACACTATTTACATTATTCAGACTATTGTCCTCTTTGTCGCCATATTTATTACATTTCGGCCGTTGTATGCTCTGGCCATTTTCAGATGGTTGGAATGTCAAACTGAACACTTTATTTTGCTCACTGGAATAGACTGTTCTAGTTCCACGTGCCATGTTTAATGGATGTCCTTCAGGACACATGGCACAGTGAATAAAGGTGTTAGTTAGATCCAGTAACAGGACCCAAAGTGTGTGAGTTCAATACCTGGTTAAGGCAGTGGAGAACTTGTAGAGGTGAATTAACAGGAGATAACTGATAACTGACATCCATTAAACATGGCACGTGGAACTAGAACAGTCTACCCCAGTGAGTGAAATAAAGGGTTCAGTTTGACATTCCAACCACCTGAAGAAGGCCGGAGCGTACAACGGCTTAAACATAATAAATATATCGACAAAGATGAGGACAATAGTCTGAATAATGTAAATAGTGTAACATAATGCCTCATCTATTTGATTAATAAATTATATTCTACTAGCAGGTCCCATGTAAATTACAAGGATATACTAATAAATCTTGTAATACTGCATTTTTCAATCCATAATCATTCCCAGATTGTTATAAGAAAAATGGCAGTCTCTCTTAAAATACTGAAATGTGGTATGACAAATAGCTTCGGTAAGAAGCTAAAATCATTTTCCATAAAATGAAATATAATAGATATGAATTATATACATTCTCCACACATGAAAGCTAATATTAGAATTACTCGTCTTATTTTTTTTACAGTTGATGCATGTGTCATGTGTACTCTGGAGATGTATGCGTGCATTAGAGACAGTAGCAATAAATATGATTTTATTTTTTATTTATTTTTTTTTTTTTGTGGATGGTGAGAGTGATGCAGCTAGTTTTATTCCAAAGACTGTTGCATTATTAACGTTCTTATAAAGATTTTTAAAACTTAGAATGATCTGTAGCATATGAGTGAAGGCAAAAAAATTAAATTATATCAATTTATACATGTTGATAGAAACATAAAATATGATAAATTTGCTCACAAATAGAAACGTTCTAATGTTGACCTCATAAGATGTACAGATACTCGGGTCAAACGAAAACAGAAGCAAAAGAATGGAATTCTTAATAGGTTCTTAAATATTTAAAGAGAAACAATGATAAAAGTTGCTACACCAATGGTGTATCTGATAGTGGGATACAGAAAGTTTTGTCTCTTCCAACTCCCCTTTGTCTCTTCCAACTCCCCTTTGTCTCTTCCAACTCCCCTTTGTCTCTTCCAACTCCCCTTTGTCTCTTCCAACTCCCCTTTGTCTCTTCCAACTCCCCTTTGTCTCTTCCAACTCCCCTTTGTCTCTTCCAACTCCCCTTTGTCTCTTCCAACTCCCCTTTGTCTCTTCCAACTCCCCTTTGTCTCTTCCAACTCCCCTTTGTCTCTTCCAACTCCCCTTTGTCTCTTCCAACTCCCCTTTGTCTCTTCCAACTCCCCTTTGTCTCTTCCAACTCCCCTTTGTCTCTTCCAACTCCCCTTTGTCTCTTCCAACTCCCCTTTGTCTCTTCCAACTCCCCTTTGTCTCTTCCAACTCCCCTTTGTCTCTTCCAACTCCCCTTTGTCTCTTCCAACTCCCCTTTGTCTCTTCCAACTCCCCTTTGTCTCTTCCAACTCCCCTTTGTCTCTTCCAACTCCCCTTTGTCTCTTCCAACTCCCCTTTGTCTCTTCCAACTCCCCTTTGTCTCTTCCAACTCCCCTTTGTCTCTTCCAACTCCCCTTTGTCTCTTCCAACTCCCCTTAGTCAAAGAGAAGAACTTTCTAACTTTCATTTTACAATAAGTATTTACAGTTAAAATTTGTGTAAATTACATTTAAATAAAATATATTTTAACACACAACAATCTTTTCTCATTTTTTTCTTTATTCAAACGGTGACCCAAGGAATATTTCCCCAACAGTTCTGTTTTTTATTTCCGTTGTTTCATTCTCTCGTGTTTCCGTTGTTTCATTCTCTCCACATGATTAAAATGTAATAGTCTATTATCTATGAGGTATTGGCAGGGCGTAACGGTCGTGCTAACTAAAGGATAGACAAGCAGAATTATTATATTCTATTCTCTTAGTCAATAAATTCTATTCTAAAATGGTAAATATTGTTTAAAACTAATTATTTTTTCACCAGCCTAATAGAAGAATATTTTATATTTTCCTCAAAGACTATTGTCTTTTAAAAAGGTTCTTGATACTTTGTAATTTTTCATCAAGCCACTATTTACAGATGCGAATAATATTTTTCTGTAATATTAAAATATGTGACTGACATTGTGTACTATTGTTAAACTTTACAAAGACACACATCCAAAAAATGTCTCATTTGTAATCTTATTGAGTGTGAGATTGATCCAAATTTGCAATTTAATGACAGCAGCTGTGCCCTGGAATTATTCAGGTATTTCAGGCGAACAAAGTGCAGCAGAATATTAAATTGGAAATAATCCTAATGGCAAACACATCAACTATCCTATATTTTGTGAAATAGAAACACATCTCTTGTAATGCAATATAATTTCTCCTTCTTAGTATGGCAAAGAATCATTATGCAATGCCAGTAAGTGAATATATCTCTAGTTACTAGAACAGAATAACTTATTAGTAAGTAGGGAAGATCAGGCTGCTAATACACAATTTTATTATTTCTTTTGTGTTAGCTTGTTATTTAGTGAATATTTTTGATTAATTTAAAAGTCAAAATTCTTTCTAGAATAGTTAATTGTAGAGATAAAAACTCCTCGATCACTCCTGCAGAAAGTATAACCAATACAATTGCAAAATTACTTAAAATAGTGCACCATCATTTTAGGACAGTCTCAGTAAACTAGACTTTAAATAAAAGAAATAATGTAAATATTTACAATCATTACATTTCAGATGCTGCCAAGATTCTAAATGAAATATTTAGATAATTTAACATCTGTCTTTAGATCTGAGATGAAGTATTGTAACTATTTACATTGTTCAGATTGTTGTCCTCATCTTTATTGCCATATTCACTACGTTTTGACCATTGTAGGCTCTGGCCTTCTTCAGGTGTTATTTGTTGGAATTTTGAACTGAACCCTTTATTTAGTCCACAGTAGTAGATTGTTCTAATCCCATATGTCACGGTTACTGAGATGTTAGGTTTATAAATCCCCCCCAATTTTCTCACTGAGGACACATGGCTCAGTGGATAAAAGCATTGGTTGATTCGTTCCAAAGTGACTTAACCCAAAGATTTGTGAGTTCAATTCCTGGCCACAGGGAACAAATACTAGGAAAGTTGAGTTATCAATGCAAATTAACTGAAACTGAAATATCCAAAGGCATTGTACATGAAATTAGAACAATCTACCCCAGGGGACTAAATAAAGGGTTTGGTTTGAAATTCCAACAAATATAACCTGAAGAAGGCCAGAATGTACAGCTGAAACTTCATGAATATGACAAAGATGAGAACAGCAGTCCAAACAATGTAAATAGTGTAAATTAAATAATTTAAATTAATTTTTTTTTTTTTTTGTTCACACTGAAAATTCCCTGGAGTCACCCATGGTAAAGGGTTACAGAGTAAGAGGTATAGATTATGTGGATATTTGCAGAAGATAACGGTTAATGTTAGATTAAAATTGTAGTGAGCAGGGAAGCAGCCAAGTGGAGCTAGTTTCACGAGGAAACAGTTTTGCGTGGAACTTATATCCCACCAGGAGGATATGAAGGAAATGAGTGATTTGCTACAATGGGTGTGGCATGGTGGGTCTTAGTCCTGAAGGTTAGAACTGGTAGAACTAAGGAAAAAAAAAAAAAAAAAATTAAAAAATATATTTTTACCAAGATTTTCTAAAAATAAAAACTTCAAAAATAATTCACTTCATTCCAGAATAAGTCCTGAATATTTCATTAAAATCCAACAATTATTTGATTTTTTGCAAGAATTTCCAAAATAATGAGTTTTTAGTGCAAAAAAGACACTACTAAATTTCCTGTACTAATTTTTAGCCCACCCATGGATGTAAGAAAAACAAGATTTTTAACCAAAATTTCAAACGTGCTAGAAACGATCAAGAAATTTAATAAAGCTGTCTTTATCAAGTTTGAGCCTTTTTTTTTTCTATCATCTTTTTTAACAACTTTTTGGAGGTACTTAATTATAATAAACAAATAGTGTGTGTGCACACACATTAAAAACTGGCTACTTATTTTCCAAGCACACCCATCTATTCTTGTTGCAAATGTCTACTTCAGCACATTTGTGTTTATTCAACACCCACAGAGCTCACCAGTGGTTTATACTGCAACTATACTGAGCTCACCTGAGTTACAGTTTCTGGAAGAGAGTGCATAATCTAGCATGATAATCTGTTTGAACGATGCTAGTATGCTCAAAACTCTTGGTCACAATTACATGTGACTTCATGCTAGCACAACAAGCAATGGTATAACTGATATTACACACACACACACACACACACACACATATATATATAAAAGTGAACATTGAAGTCAACACTGAGAGGCGACTGTCGCCTCTAAGTGTTGACTTCTATGTTGACTTTTATATTTACACATGCTCTGTCTCTGATATTGAGCACTTTATCCCTTAAATATAGCACATCTTAAGACTATATTTCTTCATATATATATATATATATATATGACTATCACATCATTTTCGATGTGTGAGAGTCAAACAGCTCAGTTTTTAGAAGCAACAGACTACCCGCACATATCATTTGATTATAGTGGGATGGCTTGTGCAGAACCAACTCCACTTTTTGGAAGAGCCAAATACAAACAACTGGTGCACAATATGCCGCAATGTATCCAAATGACCCTCACCATGTTTTGGATTCAGAGTTGTCCTTCTCTTAGACCGTTCAACACCCAAGGCTATGGGACCCAGTCTGTCCTGTATTTACCCATAGCTGGGGGAGGAAAAGAGATGGATTTATACCATTCGCAAAGACGCACAGTGGAGTAATGGATAGCAGCTTAGACTGAGGTATTGGAGAGTCAAGTTCAAATCCCAGTTGAATTCATTACCATGGCAGCTTTGTCTTCATTAAAATGTCTTTGAAAAATTTGGTTGATTGATTTTGTTTAGCTGCATATCAACACCTCTATGGGTTATTTAATGCCAAAATCTAGATATTTTGAATGCAATGTTTTATTTTATTTTTGGAGACAATAATAGTTTATTAATTAAATATAACTCAGAGATGGCAGCTTTTATTATGATGCCAATACCAAGTTTATTGATGGTGATATTTTTAGTGTGAAAACAATGTTAAGACTTCACTTGAAGCTATAAATTAATGCATAAAAATTCTTTATTGCCTCAGTTGGCTGTTAGGAAATTGGGGTCTGAAGTCAGATTTCATAATTGACCTCTGGCAGTCAACATGTTAAAAAGCACTTGGAAATAATTTAAAGACAAATTTTTCGTGGTGGTTGCGGCTAATGATTTTGACCTCAACTCTGCAGCCTGACATGTAAGTAGAATAAGGTTCATATGAGCAACTTTGTGCTGGCCATTTCTTACTTTTCACGACTGATTTGTTTTGTTATATTTATTAATTGACTATTAATATGGAGGATCTGGTACTACTTTCTATTTTGGTATGCATTTTGTATTTTATTTCTGTATGCAAATTAAAATAGTATAAGCTTCCTAAATAAAACTAATTTATTTAGAAATGCTATATTAAAAATTCTGTAATATGTTAAACAGCATTTGGGAAATAATTTAAAATAATTGGTGGTGGTCTCTCCTGTCATATTCGACATATGAGGGTCAAGCAGCTCAGTTCCACGGAACCAACAGCCCAGACACCAGTGCATATGGTTTGATTATAGCGGTGAGGGCTTTGTGCAGAACCAACTGCAGTTTTTGAATTCAGAGTTGTCCTTCTCCTAGACCAGTTGCCATCCAAGTCTGTCCTGCTATTTTACCTATAGCTGGAGGGAGAAGAGGAGGATTAATACCCTTTCCCAATGGTATTAGCACATAAATGAATGTAATGGATTCGACTGGAATTCAAACTCGCCTCTCCAATTCCTCAATCTGAGTCACTATCCCTATTCCATCATGCCTCTTTATATATATATATATATATACACACACACACACACACACATTCAAAAAGAATGGACCGATTTTTGAATGGCTGCCACAGGGGCGCTGTAGTCATTTCATATCTCCGGCAAAGTTCAGTTGTTTGTTTAACCTCACTATCACCACCCCAGCACCACCAGAATGGCAAGTCCTCAGTAAAAACAAATACAGTTGTCACTGTGCAGCGTTCTTTTTGAAGGCAATTCAACATTAATCTGCCCTCTCCTATGATCATTCAATGGTGGTTTAAACAGTTTCAAGAGTTTGGGTGTCTGTACAGGAAAAAGTTCAAGATGATCACAAGTTTCAGAGGAACAAATGGCGAGAATTCATGCTTTGGTTTTCATGTGCAAGATACGCAACACCATGCCCGAAAACGCCAATGCATTGCATGCGTATTGTGTCGCAGAGCAGTTGGAGGAAGGGAGAATTGGTGGAGTGCACCTATGCATATGTAAAACTCTTTCACCTAACCAATCAGCTGCTTCATCATGGTCTATAAAATGAGTGTCTGAAGGCTATGGCAGTTGAGGCCGAGGGAGCCGATGAGAGACGACTGCCCTGTACAAGAGACGACTGTCCTGTTCCAGCAGGTCCTTTTTGGTGTGACGGCTACAAGCTATTTTGACAATTATGGCTTTTGATCCTAAACTGATACCGCTATTTGATGGAAGTGATTCTGGACCGTCAGTTATCAAGAGGATAGAGAATGCAGAATTGATATGCCAGCTTAGCGGCGTAAGGCGTATTGAATGTGTGGTTCCTATGCATCTATCGGGTGGTGCATATGCAGTGTACCAGCAGCTGAGCAAAGAAATGAAGAAAGACTTTACCTGCATCAAAAATGCTTTGTATACAGCATTTGCTCTGGACTCCGTTACAGCTTGGAAGCAATTTGTAGCACACCACTTGTGCCCGGGTGAGACTGTCAATGTCTTTTTGGACGAATTGCATAAACTTTCAGTTCTGGTCAGTAGAATGACAGATAGAAGTCTGATGTGTGCGTTTATTGCCAAGTTGCCGGAGCATGCCAAAGAATTGCTCCGAGCCTCTTCCCAGTTAGACGATATGGACATTTCACAAGTGCTAGCTTGAGCATGCACCATACTAAAGAAAATGTAAAACTTTCCCACTCAACCAATTGGCTGCTTTGTCATGGTCTATAAAATAAGTGTGTCTGAAGGCTTTGGCAATTGGGGCCGAGGTAGTCGATGAGGGCAACGAGAGATGAATGCCCTGTATGAGAGACGACTGCCCTGTTCCAGCGGGTCCTTTTTGGCGTGACGGCTACACAAGTTTCGTTTAAGAGGAGTCCATGAAAATCCACAAATCAAATTAGCTGTGAGCTTTCAATCTCTCAATCCACTATCTTTTTAGGGGACACAACTGTTTGATCCAGCCTGCCTTCCTGCTCAGCCACAAAAGGACTTTGCAGAAAGCAAAGCTCTTTTTATCCTATTTAAGGAAGCACATTCCTTTCACTCAGATTATTTTTCTTGATAGCCCATATCCACTCAGTTTTAGATCTGAAATGTAAACAAAGCAAATTATAAAGAATTAATGGATTTTATTTTTTTAATCCGGCATATTTTTTATTGGTTCAAACATTTTTATAGTAGATACTTTTTATCTGAATTAGTTGCCCCATTTTTATTTATTAAACAGTATATAATATGTCTTTTGAGAAATCTAAGTAAATAAAATGTGTGCTTTCGAAGAGAACAAAACTGCCCCCCCCCACTTTTTCAAATAAAATGTATCAACTGTAATAATGTTTGAAGTAATAAAAATGTCAGATTCAAATAAATACATTAATTCCTTAGAAATATATATATTCAATAAATTTATGAAAGTTCACGTCAACTGACTAACCAGATAAAAAAACACTTCAACTTTTCTTGATTTATTGAATATTATAGTTGTAATTATCTATCGAGCGCTTTTTCAACAGAAGTTTTGCTAGCTTAAAAAATACTTAAAATTCTTGTTATTTTCATATATTTTCTCAGTTGTAGGATTTTTATTAATATACAGACATACACACACACAGTTTCATTGTTGATATGATCAAAATTTATCTGTCTCAGATATATATATAGTCTGAAGTTTCTTATATATATATATATATATATATATATATACACACATATACGCACTTCATTAAACATGACTGAAAATGTACTATGATTAGGGTTTTTATTCAATTTCTTTTGTGTTCGTGTAAATGAAAACACTTACGTGATCACAAGAAAAATTGAAAGGAAATGTTTAATCGCAGTACCTTGTCATTCATCATTAATGAAACTTGTAGAAAAGAGAGATTGCTGCCCAAATACACTATATATATATATATATATATATATATATATATAAAAGTTTTTTTCCCTTAACTGATGCTTATTTCAAAGTTTCATGATCATATAGATTTGACTACTCATTGTTAAGATTAAAAATTTATATTTCTGACCTGTCAGATAAAATAATTTAGACTAAATCCTAAAAATACACTTCATTCTGTATACATCAATCAGTTGAAGTACATTTTCAATAATATTTGGGTTTTTTTTTTAGTCTTTTTTTTTTTTTGCTGTTAGTTCACCCATTATAAGCCTCAAGGGTCACTCAAGGTAGAGGGTTATTGAGTAAGACACTTAATGTATATGTTTTGAAAATGGCACACATATGAAGATTTGATTTGACAGGAAAATTTACTGAATTTTATTTTGAACACTCAAGCGATATAACTAAATTTGCTGTATTTATCCAATCTTGAAAAACATTTCTTTTCCTTGATTCTAAACCATTTATGTGAAAAAAAAGATTTTAAAAAATGATTGAATCTGGTGCAACGTGAACTAAAATTTGATCAAATTTATCATACTCCACAAAATGGAATGCTTTACGTTGAATCATTAATAATTTCTGTTTTTTGTTTATCAACTTCATTTTTGAAAAATAAACTAAAATTCCATTTTCTTCCCTCATACATTCACCATTATTTACAATGACTTATTGTTATTTATCAGGTAGCGCTTTGATACCTTTTCAGTAAAATTCTGTGGGTGTTTTTATATCTATATTGTGTGTGTGTGTGTGTGTGTGTGTGTGTGTGTAAGATCTGTCTGAAAAGTAATGGGACTTACTGGTGTAACAAACAATTTATTTCAGTTCCAAACAATAAATGACATGGTTTCCCCTTCAAAGTAAGCCCGCCCCCTAGAGAATAATGCCCTTTTCCATCCTTCTCTGTCATTGCCGGAAGGATTCTTCTTGGATGTCCCCAGCTGCATCATTAAGGACCTTGATGGCCTCCACACATTCAAAATGGGTCCCCCCACCTTAATGATTCCCTTGAGCTTGGGGAAAAGAAAAATTCACATGGAGCAGGATCAGGCAAATAGGAAGATTGTTTCCAGGCAACAATGTCCATCTTGGC
>OZ038493.1:10188564-10368564 GCA_964036315.1 Acanthosepion esculentum
GTTTGCAGAATACATTTTCTTCTGTATAGAAACCTGTGAAATTTTTTTGCAGCGTAGATTATTGCTAAACTCTCTTTTTCGATTTGACTGTAACTTCGTTCCGTGGGTAGTAACATTCTCGAGGCATGTGCTATTGGCTTCGTAGATCCGTCCTCGAATTTATGAAGCAATACCACACCTAGTCCCTCATTACTGGCATCTGCTGCTACAATGATTTTCCTCTTCGGGTCGAAATGCGCTAACGATAGGTCTGCTAATAAACAGCTTTTTATTTTTTTAAAAGCATGTTCGCATTCTTTCGACCATATCTACTTTGCGCCCTTTTTCACCAAATTATTTAAAGGAGCTCTCATATCATACATTTTTGGGATATAAATGCTATAGGAACTTACTAATCCCAAGAACGCCTGGAGTTTAGCCACATCAGCTGCTGGCATACTTTTTATAGCCTCAGCCCTTTCTGGATCCGGTTTTCTTCCTTTACTGTCAATGATCTGCCCTAAATATTTTATGTTTAAGAAGAACTCGCATTTTTTAGCACTCAGCTTGAACCCGTATTCCTCAATTCTCTGAAATACTGCTCTAATATGAGTTTTGTGTTGGGCCTCGTTTTCACTTTTAATCAAAATATCATCTAAGTATGCAATTGCATACTCCATACCAGCCAACATTGTTTCCATTATTTGCTGGAATAGGCTTGGAGCTACCTTCAGTCCAAAAGGAAGACGATTTAATTTGAAAATCCCTTTATGAGTGTTTGTCAAGTACTTCGAACATTCTTCACTGACTTTAACTTGAAGGTAAGCCTCCGACAAGTCCAACTTTGAAAACACTCTACCTCCGTTTAATTTAGTTAATATATCCTCTGGAGACGGTAGATGGTACGCATGGTCTTTCAATCAATCATTTAAGCCCGTCGAAAAGTCAGCACTCACTCTGATTCTTCGGTTTTTCTTTTTTATATATACGGATGGAGACGCCCAATCAGAGTAATCAACTTTTGAAATTACGCCAATTTTCTCCAACCTTTCTAATTCCTCATTTATTGTGTCTAGTGCCGAAAACGGTACTTTTCACTTTGGTTTAAAGATTGGTTTAACATTTTCTTTCAATTCGAAGTTGACTTCTGTTTTTGTGCACAGACCTAGTCCTTCTGAAAAAACGCAAGGGAATTCGCTTTTCAAATCCGTAATAAATCTTTGTTTGCTTTGTCTTATAGTTCTCTATGACGTTTGTTACAGAAAGAATTTACCGGTAATTCCCATAAGTTAAACAATACGACCCAGTCTAACCCACAAAGGTTTACTGAACCAGGGAGCACATACACTTTCGATTTGTGAATTTTTCCCATAAACGAAATGTACATTTTAATTCACCTCGAAACTTAAGTCTTCTTCCTGACACTCCCCTGGCAATTTTGTCTGTGTTAGTCAATGGTGGGTAACCGATTTTTTCCCATGTTTGTTTGTTTATTACCGAGATATCACATCCTGAATCGAGTAATAATTTTACGGTCTACCCATTTATTTTTACATTGAGGTATTTTCTTCTTTGACCCTCCTCAATTTCGTATTTAGACAAAACTACGTTCACCTTTGTTTGAGACTTTGATTTTACTTTTCTCTGTTTTGCCCGACAATGGGAACTTCTATGGCCTACACGCCCACAATTAAAACATATTTTATCCCTAAAGAAACAACCCTTCTTTATATACTGTCCACCACACAAACTGCATATAATTTTTCTTTCTTTATTTTATATCCACTTCTTTTGTCTTACAGTTTGTACTCACGAAATGCTCTTCTCCTCAATCCGAGTATTATCTTTCTTTATGTTTATAAGTCGCTGACATTCTTTCGTTACTTTTTGTAGCGTAATCTTCGGATCCTGTTCCACGATAGTGAGGATTATTGATCTAATTTCTTTGTCCTTCAGTGTCGTTAGACCCTGCACAAAAATTAGACACTTGAACATGTCGCTTGACAATTCCTTTAATTTAAACGCCTCACACTGTGCGTTAACCATACCTGCATACGTGACAAAATCATCATCCTCTTGTTTTGCGATATTTAGACACTTGTATCGTATATGAAACAGACTGTCTCTTTTATCGAAAATTTTCGACAAAATTTCTACTGTCTCGCCGAATGTCATTTCTTCTGGCTTCTTTGGGAGGATTAAATTCACGTATTTTATATTTTCTTCTGTTCCCAACTTCTGCAACAATAGTGATTTTTTTTTTTCTTCGTCGGACCATTGTTCGCATCTTTTCGTTAATATTGTTTCAAACCTACGAAAATAAGCCGGAAACATTGAACCTTTGTCAGGGTCATATTTAAATTCAGAGAGTGAATTTAACATTCCTTCAGCAGAAAAAAATCGAGAATCCTGTTCTTTTGTTGTCCTAGATAATACGTCTTCTCAAAGTGATTTATTGTCTTTTGCCTGTTGTTCGAATAACTTTTCAAACCTTCCTTGTTGCTGAATAAATTGCTGTTGTCGTTGGAACTGTTGTCGTTGGAATTGTTGCTGTAAAGTGACTTGTAGCACCTTAGTTAATTCCGCAATTTGTTCCATTCTGCCAACATATCCACAAGAAAAATTTTGCTCCCATTTTATGTAGACAATAAATTTTCTAAGTTCCAACAAGAGGTGGGGGGGGGGGCAATTTCTTACTTTCTGTAAGCGTTGCACAAGTTTTTCCTTTTCTAACGTTACTCGTTAATAAGCGTTAAAACAAAAATGAGGGAAAAATTACTTACTTCCTGTAAGCGTCGAACAAGTCTTTCTAACGTTCTTCGTTAGTAAGTGTTGTGCACTGTATTTTTTTCTTTTGTTTTAACTGATATGTCCTGGAAAGGGATATATTTATTCGAAGTAGCTAACTGGTTTTGGCTACTCTAACAAGGACAATCTAGCAAGTAGCCGTAATGGACTGGTACTTGTCGTAGGCAATATGCTTAGGCTTATGCAATAGGCATAGGCAATCTCAGTCTGTATTTATGGTTGACACCAGCCAATCATATTACTGTGAGGGGGAACCCAGGTGTATGCATATTCATTACATCATATATATATATATAATATACACACACACACATACACACACACAATAAATAATAGCTGGCCGCTCATATTCAAGGATACCTGTCTACTAGGGTAGCTAGCCAATCCCTATTGCAGATGCTCGCTCAGACACATTTTTGTTTGTTCAACACCCACAGAGCCCACCTGTAGTTTATACTGTAACTATGCCGAGCAGACCTTAGTTACAGTTTCTGGGAGAGAGCATGTTATCTAGTGTAATCAACAATCTGAACAAGGCCAGCACACTCAAACCCTCGGTCCCGATGACTTGTGGTATGGTTTTCAGACACTTTCCAAAGGTGCCGCATGCTGGGATCATACCCTGCTCCAGTCCGATATTATCAAGACTCCTCCTCCCTGACAAATCGACCATGGTGAGATTCAAACCAGGGTCTCAGTCAGAATGCGAACATTCTAACCACTCAGCCATATATATATATATATATATATATATATATATATATACACACACACACACACACACACACACACACACACGATATTTGCTGCATATATCTCGGGTACAAAATAAAATAAGATGCGAGAAAAAAATTATTTTTTTGTTTTTTCTCTTTAAGTGGGGACCGGGAAAGGGGTAACAATTTTAATTTCTTTCACTTTTCTTATTATTGCATTTTAATTTTTGTTGATGATAATAATAATAATAATAATATTTTAAAAAAGAAAAAGATCTGCACTTTTGTTGTTTTCAATTTTTTTAACGATTTTATTACCCCAACATTTCTTAATATAATTTTATATAACAAAAAGATGCAAATGCAAGAAGATGCAAAAAAAAAAGTCAATTAAACACTGAATACAAACACAAATATTACCCCCACTCCCGCACCATGTTGCTGCTCCAGGGAGACAGAAGACAAAACAGAAAAGTGCAACATAATAATTGATCATCCCTACACACACACACATATATATATATATATAATAATTCAAGAAAATCTCAAGTAACTCCTCACTTATCAGATAAATCACTAGAATTTTTCTTAATTTTTTGGATATAATAACTGTAGTTACCTATTGACCATTTTGATAGTAATGCTAGACTGAAAAAACATTAAATTCTTGTAATTTTCATGTATTGTTCCAGTTGTTATATCATCATTTGTGTGTTTATGTGTATATATATATATTTTTATTATAAGAGATTATAATAAAAACATTTTGAAATCACTACACAAAAGCTTTCATATTTCAATACTATGATTGCATTTCTCCAGGTGATGAATACAATCATAGTATTGAAACATGAAAATTTTTGTTCCTGCTCTCTCTCTCTCTCTCTATATATATATATATATACACACACACACACACACAAAGAAAATTTATTAATATCATTTGCCCTCCAGACAAATTTTTTTTGTTTACACCCAACACAAAGCCCAAGAGCCATTCAAGTTAGAGGATTACAGAATAATGCTGGGACTGCATTCTTACATAAACGTGCGACAGTAATTGAAGCATACAAAAAGTGAAATACTAAAATCACCTCTGAATTTAAGAGATGTTAAACGAAAAGATAGTATATGGCAAACTTATAAATATTATAGTTGTTTGCTTAACTAAATTCCTTGCTAGAAACTCTTTATATCTTCAAGACACCCACTCAATTCAATAGAAAGCCAATTCTTTATGCTTTTTGTTCAGTAGCTTTAATAAAGATTCTGTGAAATGTTCTTTCTTTTGCTGAGAAGTTTTGTTAAAGTTCAACGTTTCTTTGCTATTCTTAAAGAAGCAAGTATTGCTGAGAACCATGATCACCCATGGACAGAAAGCACATGATACATCTAAAGAGACGTACTGCTTTAGACATTTCTGCCAAGCAGTGTTATACATGAATAGGCCTTTTATCAATAGGGGAGTGGTTTCCTATTGCTTTCTCCATGGTTTTGAATCTAGAGCAATTAGAAGATTTTTCTAATTCCATGTCTATTCAATACATAGGTGATCATGGCTCTCCACAGAGTCCTTTTCTTTATTATCTATGAATTGACATGTCTTGGGAAAGATAGGGGAGTGGTTTCTATTGCATTTCGTCGGTTTTGGAATTCATAGTTTATCATCACTTTGATTAATTTTTGCCTAGAGCTTTATCTCACTATTTAACCCATAGTGCTAGAGGGAGAAGAGTTGAATTAGTACCTTTTCTAAACAAGTGAAAGTGAACACAAATGACCAGGGCAGAATTTGAACTCGGCTCGCTAATTCCATCAATCAAACTTGGAGGATAGGGATATACCCATAGGTTATTATCAGTGTGTTTCTGTGAGTGTATATCTCTTTCTATGTGCTTACATGTTGAAATATGCACTTTTGTGTGTGCATCTTTACAAGTCTGTGTCTGAGAATATATGTACATATGTGCATTAGTATGCATATATGTGAAATGCCACATGAAACTGTGTGCATGAATATGTGTGCAAGTATGTGTCTTTTTTGTGAGTGTGCGAGATTGTGTACGTGCATGCAATCTTTTCGGTGTGGATGCACGTGTATGAAAACGTGTTTCAAAACTTCTCTTGAAACCTTTAATTATTATAATTAGAATTTCAAATTCTATAATTTTGTTAAAAATGCCTTTTGTGATCAAAAGTGGAACATCAACGGCAAAAAGGAATAACATTATTTAAAACAGGAGAAAGAAAGAATATCAAAATAATAATAATAATAATCTCAATTGAAATCACATAACATTCAAGGTTATTATTCTAATATGACTCATGATACTACAGCTAACAACAATATGGTTTACAGCCATATCACATTGAAACATTGGTTCCCATACAATCACCGAAGTTAAGCAATGTCAAGCTTGGTCAGTACCTAGATGGGTGACCACTTGTGAATACCAGATTCTGTAGGCTTAGATGTGTTAGTGGTGTAAAGGATAACAGCTTGGAATGAGAAATCGGGGAACTAAGTTCCAATTCCAGTCAAGTTCCTTTTATTAAAATTTGCTCGACAACGTTGTATTATTCTTTATTTAGAGCAATGATTCCCAATGTGGGACACACGCCCCACCGGTGAGCATTTATTTTAGTGGGGTATGTGTAAGATGTGAACCCTTCAGCTTACTATACCAACATGAGCTCAAATTTCATTTTGCATTATTATTTCATGCTTAAAATGATCAAAGTATATTACAGAATAAGCTTTCATTCAAATATTTTACATTTCTGCCTTTCAGTTCTCTATTATGATTTGAAACTATATATATTTAACTGTCTTTTTGTTTTCTTTAATTTTTCTCTTTCCTGAACACCATGGTCTTTGGAGGCTTGTTTAGAGACCAAGTTAATGGCCTTTAAGCTTCCTTCATGGGAATTGCACTAAAATTTTGAATACATAAGAATTAAGTATTACAGAGGGCAGCAGAATTTTAGAAATACCAAAGTGGGGCATGGCCCAAAATTGGTTGGGAACCACTGCTTTAGAGCATGTAAATGATCATTTGCCCCTTTTATTTACCCATTCATTTTCAATCAAAACATCACTTTTGTTTTTCCCCTAAAGGGATTGGTAGAAAATGGCCTCCATTCATCCATAGAAACAAGACTGATTACAATCAGAAGTAGTCCATGTGACGACAGTCTTTCTCTGGGATGGCCATCAGCTGCATTGAGTTTTTCTAATCTCTTCAAGGCTTACAGCCATATTATGCTGAAACAGCAATCCTCATAGGATCCACTAAAGTTAAGCAATGTTAAGCCCGGTCAGTATCTATATGAGTGACTGTTTAGGAATACCAGTTGCGGTAATTTTGAATGTGAAAATGGTGTAATGGATAATGCCTGGAATGAGACATCAGAAAACTGAGTTCCAATTCCAGTTGGGTTCATTATATTCACTTACATGCAAATAACATTGGGAAAAGTAGGAATCCATTTCTTCTAACAAGTGGTTAATTAGTAATACAGAGTGACCCCAAAAAACGGGAACTTTTAACAATCCAATAAAACCAAGAGTGATGGAAGAAAAATATTTAATTCCTAGTAATTGAAACCTTGAAACATGCCATTTAAGAAACAATGATGGAATTTTCATTTTTTTAAAATTACGTCCTGTAGATGGCGTCCTCCTGTACGAATGCATTCTTGAAATCTGCTGTTGAGATTCCTCATTGACTGCTGCAACATCTCAGCTGGGATACTGTGAATTTCATTCTCGTTAGTAAAATGGCGAAATGTTTACTTGCTCAAGGTCACTGTCTCGCAGTGTTGCCACTTGCTCATGTCTGGCAATACGCACTTCAAAAATTCCCGTTTTTTGGGGGTCACCCTATACTTGTATCATTAAATCATTATCAAAAAAAAATATTCTTAAAATCTAAAAATATTTTACATTTTTAATTGTTGCTACTGTTGAAAGTCTTCAAGTGATATAATTTCTGTTATTTGCTAAAGTTCTTTGTGATACTGTAGTGCTAGTCTGTAAAACTTGTAGGTTTCATTCACTTGAAGCCATTTTTAATCATTGATATGAGAAGACAGTCGTAAATAGCTGATAGTTTAGACATTTCTGAACTAATTTGATAACATACATCATATAAGAATCTGATGAGACTATTTAAGAAAATGGCAAGTTCTTTGGTCAATGTTTTGATTTTGTAACAGTTTATGGTATTGGACAACACTGCTCCTAGCACAACATATTCTAAGTTTGATTTCCTTTTCTCCTATACTAAATTTGTTATAACTGATCCCTATACCAAAGTATTCGACATGTTTAGTACATATTAATTCCACATTCTGAATGTTTATGGTGGATTCAGGTTATGTGCCATCACTGTTTTCATTCTACTTACAGATTACAGACAAGATGTGGATAAATCTAGGATAACAATTTTTTTTTTTTTTCAAATTCACCCCAAGTAAGGCAGTAAAGCCACTAAGACAAGGGAGTTGCTGGGTGTGAAAGAACTAGAAAACAGAAACTTTACTAAGGAGCAAGAAGAATTGAAGAGTGATCGAGAAGACAGTAGATAACGATTGACATTGCATTTAAATTTTTGAAGATCAAAGTTGGCTGGAAATCAGAGTTCCACAAGTGAGAAGTGCGAGAAAAGAAACTGTTAGCATAGAACTTACAATTATATCTAGCCAATTCAACTGTAAATTGAGAAGACCTTGTTGCCAATCTATTATTGGACTTATGCATTTACTATGAAAATATTTATAGATAAGGCACAGAGAAGCCAAGACACCAGGTCAGGACCTATAATATTACTGATTCTTCTTTGGATTTTATCAAGAATCTCTAAATATATAGTAGGAGCGCCAGACCATATGCGACAACAGTATATGAAGTATGGACAAATGGTAGCCTTATAGATATGTTTCTGGAGAGAAGAATTGTCTTGCCCGACCCAGTGAACTAACATTCTTAGCAGCTGACCTAGCTATGGATTCAATATAGACTCTCCGCTTCATGTTGTCCTGAGAATGTTAACCTGAGAAGGTGCAACGAGTAACTCTCCAGGAAGTTAACATCAGCTATGGTGATGAAAGGCAGGTCTCTCAGATGATTAATAGAGAGCAGTTTTGTTTTGGAGGTATTAAAATTAACAGGCCATTCTTTGCTCCAGTGAACAACAGACTGTCGGCCATTTTTGAGATCAGCTTCCAATTTAACCTTATCAGCCTGATCAGACTTACTGCTGATCAAGTGTAAAAGGGTTGTGCCACTGTAGACACCGAGTTGAGAGCTGATGCCATCAGAAAGGTCATTGATGAAAATTAACGAACAAAGAACATTAGTACAAAAGGATCTAGAAAAGTGGCTATTCAGGATAACATTCATTTCATGATTTGATAAAGACTGAATAAGTTCAAAAATACATCTGGAGACACCATCATTTTTCAACTTGTGAAGAAGACCAGAACATGTCAGATACTTGAGATATCCAAAGCAACAGCCCGCACTTCGCCATTTTTATCTAAAGTTTGATACTCTTTCCACATTCATTCCCTCGGCAGTTGACCTAGAGAAACAAAAGCTATTATTGCTTGTTTGTATTAAATAAAATTTCACCACTTTAAAATATCAAAGAGTAAAGGAATAATAAAACTAAAAACCGCAAAGCCATCTTGTCTGCCTTTCTTACATCTCCATCCCTTTTCTGTTTCCTTTGAATTCATTTCTTCTCCCTCCTCTATTGTCTAAATAGTAAGGAAGACTGATCTCTCTAGCCTTCATTGGCAATCAATCTAAGGGAAGGACAAAAGCCTGAATTCAAAATTTGGGGAGGGCTGTTTGGAGAGACAAAGGAAGGACAGAAATTTCCTCTTTACAAGTTTTCCCAATTTGCTTGAGGTGCTCGTGGAAAGCTGAACATGGCAAGTTTTTGTGCCAAATCTCGGGTGCTTCGATGTGGACCAAATGCAATACCCTTTTTCCAAGTTCTTCATCCAGAGAGATTTGTTTTTCAGAGCAAGTCTTATTGGATGACACAATTTTCATTTTTTTAAGCCTTTAAACCATACACAAGCCTTCACAGCCTTCACATATACAATGAAGAATTTTTTTTCTTAAATACTTATTTAGCAGTATTACCATTTCAGAATTCATACAGTATGACATTGACAAATATGTCGCTTTTTAAAATTACAATCCTCCATTGGGTTAAAGTCTTACTCCTAATTCATAATGGTGAAATACCTAATTATTTTTTTTCTGAACACCCTAACACACACACACACACACATATATATATATATATATATATATATATATATATATATAAATAAATTTGCATCCAGGCTTCTACAGTATATCACCATTCTTGGTAGGTTTTGTATTGTCACAGGGACAAAGGTGATGGAAAGAAAAAGAATACAGATGATTTCAGCTAGATTGAGAAAAAAAAAATGTTTTTTTTTCAAAGATTTTTAAACTACCTGCGTCTCTTATTTTGTGTGGATGCGTAGACATGGCAACGTCAACAAAGCCCAACGAAATCCTAATGGATGAAATGCATCACAAAAAAAAAACCTTTCCAGTTTGTCATATTTTTCTAAATACTGTTGATATATATAACATTATACAATATATATATATATATATATATATATATATATATAATGTGTGTGTGTATCTGTGTGCACATTTTACTAGGATGTATAATAGTATCTGAAATGAAAATGGAGATAATAGGATAAAGTGGAAAAGCATTTTAATAACGCATTTTATGTTTGTTAGATTCGCCATCTCCAGGTCGGAATGAAAGACAAAATTGTGTGGAAAGAAAATGCATTATGATTTTTGATGATAAGAGGGGCAATAAATTAAATCCCCTTTATCACACCCAATGACCAGAGAGGAGAAGGTTTTCTTATTTACTTTTTTTTTTTAATCATTTCACCCCAACCAAGGTGATAATGCCACTAAGATGCAAAGGGCTACTGGGAGTGAAAGAGAATGTGATTTTAGAAGGAACTCGAAATCCAGTCCTAAACAGGAAACAAAGGATAAACCTCTGCTCTTGTTCAAAAGAGTGTGAAGGAGTGTTAACTGAAAGATTATATATGAGAGCTGTTGGTATCTGTTGGATTTTAAATCAGTCCACTCCAAGTAGATTTCAATATTTTTCTCTACTAGTTTGTATACCACATTGTGTTATTGTTGTGTTTGCAATTTTTGGTGATATTATGCAAGGTCCTGGTCTTTATTGTCAGGAATTGGGAGATTAATGCATTCTCGGTGCCTTTTCTCATAACTGATCCCTTTTGTCCTCATCAGGCTGGCATTTATTAAATCAGAATTTGGTCAGATGCATTACAGTGAACGAACAGTGTTTTTAAAATGTTATGTGGCATATCTCTGTGATGAGCCTATTTTTTGAAGTTTCTAGAAGTATTCACTTATGTCTTTTAATATATATATATATATATATAAAAAATCACCTTCTGGTTTTTGTATTTGATAAGGTAATTTAATTTATTGCCCTTCTTATCCTCAAAAATCTCAATGCATATTTTTCTTTACACACAGTTTTGTCTTTCATTCCAATCTGAACCTAATGCTGAACCTAACACATAATTGACAAAACATGTCATTTTCATATATATATATATATATAAACTTAGTTTGATGAAATGTGTCGCATGAAAACATTTTCCACTTTGACATACTTCTTTCCTCTAAAATTATTCTTGATATATGCCCTGGCATCATCAGAAAACCAAATTTAATTTCACAAGAATAGAATCTATCAAACAAAATTCATGTCAAGCATCTGAATCCTGAATTTTTTAATTTAACTGAATTGTTATAAAAATTAGATTTCAATAAGCATGAAACCTCAGTGTCTAATTTTATTTTTACCTACTCTCTATCCTTGATATTAAGAACTTTTGTCCATAAACATAGCACACCTTGAGACTATTTTTATCTTATATATATGGTGGGAGCCACCTTGTGATTGAGTTACAATGCCTCTACAACTCATTATTCCCAAACAACCTTTTTTTTAGGAATGATTTTCATTACACTGATGTCATCTTAAATGGCTTGCAAGATCTGCAAGTGACTTGGAAGCCATGTCATATTGCATACAGGCAAGTCTTCCAGGAGCAATCTAATTAACTGAATGTTTACTTTTATGATGTTGAGTGAGTCCCCTGGATGACCTACATATTTTGTATGTGTGTGTGTGTGTTTTATATGACCTGCTTTGATTGTTCAGCCAGAGGACTTCCAGTTTGGCAAAGCTCGAATTACTGCTTTTAAACACACACCTACACCAGTTTTTCTCGATCTATCATATCTGTTCTGAAATTGCAGCCTAACATAAACAATAACATATTATACAAAATGGATTAAATCTGACAAATATTTGAATATATTTTCTATTTATACATTTTTTATGGATACACTTATTTGAGTAAATTCTGTTTTTTTTAATTAAACTATATTAATTACATTTACTGGCCTGAATGTTTGAGAAATTTCATACAAAATGTGTCCTCCAATAAAAATCGAACCTGTATTCTATACAGGACCATCATTTAGTCTGACGTGCTATGACCAATCAGCCACAGAGGATTTCTGATTTAGCAAAGCTCAAATTACTGCTTTTAAACACACCTTTGCTGATTTGTTGGATTTAATCCATTTCATATAATATGTTATTGTTAGGCTACAATTTCAGAGCAGATATGATAGATCGAGAAAAATCAGTGAAGGTGTGTGATTAAAAGCAGTAATTCGAGCTTTGCTAAACTGGAAGACCTCTGAGGCTAAATGGTCACAGTACGTCAGGCTTAATGACAGTTCTGTGCGTATATGGTGGACTCTCCCCTCATATTCGACATATGAGGGTCAAGCAGCTCAGTTCCTAGGAACCAACAGCCAAACACAGAGCACATGACATTTGATTATAATGGTGAAGGCTTTGTGCAAAACCAACCACACTTTTTGAAGGGCTGAATACAGAGAGCTGGTGCACTACATGCCACATGGTCCCCAAACAATCCTCTGCAGGTTTTGAATTCAGAGTTGTCCTTCTCCTAGACCAATTGCCATCCAAGGCTATAGAACCCAGCCTGTCCTACTATTTACCCATAGCTGGAGGGAGAAGAATAGAATTAATACTTTTCCCAAGGGTACTAGCATGCAAGTGAATGTAATGGATTCGAATGAAATTCAAACTCAGCTCTCCAATTCCTCAATCCATGCTGCTATCCACTACTCCACTCTGTGTGTGTGTGTATATATATATATATATATATATATATATATATAGTCTTAAAATGTGCTATATTTATGGGATAAAGTGCTCAATATCAGAGATAGAGCATGTGTAAATATAAAAGTGAACATAGTAGTCAACACTTAGAGGCGACAGTCTGTTTCATGCTAGATGCAATCGTCAGGCCTGATGATTGCATCGAGCATGAAACACTGTCACCTCTAAGTGTTGACTTCTATGTTCACTTATATATATATGTATAAAATTTGCTAATTGGTGTTACCTTCAGCATCCCACCTCTAAAGTTTCATAGATGGGCCATCGAGCAATAAAACTCCATCTACCCATCAGGTGATTGGAAAATATATATAAATTTCTGTATATCAGAACAATGTTAGGCAACTGAATGACAGTAGGATAATTCATCCATGCTTAGAATATTGCTGCTTCTGCTGTTTACCTTGGGCTCCTTGATAAAATCCAAAGAATCAGCAATATTATTGATCCTGATCTGGCAGCTCAGCTTCAGTCACTTTCCCACTGCCGTAAAGTTGCCTCTCTGTGTCTTTTCTATAAATACTTTCATGGTAATTATTCAGATGAACTCTTTGCTATGGTACCGAGACTTTTTAAAATTATACGCTGTACTAGACTGGCATTGAGATCTCATCAATTTACAGTTGAGCTGGATAGATGTAAGTTCTATGCTAACAGTTTTTCTCGCACTTCTTGCTTGTGAAACTCCCTTCTGGCTCCATGCTTTCCAGCAACTTTAATCTACAAAAATTTAAATGCAATGGCAATCACTATTTATTTTCTCCTCTTCCCACTCATTATTAATTTTTCTGTTCTGAATTCTTCCACCCACTGAAATCCCCTTTTATCTTTGTGGCTTTATTGCCTTGCATGGGGAGATACAGATTTAAAAAAGAAAAAAATTCATCAGACTAAAGTAATGTTTTTATTAATGGAATTATGTATGTAATGAAGTGGGTGTAGTTTTAGAGATATAAATGTGTATGTCATTTACAATTATATACCAAGGGGAAATGCTGAATTTAAACTTTTTTTTTTTCGGACATGTTTTGGACACTTAATCCATCTTATCTCATTCAGTTTCCCTATGCTTTCTCTTGTAGTTTTTAAGCATCCCAAACTGTGATAACAAAAGGTGTGAAATGTTGTAAGAATATAGGCATAAATTTAATGTGTGATTTAGCAATCAGTGCACTTTCTATATACTTTTACCATAGTAAATTGCTTTCTCTTTTAATTAAAGCAGCATTTTTTTTTAATCAAAATTATGGTCAGACTCCTTACTTTGAGCAACTAATCCAATGAGTGTGTTGTTTTATAAAAAATCCCGTTTGTGTTCATATAATCTTTTATTTAAATTCCTTGAGGTTTCTCCTATGTATTCCTTGTGGCAATCATTACAGGTTATAGAATAAATTCCTGCTTCAGGTTTTAGGTTTTTATTATTTAGGATTGTATTAAGTTTCTTAAGTATTTGTAACATTTCATGTTAAGCTTATATAAATTCTTTTTAATTGTAGTTGTGATAATATTACTAGGTATTGTAATGTATTTCCTTTCGTTAATTTTTATTTTTCGGACTTTTATTTTTACAAATTTGTAGTTTTTGCTTCACATTGAATATGAAATAATTAGGTTATTGGGAGAGCTTTCATGTATTTTCACTGTATTTCTCTATAGCCTATAATGACTGGTGAAAAAATTTAAAACTCGGAAATTTTAAATTTAGTATTTCCACATTTTCAGCATTTCTCCTCAGTACATAATTATAACTGATGTTTGCATTTCTATCTCTCTCCCTCACCTTCCTCCACGTATATAATTCCATCTATGCTAACAGTATTTTAGGCCAAATCTATCTAGAGGGCAAAACATGTTATGCAGAATTTCTTTCCCACTTTGTCATTCAATTACCTTTTTATATATATATATATATATATATATATATATATATATGATTCAATGATTTTATATATATATATATATATATATATGATTCAATGATTTTATATATATATATATATATATATATATATATATGATTCAATGATTTTATTTATATATATATATATATATATATATATATATCTGATTCAATGATTTTATTTATATATATATATATATATATATATATATATCTGATTCAATGATTTTATTTATATATATATATATCTGATTCAATGATTTTATTTATATATATATATATCTGATTCAATGATTTTATTTATATATATATATATATATATATCTGATTCAATGATTTTATTTATATATATATATATATATATATATCTGATTCAATGATTTTATTTATATATATATATATATCTGATTCAATGATTTTATTTATATATATATATATATCTGATTCAATGATTTTATTTATATATATATATATATATCTGATTCAATGATTTTATTTATATATATATATATATATCTGATTCAATGATTTTATTTATATATATATATATATATATATATATATCTGATTCAATGATTTTATTTATATATATATATATATCTGATTCAATGATTTTATTTATATATATATATATATATATATCTGATTCAATGATTTTATTTATATATATATATATATATATATGATTCAATGATTTTTTATATATATATATATATATATATATATGATTCAATGATTTTATTTATATATATATATATATATATGTATATATAGGGTGACGAAATAAAATGGAAACTTTTTCACAATCCAATAAAACCAAGAATGATGGAAGAAAAATATTTAATTCATAATAATTGAAACCTTCAAAATATGCCATTTAAGAAACAATGATGGAATTTTCATTTTTTTAAAATTACGTCCTGTAGATGGCTTCCTCCTGTACGAATGCATTCTTGAAATCTGCTGTTGAGATTCCTGATTGACTGCTGCAACATCTCAGCTGGGATACTGTGAATTTCATTCTCGTTACTAAAATGACAAAATGTTTACTTGCTCAAGGTCACTGTCTTGCAGTGTTGCCACTTGCTCATGTCTGGCAATAAGCACTTCAAAAATTCCTGTTTTTTTGGGGTCACCCTGTGTGTATATATATATATATATATATATATATATATATATATATATATAATCAGAGATAATAATGTTCTGTTCTTCTTTACCCTATTTACATGCAAATTTTTACTGTATTGACATACAGTGGATGAAGGCTGGAAGCCAAAATGGCTGAAACATTGCAGTAACAACAACAAAGATGAATACAGCAATCCACATTATCTAAGGATAACTCAGACATTCTGACAAATTAGAAGTCAACTTGCTATCACTTGTTCCTCAATGGGTAGTAATAATTGGTTTGGTTTGTTTTGTTTTTACAGCATATCAACCTCAATAGGTTATTTAATGCAGACAAGATTTTCATTGCTAGTAATATTCTTTTCCATAAAATGTATTGCTGGTAATGATTTTTCCTCAAAAAATGTATTACTGGTATTAAAAACTATTTTTACACTATCATAATGTTTTTACCCCAGTTTGGAGATTAACTATTTGCCCGTAGTTGGGATCCTAACAGGTGCTACCACCCCGAAGTCAGGGTGAATCTGGGAACACCAGCAAATAAGAGGTGGTTCCACACTCCTCAAAACCTCCTGATCTGAAACCTTGCTGTTGGATGTAGTTTTTTTGTTATATCCAAGATGTGTAGAAATAATAATCTGAATACTGAGAAGGTGCAGGTGTATTGGAAGTCAACTTGCTGTCACTTGATCTTCAAAGAGTACAAGTAATAATCTGAATACTGATGAAACTTGCTATTACTTAATCTCCATTGTAAGCCCCCAGATCTGAAAGGTTTAAATATGGAATGTGTCGACATATTAATTATTGAAGAGTGTGCAGTAATATTGAGGAAATTTGTTACTGATTGATTGACTGATTCTTGTGACATATGAACCCTTGTTTGTTTGTATGGGGATGCCCAGTGAGGAACAAACTAACTACTCAGTTATCATACGCAACCAGACCATCCCCATTAACCATTATTTCACACCAATACTCCACAGCAACAAGCAGAAGAACAAGTAAAGCTGAGAGCAACAAAAAGCAGATTATTTGTTTTTTTTATGGGGCACCCAGTGAGGATCAAACTTACTACACAGTTTTAATAGCATTCTTAACCATTATTCCATGTCACGGTGCCACAATGATGAGGAATCTGGGAGAACCAGTATTGCTGAGAGGAAAAAAAAATGTTATTTAATCTCAAATTTTTGTAGGAAGCTCCCAATGGGGTTTGAACTCACTACCCAGACTAGCCTCATTAACCATTACCTCATACTGAGGCACCTGAGAAATCATGGTATCACTTAATCTCCAGCTTTAATTACCAGATAAAAATGGTTAATAAATTCAGTGCATATGAATAAGAATACTGAGGAGAGTGCTGGTGCATTAAGGAAACTTGTTGTCACCTGATCTCTATCGAAAGCCAACAGTTTTAACTGATTTAAAATCATGAGTGCAGATATTATGGTAATGCAATTTATTTCTCTGTACTCTAGAATCTGATCATAAGCCATCTTAACAGTGCAGAATAATAATTTGAATTTACAGTTATTATTTTGCATGACCTATGGAAGGCCAAAATCAATGGTGCCATTACTTGTTTCAATAATAATCCTATTTGAATCTGTCAAAATTCACTTCTAGTTAATAGTGACATAACAATTATCTGATTTTATTTCATGTTTTTACGTCTCAGTTTTCATGATTTGCAATTTTTGCTAAGCTGAAAATTGTGTTGCCTCAGGCCTTCCATATTAATAAAATACATCAGGCAATGATGATAATATAAATTGCATGCAATATGATGATTACAGATATTTGGGTTATTGTGACATTGGTTGCTGCCTCTCTCTGGGTCACTATCCAAAAATAGTCATTTAATCTAATTCTGCTCTTTCCTTTTTCACTTAGCTTTTGAAGAATATTTTGGATTTAAGTTTGATCACTGTCCTAGATTTATATTGTGTTGGGTTTTTTTTAATACTAAAATTCATTCAATACAAGATTAATAGACCCTTAATATAGAGGGTTATTGTTAAAATGGTACTCTCATCTGAACATCTTTTATAATTTTAAATATTTTATTCTCCAGTGAATAGTCTTAAATGTTTTAGTTTCCAGTGAATAATTGATTTTGAAGGGGCATATAATTTTACTGCCTACATTAATCCCAAAAATATTACTTCCCCTCCCCACTGTTGTCTAGTTGATTGACTATTTACTTGAAGGATACAAACTCTTGCCCAACCATTATTGTCCATTTACTATCATCAGTAAAATTTACTGTTGAGAAATTAGTTTTCATGTACTTGTTTCCATTACTTAAACGGAAGAGTGATGTGCGGTAGCATAATGGTTGAGCTCGGTATCAAAACTGGAATGGTTGAGCTCGGTATCAAAACTGGAATGGTTGAGCTCGGTATCAAAACTGGTATAGCATAGAGAATCATAAAGAACTGGACCAAATAACCGAAACTATGTCACTTGAAACACTTCCAGAATCGGCAACGACTCAAATGGATAACATATGTCAGTAGAAGAGAAACTAATCACATAATCAAAATGTTGACATTCCATACTATCTCAAAAATAGATTAGGATGGAAACATCCATAAGTACTGTGAAGAGGGATAACAGTGGACCCGAGAAATCTGTTCTCCTGAAGAATTGTTTTAACAGAAAAATTTGATAAATTTCAACTAGCAGCAGCACTGACTGTTCAGTCAGTGAATACTGAATGTTTCCTTATAAGGAAACAACCATTTAGATGGTATATTTTGAAAAAGAGCATGTTAATGGAGTTTAGCTTTTAACCTATTGAACACTAATATTTGACCATTAAGTGATTTTTCTTTTACTAATGTTCACCCAGTAGAAGGCTCAATGTAAAGGGTTACTGAACGAGGGGTGTGAAATGAATATAAAAATAGAAAGTGAGGATTATGTGCATATGGGGGACAAATAACAATTGGCCCTTGATGTGAAGAACTTAACATTGTAACATTCAGGTAAGCATCCACCTGGGAGTCATAATATGCCTGTGTAAGATTTTTAAAGGATGAAGTTACTAACTCAATACCCAACCAGTTTTGAATTCAGAGTTGTTTTCCTAGACAGGTTAACAATCGTGGCTAAAGAGTCCAGATATTTAAATCATGGCTGGTTAAGGAGGTGGGGGGGGAGATGGATTTATACCTTTGATAAGGGTATTTGTGAGTGAGGAAATATTATAAACTGAATTTGAACTTGTCTTTCTCCTTTCTCATCCCGAGCTGCTCTTTATTACACCACCTGCGTATCCACAATGTAAGGGGGGAGTCTCTTCTTTTATCAAAATTAATGATAAATACAGAGAATTATTCTAAATTCTTGGATAATGTTTTTTGGTACAGGTCACAAACAAAAAAATTAAGTTAAAGAGTATATTTATACTAAACATTGCTCTTTTACATTGCCCACCTTGCCAAAAAAGGTTTAAAAAATACCAAATTAATAGAATGGCTCCCATTATCTCCAGGTATTAATCCAATAAAAAGATTTTTGCAATTCATGAGAATAAAATTCATTACAAGTCTGGCACTATGAGTGAGTCACCAGGTGAGGATCAATCTTGCTACACAGTAAATATGAACTGCTGGGCATGCTCACTAACCATTACCTGATGGTTAAGTGCCTAAATACTAAGTAAGCCTTCTGTAGTCTGGCACAAAGTCATGAAAAGGAGTCATCCAATTAGGATCAAACTTACTCTACAGTAATAATGGACTGCTGGATGACTAAATACAAATTATGCCTTCCTTAGACTGGCACAAGGCTACAATAATGGAGCATTCAATATTAATCAAACACAAACTGTCGAAATATGCTGAGCTTGCTAACCAAAATATCATGGTTGTCATTCTTATATTATTTATAGAAGAGGAAAGAAAAATCTTTATATTTTTTTATGCTGATTGTTCATCACTTTCAATGCAGTCTTGAAAGAAAATATCCCAGCCCAAAAGGCTAGACATTGAAAAGATGATGATGATGCAGAAAAACGATTACCAAAATAATAAAATCGAGCTAATTGCAGGAACACTGGTAGAACTAATTAAGAAACTGAGATGGCAGACAACACTGCTAAATGATGCTTTCTTTACAGGAATCAAAGATGGTGCTTTCAGGTCTGATTTCCACATAATGAACTTGTCCATATGTAAAAATAAACAGATAATATACAGCATACTGATTGAGTCGAAAGAAAACATATAGGTTATGTCATATTTCCCTGATAAAGAAATACCATTATAATAAGAATATCAAGAATAGAACAAAATGAACACTTTGAACGAACAAGTGTGGGTTACATTTGTCATATATTTAACAGTGCTGCATGACCTGAGAATTTCATGAGAGTAAATGTCAATGTAACATATTGATGTTGCATGCGGTCCACTGAAAGCAAAGCACGTAATCAGGTTATGTGATATTTTATTACTTTCTTTTGACAATGAATATGTATAAAAGTATAACCAGACAGCTTGGGAAATACCAGGCGATTGCTATGTTTGAATTGCATTTTGATGGTCCTACCACTAATACAATAAACACCAACCTTTGAACTATTATATTACATTATTATTTAATCAAATTGATATTATTAGGAACTTAATAAGTTATAATGCAATGACACGAGGCTGGCATCCCGCTCCCACCACTACACCGTGGAAACTGTTAGATGTAGACATCTCTTCTACTCCAATAGCTTCATGTCTCGCACATCTCGCCTATGGAACTCCCTTTCCTATTACTGTTTCCCTGACAAATACAATCTCCAACGGTTTAAGTGTAGCGTCAATCGACATCTCCAGTTGCCTTGATCTATCCACTTCCCTTCTCCACATCCTTTCATTTTTCATTCCTATCTGCTCTCGCTCCGGAACTTCTGTGGCTCCCTTGCCTTGATCAACCCACTGTCTTTCTCTTTCACCACATCCCCTCCCTTGCCACTCCTATCTGTTCTTCCTCCAACCCTTCTTTAACCCCTTGCGTGATAGTGGCCTCCGGCCTTGCTTGGGGTGATACGATTAAAAAAAAATAAATAAAAAATCTAAAGGAAAATACGCATTATAAGAATGAAAAACTTACAGATGATGACCTCTGCTACTATATGATGTGTGTCTTCAGAACATGGTATCTTTTGTAGCTCTTAGTAATGCTTGTCCTTTTACCATCCCTCCCACTCCCTGTTCCGTCATCCATTCTATAAGCTTTTCAACTAGGGTCATCTTACTTCCACCTCTCCCTTGTGAGTGTTAAATTTTCCAGGCCCTTTTTCCCCTTTGTGTGCAGAGAGCCAAGTTTGAATTCCAATCTTGAACATTACATCCATGCAAATACCTTTGGAAAGGTTTTCTCTCCCAAGCTATTGGTTAAATAGTAGTTTGTTTCTGTAAAAATTATAGTTATCTACAAAATAATTGTTAATGTAAAGTTCACTCACAAAAAAAGAATTATTCTCACAATCACAAAAATATGTTTCATCTTTAAATAGTTCCCAGAAAGTTGATGATCCACCAAAATCACAAATCCAAGTCTGCATTGTATATCCCCTCATTCCTCACAATACATTTAAGAAATTTCATCTCTCTCCATTGTCTTAGGTATGATGATAAACTATATCCAACAGCAAGACTCCTGGTCAGGAAGTTTTGAGGAGGATAGAACCCCCTCTTAATTGCTGTTATTCCCAGATTCATCCTGACCCAGAGTGATAGCACATATGGTCTCAGCTGTGGGGGAAAATAGTTAAACCCCAAAATAGGGGTCAAAATACTATGAAAGTATAAAAAAAGATTTTTATAGTAACAACACCATCCTATATTTCTGAGATGAGGTATTATGTACACTATTTACATTTTTCGGACAATTGTCCTCATCTTTGTCGCCATATTTATTACAACGTTTCGGCCATTGTACGCTCCAGCCTTCTTCAGGTGGTTGGAATGTTGAACTGAACCCTTTATTTCGCTTACTGGGGTAGACTGTTCTAGTTCCATGTACCATGTTTAATGAATGTCAGTTATCAATTATCTCCTGTTAATTCCCCTCTGACAGGACCCAAAGGGTGTGAGTTCAATACCCGGTTAAGGCAGTGGAGAACTTGGAGAGGGGAATTAACAGGAGATAACTGATAACTGACATCCATTAAACATGGCACCTGGAACTAGAACAGTTTCCCCCAGTGAGCGAAATAAAGGGTTCAGTTCGACATTCCAACCACCACCTGAAGAAGGCAGAAGCGTACAACGGCCGAAACGTTGTAATAAATACGGTGACAAAGATAAGGACAATAGTCCAAATAATGTAAATAATGTAAGTCTTATTACTCCTTTACTCCTTTGAACATTTAAATTGAGTGAAGTTTTATTTTTTATTTTGATGTATGAGAAATACTTTAGTATTTGTCTATATTTCTGAGATAAGGAGCGTACATCGGTCGAAACATAATAAATAATATGGCGACAAAGAAGAGTACAATAGTCCGAATAATGTAAATAGTGTAAAAATACCAGCAATACATTTTTGAAAAAAAAAAAAAAAAAAAAAAATTACTAGCAGTCCATTTGATTCTCAGAAAAAAAAACTATCTTTACAAAAATATTTCAATGAAACCCGATCTCTCACAAATACCTATTCTATTCATACAAATCTATTTGAAAAAAAAAAAATCGTGTCAGCATTAAATAACCCTTGAGTTTGATTTACTGTAAAACAAAAGAAACCAAATCATCTCTCTTGGATTTTAAATATAAGCTTCGTTTTTGTTTCTTTTTTTCCTTAAAACCTCCGCATTGCTTACATGCTCTGTCCATGGTATTCTCAGTATCCTTCTGTAGAACCATATCTCTGTTCCCTCTAATCTTCTCTTGATCAATGAGGAAATTGACTACAGCTGCAATAAAAAATGGAGACATCATTAAAAAGACATCGGTGCTGAAACAGAAAACGATAACCACAAACATTAAAATCTTCCAAACAAGTCAGGGAATAAGATTTTCTTTGATCTCACCATCATAAAAAGCAGCAATAATATGAAAATAAATTTACAAGACAGCTTAAAATTTTCCTACATGATTATATTTTCATTTTACATTATTATTGTTTAGGTTATTTTATATTTTTAATAATAATTAAATAATATTTAATACTTAAATAATGATACTTTTATGGTGACCTATTATAAGAGTTTTAAATTTATTCATCATCCATATGAACAAAGACAAAAGGAAAACTTATTACGTTTTCTGATGGACTTTATCAAGGCAAATGCAAAGATTTTATTTTGTAACAAGTATTTATAGACAAACTGTCAGATTTCTTAAATTTTTAAATTTAAGAATAACTCATAAATATTCATCAAGTTAACTGAAAAGTCTCGGTAAGTTATGGAGGATGCTAAGTGACATAATTTAATGTCTAATAAATAATTTCTGTTGTTAGTAAGTAGTAAACTGACCACCCAAAGAATTATGTTTTATTGGAAAAATAAAACAGTGAGTCTCACATATAAAAAAATAACCCTTAATAATAACTTAAAAAAAAAAAGTCATTTTTTTGCACAATAAGTATATACTAATACTGAAATAAAATAGTGAGGGGGGTCAATTTTCTATTGCTATTAAGTAATAAACTGGTCCCCCAAATACTTCATATTAGCATAGCATGTAAAAACCTAATAATATTAATATACCATAATTTTTTTATAACATTTTGTAAACTAATAACTATTATATAAATTATATATTTTTATTACTTGAATGTTACTTTTAGTGGATACTAGTATTTGAGTAGATGCTCCATTTATTTATTAAAGAGTATATTCGTTTATTTCTGTTTACCGGCCTGAATATTCAAGAAATCTTATTAGAGAAAAATATGAGCTTCATAAGATTTCTTGAATATTCAGGCTGGGAAACGAAAAAATAAATATACATACTGTTTAAGAAATAAACAGAAAGGGTACTCAAATACTAGTGTCTACTAAAAATTTAATGAAAATATGTTGGATTAAAAAAAAAAAAAAAATTCCACACACACAGAGGCACTCAAGACAAAAAAAAATTTTATGATTAAATTTTGCTCTCATCAAAATATCCTCCTTTAGCCTTGATTACTGCAGCACAAATTTTTGGCATTTGTTGCAAAGGTTTCTCAAAGTATGTTTCATAATTCCATTCTTTTTACAATGATTCTAAGAACCCTTTTTCTCTTCTTTCTCCTTTTTGTCAAGTTAATCCCATGCTAATTCAGGAGGTAGCTTCAAACTGTTGTGTGTGTGTGTATATATATATATATATATATATATATATATATATATATATATATAATTTTTATCATTTAGTTTATGGTTTAAAACTGAGATTTAAGTTTTAATACTACTTTTTAATGCCCTGTCAGCTGGGGCTTCAAAATATGCTGACTGCAGACCTGCCCCCCGCCCCAATCAATGAGGTAATCTGCTTGCTGTGGGTGGCAACCTGGAATGGCTGGGGATGGGATGCTGGTAGTTGAGGGCTTCAGGAGTCAGGATTAGTTACTTCTGATTCCTGACACACTACTTTGCCACTTACTTGGACCAAACAGGCAGTCGGAGAGGCCCGATCTGATCAATTGGCCGGTCATGACAAGCACTAGCGCCTATAATTATATCAGTTTTTGGAGGACATTATAACTAAATACAATACCCCAAATATACACCGGAATAAAATATCATCTCTATCCAATTTATAGGCTTTAGAAGGCGATGGCTGAGGGTCACTTGATTCAAAGAGATCTAGACTTGGACATGGCTATGAACATGCCAGCTTGTACACTTATTTGCAAAGTGCAACAAATGTTTTAACATGTGCTCAGAGTCTCTCTTGAATATGAGTATTAATTTGTGTAGCCCTGACCTGTGAAGTTGACTGGGTTTCCCACTTGGTACATCCCAATATCGGGCTTTAAGGTGGGTTGGAATCACAGACAGTAAATCTTAATACACAGAAATTATGAATATTCAAAACAAAAAGCCCAAGAGATGTCTTTCAGACTCTGATTCTGAAGAAGAAATTAATATGGAATTTCCAAGATTTTTTGTGCTCATATCCATAGAAAAAAACTCTGCTGGCAAACCTTTCCCCACTTTCTTGATTGATCCAGAAAGATTAATCTTAAAAGAGAACCTTGAGAGATGGCAATTTGCTGGAGGGGGTGGAATATAGGAAACATGCAGAAAATATAATAAAGATGAAGCCATTTCATAATATTGAAATTAAAACCTTTCCTCATGCAAGACTGAATACTTCTAAGGGAGTCACTAGAATCAGAGTTGTCTCTGGCCACATCAGAGAAAATTACATCTGCCTTAGGAAGCCAAGGAGTCAGTGATTACCATAGAATCTCAAAAGAAAAGGGGGAACAATTATAACTGACACATACATCCTTACTTTTGGCATACATGACCCCCCCCCAAATAATAAAACTAGGGTACAGTATTGAGCCAGTGGAACAATATATCCCTGCTCTACTAAGATGCTTTAAGTGCCAAAAATTTGGACATCATGGGTCACAGGTGTAATGAAAATTCGGAATCTAGTTCAGCTTCATGTGCCTCTATTGAACGTAACTGAAGAGCCAATCCGTTTTGGCTAAGAGGGCATGACTTATTTATACAAATCATAAGACAGGGGAGGTAATCGGGTTGTCTTGTAGAGAACCGTGGGGGTTTAAGTGTTGTTCAATTAGAAACACGTGCGTTTATTCCTGCTAGAAGAAGGTCCAACTACAAGAACATGGCGGACTCAAGTTGAATCCAACCAAAGATGTAAAGAAAACAAACAAGACCGATGTATATATAAACAAATATATGTATTAAACAACAAATTTACAAGTGACAAAGACAATAACATTTGTGTTTGTGTGTGAACGTAAAGAGTTTGTATTTTGGTGAATGTTTGTACGTACGTGTATGTGTGTATAAGGTTCACGGCGTCTCCCACAAATGGGAAGACGCTATCTTTTGCGAGAGCTTACATTGTAGATGTGTTGGCTGAAATGAAGAAATGAAAAAGAACGCGGCAAGAAGTCGCCCAGTATTTATAGTGTCGGGAGAGCGACCCCTAGTGACAATTAGGAAATTAAGGAGGAGCTAACTCAGACAGTCTTACCACATTCTCCTCTGCTTTATTTTCTCCTAGTCTGACACAAAATCATCCAGGTGACTGGGTCTCTTGACAATTCTCTATCGTCTCGTTGGGAGCAGATCTGGGCTTTCGGGTGTTACGGGAACAGTCGACCAGAAGTATTTTGTCTCATTGTTTTGTCTCCTTGCAGTGGGATGTTCTGATACTGAATTATCATTGTCTGTGGTAGTATGCTCTCGTTTTGAGGGAGCTGTTCTGGCGTCGATCTCAGAATTGTCACTATCGAAGCCTTGTTTCTCTCCAATGGCATTGTGTCGTCATTACTATCAAGAGGAAGAGATATTACTTCAGGGGAGAGCTGCTCCTCCCTCTGGTTTCATAACTCGGCGGCAGGGACCAACTTTCTGAGGGAAACGTCCGATTGTCTCCCGTCGGGTTACTAGATGTGCGCATAAAGTGGGTTTGCCTCAAACAGTTCCACATTACTCAGGAGAATCATATTTGCTTTGTTGAACATGGTTTCTCAGTAAAACAGTACCTGGCTGTGAGAGTCAAGAAGGGAGGGAGATCCCGGCCGACCTTTGCCTTGGAAATTTTAAAAACTTTTCGTGAGGTGTTGCATTAGTTCTTTTGAACGATAGTGTTGTTATGCGTACAGAGTCTCGGATATTACATCTTCCCAATGTCTAATTAGAAGGTTTTGGTTTGGTTTGGTTTGGTTTATTTTGTTTTATGGCATATCAACCTCAATGGGTTATATAATGCCGACATTTTTTTTATTGCTGGTAATATTTTGTTTTGTCAAAAATCTGTTTCTGGTAATATATTTCCTTCAAAATTGTATTGCCGGTAATAATTTTTTTTTTTTGTTAACTGTTTGCCCATAGCTGAGACCCTGATAGGTGCTACCACCCTAGGCGGGAACACCAGCAATTAAGAGGTGGTTCCACGCACCTCAAAACCTCCTGATCAGAGGTCTTGCTACTGGACGTACTTTAACGTCTTACCCAGGACGGGAAGGTTTTTGTTTTCAAAAACTTACTGTACGGTCTTTCATATTATGCCATTGTATCTCTCGCACTTGAGGATTGTATGGTGTAGTCCAGCTTACAGCCACTCCATGTACCAATAGGAATCTTTTTAGTTGATCGGAGATAAAAAAAAAAGGTCCTGTCATCTGTATGATTATAAGCTGGCACTCTGAATATTGAGAACAGTGAGCAAAGACAGCATATGACCATTGTTGCACTTATATCTGGACAGGGAAAGGCAAAAGGGAATCGTGGGTACTCGTCAACGACCATTAGTAGTTTCGGGATTTAGATAAAAGGCCTTTAAAGTCCATGCGCAGCCTTTCAAATGGCTGTGTAGCTTTTACTAGGGTTTCTGATTCAGATTTGTAGAATTTTGGTTTTATTCAAGTGGAAATCTGACAACTGTTTGTTATTCGTTTCACGTCCTCAACAAAAGGCAAATTCTGTTTTCAAACCACATGCATCATCCTTGTGATGCTTGGATGACAGATTGTTATGAACTTTTGTAAATCTTCGGTGCTGTTTATTGATCCACACGCTCTTGACAGCATGTCCACTGTTGCATTTCCCTTCCCCGACTGATAGAAAACGTCGAACGAAAAACAGGAAAGCTCTACCCTCCATCTCACTATCTTTTCATTTTTTTAATTTTACTTGACGTCTTGGGATTAAACATGAAAGAGATTGACTTTTGGTCAGTGATTAATTTAAAGCAGTGACCAATTAAGAAATTACACCATTTTTTAGCGCCTCGACTATAGTATAAGCCTCCTTGACAGCTGAATGTCTGCGTTGAGACTTTGACAATGTTCTGTACAAGAACACTACAGAGCGCCCAAATTGCCTGGATGCAGCAGCATGGCGTGGTCGGAAGTGTCGGTCTCTACTTCTAAGGGAATGTCAGGATTCACCGAAGTGATGGCTGAGTCGGTAATATCGTTTTTTTAACCCCTCAAAGGCATAAGAAGGTAAAGGAAAATTGGTAAGTATGCTATCGGAACTGCAATATCAAGAAAAAGGGGCCCCACAAGGAAACATTCTTTCAGTGATGCGTTTTTGCATAAAAATTAACACCATAGTTAAAACCCTAAGCCCAGAAGTCAGATGTTTTCTATATGTCGATGATTTTCTAACTGTGTACAGATCTCGACATATGGATATGTCGGTGTTACCTCCTCCTTAATTCCCAAATTCTTCACCAGGGGTCTCTCTCCCCATACTATAAATACTGGGCGACTTCTTGCCTCGATCTCTTTTTCCCTTCAGGCCTCGTTCTGACTTTTTTCTGACTGGTGGTTGCCGCCCGACATTTTTCTGATTCTACGGTTTTTCCTTGAGCTACATTTTTGTTAAGTTTTTCATTTATTTTTTAGTCTTTCGTTTTTTTAGGACTGATTTGAAAAGTTGATATTTTCTTTTTCATTTTTTTTACCTTCCCCATTTTTTATTTTTCTCTTTTTCTTTTATTATTTGCTTTTTTTTCATTTTTTACTTTTAAATTACCCTTTTTAATATATTTTCGTTTTTTATTTCGTAATCCCTGCTAGAGGTTTACTTTTTTATTTATTTATTTTCTACGACAGACTTTAATTTCTTCCTTACGTATAATTTCTTTATTTGTTTCTTTCCTTTTAAATATCTTTTAAGTTTTCCGAGTATTATTTTATTTTAAAACTTTTTTTGTACCATATTCGTTCTAATATTTCTATTTACATTAAATCTGTCCTTTTATTTTCTTTTGTTTATTTGTTTTTCCGGTTGATTCTTTCTTAGCGTCAGCCATTTTTGTTTTGTGATTAGCTGTGTATTTTCGTTGTTTCGTATTTTCTTTGTATAACGTTTTCCTTTTTCTTTGTATAGCGTTTTCGTTTTATTTTCGTTTTTGTGTTTTCTTTTTTAAATTGTTTCGACTCTACGAGAAAAAAAAGTCACTCCCTCCACATCTTCTGCCCAACATTCACCAGGAAAATCTTCTGCCAATCCTTCAACTCCTCTTCGTAGAGACCCCAGCCCTTGCAAGCAATCCTATACACCTCACTGCACTCCCAGTCCTTTCTCCATTAAAACTCCCGAAATGCCCCCTTGTCTCAACAAAAGACAAAGAAGTCCGTTACACGACTCAAAAGATAATAGAAAAAAGATGCCCAAACACATATAACTCAGGGGAAGATGTTTGCCGCATTTCCCCAGCACAAGCAGAAAAGGCCAGGGATTATGGAAATAGGATCAAGCATTTAAAGTATCTCCTCTCTGTCAAGCAATATGCTGACAGAGACATCGAAGATGGGCCACGGGTCGATGGGAGAGGCTGTCGGTATCCTGATCCCGTCCATCTTTAATTCAGGTAAGCAACCCTAATTGGTATGATAATGTCTCTCTGGTTAGCTAGTTTGAATGTCCAAGGCCTGAGGGCGGAGTCTCGCAGGACGGGGCTCTATCGTGACCTTCAGCGTCTCGGGGTGGATGTATGTTGTGTGCAAGAGACCTGTTTGTTCTTCTCGTAATCATGAGAGCATTCTGTCTAGGGGTTTTTCTCTCTATTCAGCATGTTTTGATGGACGCTCGAGGGGTGTCTCTTGGCTGGTGAGCAAGTCTTTGAAGGCTGCGTGTGTCCTTGTCTTCGCAGATCCGGCGGGCAGACTTTGTGTGCTGAATGTTGCCATAAAGGATGAGGCTCTGCGTCTGATTGGGGTTTATGCGCCCAATAACCATTCTGAGCGGCCTGCTTTGTTTCGGCAGATCGAGCCGTTCTTGACATCTCGTCGGGTAGTTTTAGCGGGGGATTGGAATGCCGTCCTTGACCCCGATATAGTAACAACAGGGACGTGAAACCATTTCAGGACTTTATCGACGGATTTGATTTTGTCGATAAGTACCAGAATGAGCACCCTCGGGAGGTAGTTTGGACTTGGACAAATAGTGGCAACTCGGCTCCTGGGACGCTTGCTCGCTACCTCGACCGAGTCTTAGTTAGGAGAGTCGATGTAGGGCTCTTAGAGTGTCCAAGTTTCCATTATATAGTTTATTTGGATCATAGGCTTGTCAGAGTCCGGGTAAACTTAGATAAGCGGAAGCCTAAGGTTAGGTTGGCTGGATACTGGAAATTAAACTGTTCATTATTTGGTGAACGGGATTTCCGGGACCAGCTGCTACTAATGACACAGCGGGAATTGACTGTGATGGGAAATGCCTGGTGGGATAAATTAAAATCCAAAATTCGAACGTTTGCTGCTGATTTTAGTCGTCGACTCAATATAGATAGATTAGCGGCGCAAACGGCTTTAGAAGAAAAAGATGATCGGGCATTTAAATCCCGTGATAGTGGGGAAATAGCATTAGCTAAGGCATGGTTGTCCTTGCTTATCAAGAAGGATCAAGCTCTGGTAGTTAGGGCTAGGTTAAATAGAATGTCTCTTGAGGCAACGAATATGGCCGCTGAATTGCGTGCAGTGGAGAATCGGAGCGCGTCTCGGCGACATATCACGTGCGTCACATTGCCGGATAAGCGGACCGTGACTACAAACGAGGGCATATGTGAGGCTTTTCGTGAGTACTTTCAGGAACTTTTCACCAGGGAGCCCGGTCTGAGCCCTGCTCAGTTCGACGATTTCTCGTATTTGTTGTCGTGTCTGCGTGAGTGCGTGGGATGAACGAATGTTTTATATTATTATTGTCCCGCATAAATTTCGTCCGGTTAACTGATGTTTCTGCCACATTTAGTCATTGTGGGTTTTTTTTATTACTAACATGATTTTGTTTAGTTTCTTGTAAATAGTTTTTATTTCATATTGTAAATACTCATTGGGGCTAGTTTTTAAAATTTTTAGATTGTTGCTTTATTCCCCCCCCCCCCACAGACTATAAATTGTACATATGGGGACTAGTTAGTATTTTCATGGAGACATTGAGGTCTTATGGTGGATGTGGTGAGAAAGGTAAGTAAGAATGTGTTGTTTTGGTGCAAGGAATATTGTTAGTATGATTGGGTCAGCGTTTGTGGCTAGCTAAGTTTAAAGTTAAGACAAAAGACTGACCTCTTTCCCACTTCACCATTTCGGCCTTGTGCCACATTTTCTGTTTTCTACAGAAATAAATATTCTTTTTCCCTCAGGCCTCGTGTCGCATCCCACCTCGCGTGGAGGTGAGGTAATTCTTTCTCTTCTTTCTTCATTTCAGCGAACACTGCTATGTGAGCTCTCACAAAAGACAGCGTTTCCCAAATCTAGGAAGACGCTATGAACATTACAAACATACACCAAAATACGAACATTCACCAAAGAACACACACAAATGTTCACACACACACACACACACACACACACACACACACGCTAATGTCATTGTCTGTGTCCATTGTAAAATTGTTTTGTTTCATACATATATTTGTTATATATATATATATATATATATATATATATATATACATACATACATACATACATATATATATATATATATATATATATATATATATATAGAGAGAGAGAGAGAGATCTTGTTTGTCTTTATTTTCAGTTGGACTTAATCCAAGTCCAACATTCTATTATAGTTGGACCTTATTCTAGCAGGAAATATAAACGCATGTGTTTTCTTTTCATCTTCACCACGCCCGGTCCACTACAGATACCATTAAAAGACAATTCCAGCAATGTCTCAATAAAATCCACAAATGGGACACTAAAAATGGGTTTACGTTTTCTAAAACAAAAACCAAATGCCTGCATTTCTGCAAATTAAGGAAATTGCACAATGACCTATGTTTAGCATTAGACGGAGCAGAAATCCCAGTAGTGGAACAAGCACAGGTTTCTAGGCATTTTCTTCGATAAAAAAAAATTAACGTTTATTCCCCATCTAAAGTATTTGAAAACAAAATGTAACAAAGCCCTACAATTCCATCGTGTAGTTGCCCATACTGAATGGGGGAGCAGCTCGACTAACATTAATCAAATCATACAGATCACTACTTCTCTCAAAATTGGATTACGCTAGTTTCATATAATGGGGCGGTCAGAAAGTCGTGCCTAAAAATTCTCAATGCAACCTATCACCAAGGCCATAGGCTAGTACTCGGGGTTTTTAGAACATCCTCAGTAGAGAGCTTATACACAGGATCTAATAAAACACCTCGACATTTACGGCGCATTAAACTGGCACTATAAAATTATGTAAAAATAAAACCATGTTTTACTAACCCAGCAGTACCTTTGAACGAAATTACTGCTATTTATTCTAACAAAAAGATAATACTCTACAACCCTACGGACTCTGGTGAAATCCCTTGCTGAAGAGTTAGGTGCCACACTCCCAAATATACAAGAAACGACTGCATCCAGTATTCCGCCATAGAATATCAAGCAACCCGAAGTTCTGCTACAGTTACATAATCTCCCAAAACAAAAAACTCACCCACTCACGTTCCAGGACATATAAAATTCCCCTACCCATGCACCCATTTATACAGACGGGTCAAAATGTGAGGTCAAGATAGGATGTGCAGTAGTGAGCCAAAATATTACCAAAAAAGGCGCATCCCATAGGGAAGCTCTATTTTCAATGCAGAGTCTTAAGAAATCGATCTAGCTCTCAACATTATCTCAGAGAGTGTGGCAGACGTGATGAGGCAGAACCTGGGACGAGCACAACTGGTTGCGACTTGCCTTGTCCCCGCCAAAAAAGAGCCCGTATTTGCTTAGCATGTAAAGCTACTGCAGTTGAAATGAAGGAGAAAAAAAAAGCACTTATCGCTCTGTCGTAATCCGTCCTCGGCCAGATAACGTAAAAGAATAAGGGGGGAGACTTGCATTGCATTTTTATGCAATGCATTATGGGACAGGGACGCAATGAATTATGGGATCGCATGAAGACACAAGGGATTATGGGTATATGGACAAATATAAAAGCAACTAATTTTTCCAGTGCGGCGTTTTTGGAGTGACGTTCACGGTTGGTGGCTGGAAAAGTCTGTTAGTGCGATTTTGAGACAGAACTCAAGAAGGAACGACTCTAGATTGGAATACTAGTTGGGAGACCTTGAATTTACTCGCTGGTTGCTGTTTTCTTTTTATTTCACCACAGAGAGCAAACAAAAAAATTGCTAATTTTTTCAGACTCATTATCCGTTTTTGGAGAAAAAATCCAACAATCCACTTATGAAAATATTATTCAAAATAAGCACTGTTAACAAGCATGAAGACATCAAACTCTACTGGATTCCTAGCCTTATCGGAGTTAAAGGTAATTATGAAGCAGATCTAGCAGCCAAATTGGCTTTAGGTGTGGATACAAGGACCAAAATCCTATACACAGATTTTAAGGAGGTTATTAATAAATACATTAAAAAAGGAATGACAACGGTACTGGGACGATAACCCACACGATAAACTCTTCGCAACTCATCCCAAACTAGAAGAATGCAAGTCAGATCCCAGAAAATCTCACAAGGGAAATGTGGCAGTGGCCCGCGTACGCATTGGCAATACGCGAATAACCCACTCGTACTTATTAAATAAAGAAGATTAACCAGTATACCAAGCATGTAAAATGGTACATTAAACATATTAAGTGAATTCAGATTTTGCTCTCTCAAGACAAAAAATATGAGCTGTTCGAGAAAGTAAAAGTGGATGATATAATTTCTCAGAACAGTCAGGACTCTACCAAAAATTACAAACCAAATGAGAAAGGCAAAATTCGAAATCAATTTCTCTACAAATGTAATTGCTTGGCAGTCATACGTAAAATAACTTTACAACTAATCACGCAAGTATATTCTGAACTCTTACCAACTTGTACAATACACAATTCCAAACACTCAACACATACTCATTCTTCTAAACTACAATTTAATAGTAAATCTACCCCTTATGAGATCAGGTATAAATATTTCCTAGTCTAAGAGACACAACTCTGTCTAACCTTTCAGTTTACATGCATGTACATCAAATATTTAATAAATTCAATTATGTTTTCAATCCTACGTTCTGTTTTGTATTTTATGCCGTGTGCTATTTTACGTCAAATATAAATTGCATTGTGACCACCACATTGGATAGCGACCTCCAGCATAATGGCATGATCTTTTCCACGCCTTTTCTAGACAAAATAAAATAATTGTAGCGGGACCCGCAACATTGCACGTCCACAACACATTTGGAAACCTCACCGTTAAGGGGCCCGCTACAAAGTCAATGAAACCGGATTTACAGTTTCCTTACAAAGAATATACATTCTATTCATACGAATCTATGGTAAAAATCTTGTTGGCATTAATTAATGCCGACAAGATTTTTACCCAGTGAGACTGATACGCCGTAAAACAAAACAAACCAATACTACTATAACTTATTATTATTATACTTTAATTGCTTTAATCTGGATAAAGAAAAAAAGAGAGAAACGATTATTGACTAATAAAAATGTAAAAAGGAATTCACTTTTTATGGAAGGAAGAGGGATTGGCTCGGGATTTGCATGGAGTATTATTAATGATTCATCCTTTTCCAGACAATTTCCGATGATGAAAGAAAAATTTCTATTTTTTTCTTCAGTTTTCTTAAATTTCAGAAGGACTGTACTTTGGCATACTTAACCTGGAATTAACGATATATAAACCTAAAACAGGATTTTTTCCAATTTAATGAAGCTAATTTTGAAGTAGAATTCATAGTGTGTGACTACATTTCAACTATTTTTTTTGCCATATCTCATATTGCAACAATATTTTTATGCCCTCTCCCTTAATGGTGATCATGGCTCTCCAGACATTCCTTTTCTTTATTTTCTGTGAATTACCATGCATTCTTGAGAAAGATAGTGGTGTGGTTAGATGAAACCAGTCAGGAGGCCATCGATGGTTGTTCTAGCAAGTGTGCCAACCATTTTTTTACGTCATTGTCCACTTTCACATGGAAATATTTTCCATCGCTCATCTGTATATAAAATATTCAAAGGCATATACCGATGAGTAAAGTAAATTAAGTTTTGACGCCCACTTTTCCTGCCCACTTTTCCTGCCCTGATAAATTCTTGATGGCCAATTTGATAAGAAGTAAAAACAATTTTATATTAAATAGAAATTATCTGAGTTCCCTTCTTATTTTTACTGGTAAAGTTCTTCCCTTATCTGATTTATATTCGAAAAAACTGTTATTTCGTCCGAAGAACTATTTGAATGTTAATGAACCTTCTCAAAACTATAGAAAATACCAAAATATTCCTTGTTTGAAGGGGTATTTATTTATACCTTATCTCGGAATGTGGCCAAGTTATTCACATTTAGTCACCTGTTTTTTGTTTATTTCTTGTTTGTTTTTTGTTTGTTTGTTTTTTAATACGGGTTCTTTGAATAATTTGAGCGTACAGGGTTTGTTAAAAAATAATTGATCATACCAAATTATGCATTATCTCCAAGAAACTGAAACCAAAGTTTGATCAAGATAGTTGCAGTATTCTTTTTTATCCCGTGACTCGTAGTGTCGTAGCGGCACCATGTGTACTGCAGCTGCAGTAGAAGTGGTGTTTCTTGGGCAAGATATCCTGATGGGTCCCAAACCTCTCCAGGCCGGTTTTGAATTCAGTCTTTCCTTCTCCTAAACTGGTTGCCACCCAAGGCTATAGAACTCGGTCTGTTCTGCTATTTACCCATGGCGGGGGAGGGGGATAAGAGAATTCATACCTTTCCCAAGTAAGTGAATGTAATGGGTCCAACTGGAATTCGAACTCGGCTCTCCGATTTCTCAACCCGAGCCGCTATCTATTGCACAACCGGGCTGTCTTCTTCTGAATCACAACCGCTGAGACTACCGTGAAACTGCACCCACAAAGCTCGATTACTCGACTCGTCAGCGTCTGATGTTCTCTCGCTCATGTCCATTTTATCAAGTGGCTGAGGCTCGGAAATTTACATAAGCCACAAATTCATCTCGCAGGAAATTTGCATAAGCCACAAATTCATCTCGCAAAATCTCTGATCTCCGAGATCAAGTTTTTCTTAAATTGCAGCTTTTGGATTGGCCATATTTTCTTTCACGTATTTTTCACGCGAGACAAGTACGATCTCCTTCCGTTTCAGGAAGTAAACCATTTTCCCTTCTACATAAACAACAGATAAGATTTTGTGTGCTGAACAGGCACAGGGATGGCTGGCTGTTCTGGTAGATTGATGTACTCAAAGAACGAGTAGTAGCCGGCCATTGTTATCAAGAAGACGTTTGATAATTAAACTTCTTATTTGAATACGAAAAAGACCTTTTATTGTATAAAGACATGTCAGATTGTTCTTTTTTCATGTGCTGTATCCTTCAGGACATGCGTGGTCATGGCTCTCTACAACTTCCTGTACTTCGTAAATTTTGTCATTCCTATCTCTCCTAATCCTTGCTTTGCCAAGCAATTACATCAACTTGTGAGGTAGATTCTTAGAACTTTTCCTCTGTCTCTCACGCCTTCAATATGTCTTGGGATTGTCAAATTCTCCAATCCCTCTTTCTGCATTATGTGCCTAAAAAATTTCAATTTTCTCTTTCTGATGTGAAGTATAAGTTTCCTTATTTCCAGTCACCCGAAAACTTCTCAATTACTCACATGTTCAGTCCATGGTATTCTCATGATCCTTCTGTAGAACTTAATTTCTGTTGTCTAAAGTCTCTATCTTCTTCATCTGTGATGAGACTGTCCAGTATTCACTGCCAAGACAGTTCAGTAATTTTTTTCTTGTTTCTAATGAGATTTTCCTGTTTCTTATGCTTTGCTTATCTTTCAGAAGGCCTCTTTCGCAATTCCAATGCACCTTCCCTTTCTCTGTTAAAACGCTTCCTGGATATGTAAGTTTCTGTACTTGCTTGATTTTGGTGTCTTCAATTCACTTTTTGGAAGAAGACCGGAGCGTACAACAGCCGAAATGTCATGAATATGGCAATAAAGAGGAGTACAACACTCCGAACAATGTAAATAATTACAATACCTCATCTCAAAAATATAGACTGATATTCCCTAAAACGTCTTCATTACTCACATGTTCAGTCCATTGTATACTCAGCATCCTTCTGCAGAACCATATTTTAGGTACTTCAAGTTTCATTTTCATCTATGAGGAGATTGTCCTATATTCACTGCCATATAGTAGGACCGATATTATATAACAGTTCAATACTCTTTTCTTGGTTTCTATTGAAATTTTCCTATTTCTTAATACTTCTTAGCTTTTGGAAGGCATCTTTCTCTATCCCAGTACGCTCTTGGATTTTAGTGTTGCACTATCCGTCCTCTGTTAAAACACTTCCGAGATATTTAAATTTTTCTACTTGTATAATTTTGGTATCAACAATTTGTAGTTTGCACCTTGGGCTGTTTGTTTTACTAACAACTAGTGTTTAGTCCATTCTTCTCACTTCTTTTAAATATTTGTTATTTTGCTTTTTCGTAGTTTCTTTTCCTTTACATATTTCGACCTTTTATTTTTTTTAATTTTACTCCTTTTCTTTCAAGATGTAGACAATCATGGCTCTCCACAACTTCCAGTCCTTTGTGGCCATTAGTAAAGTTTTTTTGCTATCTCTCCTACAAGCTCATAAGGTAGGTTATTCACTGCGTTCCTCTGTCCCTCTTAACTTCAATACGTGCTGCAAGTGTCAAATTCTCCATGCCTTCCTTCCTCATTTTGTCTCCTCAAAATATCAATTGCCCTTTTTCTCATTGTAAGTATAATTGGCTTTTTTGCTTCTAATTTCCTTAAAACTTCCTCATTAATCACATGTTAATCCATGGTATTCTCAGCATCCTTCTGTAGAACCATATTTCAGGTACCTCAAGTTTGAGCTATGAGGAGATTGTATACAGTGCAATACACTAGGACTGATATTATATAACAGTTCAATACTCTTTTCTTAGTTTCTCATGAAATTTTCCTATTTCTTAATACTTGACATTTCTTAGCTTTTTGAAGGCATCTTTCTCTATCCCAATACGCCCTTGGATTTTGGTGTCGCACTAACCATCCTCTGTTAAAACACTTCCTAGATATTTACATTTTTATACTTGCATAATTTTGGTATGAACAATTTGTAGTTTGTACTTTGGGCTGTTCCTTTTATTGGCAACTATACGTTCTCTCTTACAATTGTTGTTTAGTCTATTCTTCTTGCCTTTCTTCACTACCTTCTGTAGGAATTCCTGTAGTTTCCTTTCTGGGTTTGCTATCAACACTATTTCAGATTAATAACAAAAAAAATAAAATAAAATAAAGGAAACGTATTACGAAAATAGCTAACTCCTAAAACAGAGTAATAATACTTTTCTCTTGTGAGGCCCTCAAGCAAGAAATTCACTTCTGAAAATAAACATTATTTTCTTCTCTAATTGTTTTGTTCTGCTACACAGATTTTATTTATATCATATTTTTTTTCCTCCTGTAATCATAGCAAGTAAAGTGTTACTTGAACAATTCAATCTTTGCTTGTCATTATCAGTACAGAATTATTGCCAGGCTCGTGACCAGATCACGTATGCAGAATAAGGAGCTTCAGATTCATTATGACAGGTATTATTTTCCCATCAACTTGTCATTCAAAAGACTAGTTATGAATATGGAAATAAAATAAAAGGGATTTTTGAGTGCAGGCAACAACTGAAGTTAATTATTTTTTATCAAGTCAATTTTCTGACAGTCAAATACGTGTGTGAGCATCGATAAATACAGTTGTGCTTGTGTAAATGAGCGTGTAAGCACCAGAGGACTTGGAAAATGGAATTTGTAAATCCGTTTCAAATTCTCCTTTCTGTCACTGATATCATTTTAAAACTAAAGCCGTTGGTAAAGGCATGAAACCAGTTTTCCCTGAGTTCATTTTTAAAACTAATCAGCCTAACCAATATCTAATCACATTTGATGTTAAACAAAAATTTAACCAAAAATGAAAAAAAATCCAAATGTCCTAATTCTATCCAAGAAAATCTAATTGATCTTAAAATTAGCCAATTTTTTGATCGTTCTAGTCCATCTTTCACATTTACGAATCTACCATGCGTTTGTGCATTGAATACTGTTGCCTTATCTGGTCTGGTGCTCCTGCTAATCATCTCAAGGTTCTTGACAAAATCCAAAGAAGGATCTGCAATGTAATCGATCCTGACTTGGCGTCTCAACTTCCCACAGAAGTGACGTGGCTTCCCTCTGCCTTTTCTACAAATATTTTCATGCCTACTGTTCTGACAAGCATTTTCCCTTGGTGCCCGCACTACACGACTTTAAGCGAGCTATTAGATTGACATCTAGGTCACACCCTTTTACTGTTGAATTACTTATATATAACCACCACTTCTACTCCAGTAGTTTCTTTTCTCACACTTCTTGCCTGTGGAACTTTCTTCCATTTCCTTGCTTCTCTGATTACAATCTTCAAAAATTTTAATGGAAGGTCAATCGCCATTTTCTGTCTTCTTGAACCTCGTTTAGATTCCCTTTCCTCGGTTTCCCTTAAACCCAGTCTTTTCTCCCACTTTCACTCTCTGTAACCCCCTGCGTACCAGTGGCATTTCTGCTTTGCTTGGTGTGAAATGATTAAAAATTAAAAATAAAAATTAACTTGTTTCTAGAATCCTCTGCTTTTTTTTTTTTAAATCATCATACAGACTAATAAAACATGAGACTAAATCTCTCATAGTTAGTTCAAAGTTGAATAAACAATAATTCTTTCACGGTTTATATTACCAAGTGAGTGTATGTCTTTGGGAGTTTTCTCCAAATATGGATTCTTTTTCTTGTAAGGATGTGAGAGGTTCTTTGTCTCACAGGTGTAGTGCTTATTGTAACTGACCACCGATCTCAATGAAAAGGGCCCATGATTCATACTGATATTCTTTTATTTAGGAAATACCACCACCCCCCTTCCCGCAACCCGGCAAAAACTGAAAGAAATGATAAAGGGAAAAATGGTGTCTTAGAAGAGAATTTCAAACTTAGTATAGGGAGCAGATAATTACCGTGTTTCCTCCTTGACCAACAATCGTCCTGTTCACACCTCCCCCTTTTGAACAGAGTTTTCTCCCTTGTTTTGTGTTTAGGTGACTTGTTTCTGGTGACTTTTAAAGTCTTCCCATTCACTTTCACTCCCTTGTGTCCTAGTGGCCGCATCACCAAAATTGGGGTGGATTGATTAACCAAAAAAATATAGCTAAAATACAGTTGGTAATTTCCTTTCCCTAAGGAGTTACATAGCAGACGACTGGCAGGAATTACAGCTAAACGCACGCACGCACGCACACACACACACACACATATATATATATATATATATATATATATATATATATATATATATATAAGGCATGTCTGATTGAATAAATTACAGACATTATGTCTGCTAATTTTTAACAAAATCCGTTCATACTCACGAATAACCTTCTGTGTGTTGATATTAAAGGATGTGAGAAATGTGCTATAACTTTAGATATCTGTAATTTATTCTGTCAGACATGCCTAAAAGAGAATTTGCTTTCTAAATACGCAAATATATATTAATTGGAATTCTTTTGTCACCAAGGCTCGGAAAATTGGTTTAATGACGCTGGTTCATCGCGTTTTGATGGTCTGTTCTCCTAGTTTGTTAGATGAGGGAACTTGCTAGCATCCAGAAAATTTTTTAAAGTAATGCATATCCCACCAATAGCATCAAACGTATTATAGATAGTAAAATCAAATGTTTTAAGGAACCAGTGGCTTTGTGATCTAGTCAGCATCCTATTTATTTTAAAGTTGGCTTGGCAGGAAGTGGCAGCTGTCGTCTTGACAGAATTTCAGCTTGTATCTTGTCAAGTTACAGTTTTAAGTTGCGCATTGTTTTTCAAACAAAATCAGCATTCCTTAACTTCAGTAAGGATTGTTTGTCCTATTTTCAGAAAAATTTAGTTGTTTACAAATTTAAATGCTGATGTGAAGCGTCATACATATGATTAACCAATCTGAGGTTGGAAACGCGGAATTCGCAACATGTTCCCGCCTGTTTGCGTTCAAGTAGTCAAAGCCAAGTTTTATGAATTACTCAAGCAGTCTACAATTTGTCGATTGGGCAGCATTTGCTGGACAGTCCTGACTGTGCCACCGAATATAAAGACACATGGTTTTCAATTCTACATAGTGCTCGCTCGTTTTACCATCTCTGAGTTCTTGATGCTGTGAATATAAAATTTTACCAGGCGAGCGTATGTAGACAAAAGGAGCATTTCGTGTGCTCCCTACGATTGATCGTGGAACTGTGAGTGCTTTTTCCATTTTATATTCTTGTGGAATTTTATTAATTATTTACAATTAAAATTTATTTTAATCTAATCGCGTTCCAACTTCCTCTCCTCTTTCGTTATTATTGTTGCGTCTTGATTGTTTTGCATTTCGCCAACGATTGACTTTGAAAAAGAGTTGGCTGAAAGGATCCTAAGGTAGAAAATGACGTCAATTTTGTTCATATATATATATATATATATGTATATGTATCAAGTAGTTTTAAGGTGTGCTATATTTATGGGATAAAGTGCTCAATATCAGATAGAGCGTATGTAAATATAAAAGTGAACACTGAAGTCAACATTCAGAGGTGACAGGCTGTTTCATGCTAAACACAATCGTCAGGCGATTGTGTCTAGCATGAAACAGCCTGTACCTCTGAGTGTTGACTTCAATGTTCTCACACACACACACACACACACACACACACACACACACACACACACACACACACACACACACACACGTGTGTGTGTGTGTGTGTAATACTAGTGTAATACTAGTTTGGGCAAAAACCTTGGATAGCACAATTTGTAAATATGCTAAAACAAATCGGTACCTGAGAAATAAAACTGGAACAAGGCGAAATAAATTGTCCAGTGCCTTATGTCTTTAGTCCAAAGAAGTAAAACGCAAGCGAGTAGTAAGACTAAAACGTAGAGTGCTCAATACGCTAAGCAGAGCGGGAATAACTAAAATAAATCTTAAAGATCCAGGAAAACCTACCTAGGCTACATCTATACGGATCTACAGGGTAACTTACCTTGAAGATCCCTTTTGATGAAACCTAGGTAGATTTTCTTGGGTCTTTAGTATGTATTATATATATATATATATATATATATATGTGTGTGTGTGAGTGAGATGTCTATTTTAATAATTTTACTGAACATTAACAATTATTCTCATAATTTTCGCCCTATTACTACTGTGTTTCTACTAATACTAAGCAGCAAAGTCTCTAAACCTGGGAATGCATATACGGATCTCTTCAACAATGATTTCTCTTATACGACTTCCTGTCACCCAGTTGTCCCTCATGTGCACTTTCTAAGCACAGCTGGGTTGACCACTTGTTTAAATCTCTGAGGTAAACACTGAAATCCTGTGTGAGAGTCTGAATCTGCATCTGGTGGTTAGGAAGGTGACTTCCAGGTTAACTTACTAATGTACTTGACTTCTCTGATACTCTAGTGTGACACTGAGTACAAAGTCTATTTTGGTAGGATCTGGATTGAGCCCAATACAGATAGGATTCACCACAGATCAATGTCAAGAACAAAGGTTTTTTCTATTGATATTCATTCAGACTATCTGCTATTTTTTTGGTGCAAGTCGCATTCTACAATGGGCTCTCTAGTCTTGAATAGCATCCAGTCTAGGAGGAGGCCATTTGTTGCTGCATTGTAATTACTCTCTTATAACTGCAAAACTCTACTTGCATTTAAGTTAAGACTTTTCTTAAGCAGGAGACGAGAGGAAAAGAGTAAATGTTTATCGCTACTTCTGTAAAAGGCCACCCACATATCAGATGCTTTGAACCTGGATGGGGGAAAAAAGGCAAATGCTTGTCAGTGTTAATTAAGTTAGATTTTTACAATATCATTCCAGCATCCCATCTTCATTTCATTTGGAACAATTTTCTTTGAAAAAAGCTTTTCCAAATATATCTTTATATTCATAGCATGTTACAAAAATAATTTTTCAGCCACTATAACTATCTTCCCCCACAAAGTGTGATGCAAAAGAATTTAAACAGTTTGAGTAGATAAAAAAGTACAGACTTGCTACATACCTGCACAAGGGAATTATTTCAAAGGAGATGGTGGAAAACTAGTTTTTATTGCAAGTACTGTGGAGTAATGGATAGCTCGGATTGAGCCGTGTTCAAATTCCATTTGAATCCATTACATTCACTTACACGTTAATATCCTTGGGAAAGGTGTGAATCCTTTTCTTCTCTCCACAGCTATGGGTAGATAACAGGACAGACCGAGTTCTATAGACTTGGATGGCAACTGGTCTACTGCAGAAAGAAATGGCAACCTACTGAGGGGGAAAAAATCTGCCTCATCAGTCATGTATTGAAAGATACATGATCGCCTAAGCATGTATCATGCATGGCACATAACTGACTGACTGAATTTTTCATGCTCCCTGCTTTGTCACAGTCTAGATTGGGCCTTGGAATGTAACCAGTCTGAGAAAGGGAAAACTCTGAATTGAAACATCAGAGAAAACTACTTCAAGTATGTATGACAATTCACAGATAATTAAGAAAAGATCTGTAGACAGTCATGATCACTTACCCTCTGAAGAGACCTGACATTTTTTTAAAGAAAAGTTTTCATACCCAAATTCCCCACTTTTGAGTAATACCCCCCTCTCTCTCTCTCATATATATATATATATATATATATATATAATTATTGAAACATAGTTATCTACAACTTCCTATCCCTTCTAGTTCTTAATAATGTTTGTCTTTTGTGATCTCTCTTAATCCCTGTTCTGCTAACCATTTACTAGTTAGGTTATTTGCTGCTCTCCTCTTGCCTTCAACATACCTTGTGAGTGTCAAATTCTCTATACCCTCTTTCCTTATGTACCCTTTCAGCTTGAATTGTCTCTTTCTGACTCTAAGAATAAGTGTCCTTTTTCTGTCCATCATGTTGAAAAAGAGGGAGTCAGGACAACTTCCAAACCTTAATCAGAGATGAGGATGCTGGAGGGGCAGTCCATGTCCAATTCCATTCCATTCTGTTGACCTGTGATTTCTTGAAACTGATGGTAAATCCAAAGTCACAGAATCCTCATCAAAGCATTCATAAGCTGCTGAAGGTTTTGGTGGTAAGTGCAGCATCATCTTCAAAAAGGAAATCATACACGGGTATATTTCATTAGAGCGCTTTAGATTTTGTCCTCAGTCTGCAGAGCCTAAAGAGGCTCTTTCATCTGACCTAGTGTGAAGGTGAATGCTCATTACGGAAGGTGGGCTGTTTCCAGACAGCAAAGATCAAAAGAAAGTTGGGAGCAATGATGCAGCACAACATTACATAATTGCAGATGCTAAAAGCGTCCAATATTGAGACGAGAGAGAGAAAATCTTTCTCTGCAGAGAGAACCATCCCAGAATCCAAGTGTGGATTCTATCCCAACAACAAGTTCACCATCAATATTGTCTTGTCCCTCAGAAAGTTTCAGTAGAAATGCAGGAATCAAAGATAATCCTTCCTCATTGCCTTCATAGATCTTACAAAGGCTTTTGATCCAATCAGCAGGTGCAGCCACTTCAGAATCCTCTTGAAGATTGGATACCCATCCAAGCACTTTAGCATCTTCTTAACCTTCTATGAAGAGACAAAAAAAATCTTGTTCTTTTTACTGTCCTTTCTCCTTAGTAATATTTTCTCAGTTTCCTTCACTCCCAGTAACCATTTATGTCTTAGTGGCTTTATCATCTTACATAAGATGGCATGATATATTAATCAGTCTACCCAGCACCTGAAGATTGTGTTGTGCATCAAACTCTGAGTTGTACAACCAGTGAGGGATAATATATATATATATATATATATATATATTTAATAGCTCTGTTGTATTATATAATGCATTATTTTATTAACACCAGCACTCTGTATGAGATATATATATATATATATATATGAAAAATAAGTTGACATTGCAACTGGAGTCTGTTAGAATATTTATTTAGAGTAACTTTATCACTTTCATAGAACTGTGAAATTAGTAAAATTACTCAAAATCAGTATTCTAAAAAAACTCTAGTTACATTTTCAACTTCTGTTTCCTATATATTTTTACCTATGTGGGATATATATATAAAAAAAAGAAAAACTTACTTTCTTATATATATATATATATATATATATATATATATATATATATATATATAGTCTTAAAGTGTGCTATATTTATGGGATAAAGTGCTCAATATCAGAGATAGAGCATGTGTAAATATAATAGTGAACATAGAAGTCAACACTTAAAGGCGACAGTGTTTCATGCTCGATGCAATCGTCAGGCTTGACGATTGCATCTAGCATGAAACACTGTCGCCTCTAAGTGTTGACTTCTGTGTTCACTATATATATATATATATATATATATATATATATATATATATATATATATATATATAAAAACATGAGGGAACACTATTCTTAGCCGATGTGTTTTGTCCTCTGAATGTTTTTATCAAGGCAAATGTAGGTTTTATTTTGTTGCGTCTGTTTATATACAAAAGCAAGGATGGCATTGGTTTATCAAGGCTTTTAAATCTGAGAACCTTCATGAATATTCATCAGGTGGTTGAAAGGTCAGTCAAATTTTGTGAAGGACACAGTGTCATAATTCAAAGTCTGGTAAGGTAAAATTAAGCAAGTAATAATCAAGAAATATATATATTTAATAAAGGAATATTGTTTAAATTGTGATCAGATTGTTATGGTTTGGGATGGGCATATGGGAGAAAATATATTAGTTTTAACTGGATGTGTTTTATAAGTAGAGAAATGAGAGAAAGTGGAAAACCATTTTAATGGCAAAGCCTTTTGCCTTTGTGTGCTAGGTTGCCATTTTCAGTTCAGGATGAAAGAAAACTGCATTATATATGCCCAGAAAAGGAATCACTTGCACAAATGCAAGAAAAAAAAAATGAAAAGCTTGTAGGAATACAGAAGGTCATTATCGCCCTTTGGTGGAGAGAAGTCACATGGGTCATGTGATGGATGCTTAGTGATGTCACTTCATACCATGACGAAGGTGACAGTCAATTTCAGTTTCTTTACAGCAGCCTGAGTGGTTGGGTTTTTTTTTTTTTTTTTTTTTTAGCCTGGACTAAATCTGCCTCCTTCAGCATATGCTACAGTTTACAAGTCTATGTTGCCGTTACCTTTTGGGAATATATCTTTCCAGATACAGAAATAAACACCACTTCACAGAGCTCCATTTGGGAAAACCCAAGACTAGCTTGTTTCCCTTTATGAAATATGCTCTCACCTGGGACATAGATAAAATCTGGCCCATTTGTATTTGGAGTCCTAAACATGGCTTCTCCAGAAACACAGAAGAATCTCCATATTATATGTAAGACTCTTTCCATTTTTTTCTCCTTACACTCTGCTTTGCCTTATAGATATGTCATATATTTTTCTCTGTGTGAGACACGTGTGTGTGTGTGTATGTATGTATGTATGTATGTATATATATATATATATATATATATATAATGTATGTATATATATATATATATATCTTAGTTGTATAAAAGTCTCTCTGAAAACAAAACATGTTTGTCATTCCTTTTCCTTTCAGCCATTTCATTCCATCCATGAACTACAGTATTATTATACTGTAATGGGGTAAACGTAAATAGGAGAATAAATCTTTCTTCCATAGGTTTCTCCTGTAATAAGCATAATCACAGTGCCTTCAGTTGTCTTAAATGAAATTTGTATAAAAAGAGGGATTGCGACACAAACACTACACACATATATATATATATATATAATGATATTATGAATAGGAACTCTGCATCATAGTTGAAATTGTTAAATATTTCTCATTGGTTGCATTTTCAAGCCAAAACTTGAACTGCTTATTTTCAAAACTGACATGTGCTTTCCACATGTAAAATTGGCTCAGCACAATCTTCCACAACCGATCAAACCATTCCCCACCATCCATCTGATTTAAGGTCATACTAGTATAATCTTTTGGTGATTAACATTTGTTTGTGACCTTCTGTTGTAGCTAAATGAAAATGAATGACTTGAAATTTAAAAAACAAAAAGAAACAAAGAAGAAAGAGCTCATCAAACTAACAGTAATTAGCCAAACACGTTTTAATATTGTTTAAATTTAAAATTCATAACCAACAAACAAACTGCAAATTGAAAGCGTTCTTCTTCAAAGGATTCAGAAATGACTATCGGAAAAAAATGCTGATTTTCAGGTTGCACAATTATCGTCATCAGCAATGCTGAATGAAGAATTTGCTACCTGTCAAAAAAGAAAAACAAAAAAAAAAACAGGGAGAAACCTTTTGAAGCTTCTGAAAAATGAGGACAAAATCTAAATATAAATTCCAATCATTTGATCAGTTTTAATCAGTTTTTTTCATATTTTAATCAATGAAGCCTCCATTTTAGATTCCTAAAAAGCAAATAACTTACTATACTTTTCCAAAAGTGTTTCCAGCATTTTGTATCCATTTATAATAAAAAAAAAAAAAATGGGCGTTAGAATAAGGTTTGTTATTAAATTACATCAGTTAAAGACGCACAAAACAAAGAGTGCTTTACCGAATTTCATTTCACTGCCATAGAAAGAATTTGGTTTTGTAAAAATAATTTTTTTTAAGTGGCTTATACATTACTGTATTAAAATATTGGGAAGATACACTTTCAATGTCATATAAATATTTGAATTTTATTAATAGCATATTTTGTTTTTTCAAATACATTACATGCATACTGATAATATATTTAATATGTATCTGTATGTTTATATATATATATATATATATATATATATATATATATATATATATGTGAATGAGTATTTTATATTTATAAATATGCCTTTTATTAATATTTATATATACACAGTGGGTGCAAAAGTAGGCATGTAGTTGTGAACCTTAGAAATACAAATGTTTGGAATATAAATAAATAAATGTGTTGCTTTTGTGATGTTCGGTCATATTATATATCGTTTGGGTCTTAGGTTTATATTTTTTAGATGATAAGAGAGGCAATAAATTAAATTTCCTTATCAGACCTAACTACCAGAGACTAGAAGGGTTACACACACACACACACATATATATATATATATATATATATATATATATATATATATAAGCTGTTAGTATCTGTTGTATTTTAAATCAACCTACTCCTAGTAGATTTCCATTGGCTTGTATACCTTATTGTGTTCCTATTGTTTCGTAGTGATTTTTGATATTATGTATGGCTTTAGTTTTAGATTTATTATTGTCAATTATGAGATCAGTGCACTTTCAATGCATTTGTAAACTATTGATATCATTACTTTTATTTAGATTATTAGTATTACTAATATTATTAATTACTTTATTGATTTTAATGAAAAAAATAGTTACTCCCCTTGATTTCCAAACTTTCTTTTCTTGTCTGTTGCATTTGATAACAGCATCTCTTTAAATAAGAATTTATATTTCTTATTTCCAACCTTATTTTCAATCTTAAATGTTAAACTGGGGCTAAATTTAAATCCAAAATTAAACTACAATTCATTTAAATATTTTAACAACAATAATAATCCACCCCAAGAAAAAAAAAAATCTCACGATAACTAGAAATATTAAAAAACCAGTGTTGACCCCAAAATAATACCAACGCTTGAAAATGGCATCGATATGAAACTCAGAGTTGTTCAATCAATGTAAGATATTATGTATATTTCTTAATATATATTAAATAGCTCTTATCTAATATTGAGCACTGTTTCTCTCTTACACTATAGAGAGAGTGTGTGTGTGTGTATATATATATATATATATATATATACTCACACACTTATTTATCCATTTTATATATATATATATATATTACTATTTAGGCAATTGTTTTTTTTTCTCTGTTTCCTTTTAGGGTTTTGATTTATTGGTTTTATTTTCTTTAGCAGGCTTTGTGTTGGTCTTTCCAATACTTTGGTATGTTTTATATATATATATATATATATATATATATAATAAACAACAAATAGGAAACATTTATTTTATCATCCTGTTGGATTCCAATTCATATTTGATTTGCATTTGATCCTTAATTTTCTCTTTCTCTCTCTCATATATATATATATATATATTTATATATATATATAAATTTAATTTAAAGAAAAACAGACCACTTTAAGGCTCCATTGTAATAATTTATTTCACCAGAGAATTTTATTTTTCTCTGGATCTTCACACTTCCAAGCGAGTACCACTATTTTTATATATATATATATATAAAATTGCAGTAGAACAAATCGGTACCCGAGGATAAAAGGGGAATAAAAAAAGAAAGAACTAAGAACAGTAAAACAAGGCGAATACAATCATCCAGTGTTCAAGCGCCAAGTCCAAAGAAAAAAATCCCCCAAACCAGCATTTCCCTGACGATCCTTTTTGGGTGAAACTTAGGTAGGTTTGCCTGGATCCTTAGGAATATCTTTGCCTGGATCCTTAGGAATATCTTATATATATATATATATATATATATATATATATATATATATATATATATATATAATAAAGGAGAGATTTTCTCAATATTGAGAAATTGAGGAAATTATAAACACTGTCAATATATATATATATATATATATATATATCCATGCTATCTATACATATGGATGAATACATAGTGTAAAAATGTCTAGTAAAAAGAAATCAATGAGCTGTATTTGAATTCTGACGAAATTTGTTACATTTGCATAAATGCCCTTGGGAAATGTATGGAGGCATCTCTTCTAGCCACCTAGCTATAAACTTGAATAGCAGGGGGGGATGTTGGGCACTATATAACTTTGATTGGCAATCAGTCTTGGAAAAGGGAAAATCTTTTTCAAACCTGTTTGGAAACTTTATGGCATATGCACCATTCCTCTCTGTTATCAGTGCTTTCAAAACATGTGGCTCCTGGTTCTACACAAAATTTACCTGTCCTTACACAAAAAACTTTCTCAAAGATAGAGAATGAACAGAGAGAGAGAGAGAGAGATAGATAGAGAATGAACAGAGAGAGAGATAGATAGAGAATGAACAGAGAGAGAGATAGAGAATGAACAGAGAGAGAGATAGAGAATGAACAGAGAGAGAGATAGAGAATGAACAGAGAGAGAGAGAGAGATAGAGAATGAACAGAGAGAGAGAGATAGATAGAGAATGAACAGAGAGAGAGAGATAGATAGAGAATGAACAGAGAGAGAGAGATAGAGAATGAACAGAGAGAGAGAGATAGAGAATGAACAGAGAGATAGATAGAGAATGAACAGAGAGAGAGATAGAGAATGAACAGAGAGAGAGATAGAGAATGAACAGAGAGAGAGATAGAGAATGAACAGAGAGAGAGATAGAGAATGAACAGAGAGAGAGATAGAGAATGAACAGAGAGAGAGATAGAGAATGAACAGAGAGAGAGAGACACAGACTGACAGACTGAGAGAGAGAGAGAGAGACACAGACTGACAGACTGAGAGAGAGAGAGAGAGACACAGACTGAGAGAGAGAGAGAGACAGACTGAGAGAGAGAGAGACACAGACTGAGAGAGAGAGAGACACAGACTGACAGACTGAGAGAGAGAGAGACACAGACTGACAGACTGAGAGAGAGAGAGAGAGAGAGACACAGACTGAGAGACTGAGAGAGAGAGACACAGACGGACAGACTGAGAGAGAGAGAGAGAGAGACACAGACTGAGAGAGAGAGACACAGACTGACAGACTGAGAGAGAGAGAGAGAGAGACACACAGACTGACAGACTGAGAGAGAGAGAGAGAGACACAGACTGACAGACTGAGAGAGAGAGAGAGACACAGACTGACAGAGAGAGAGAGAGAGAGACACAGACTGACAGAGAGAGAGAGAGAGACACAGACTGAGAGAGAGAGAGACACAGACTGACAGACTGAGAGAGAGAGAGAGACACAGACTGAGAGAGAGAGAGAGAGAGACACAGACTGACAGACTGAGAGAGAGAGAGAGAGACACAGACTGACAGACTGAGAGAGAGAGACACAGACTGACAGACTGAGAGAGAGAGACACAGACTGACAGACTGAGAGAGAGAGAGAGACACAGACTGACAGACTGAGAGAGAGAGAGAGAGACACAGACTGACAGAGAGAGAGAGAGAGAGACACAGACTGACAGAGAGAGAGAGAGAGAGACACAGACTGAGAGAGAGAGAGACACAGACTGACAGACTGAGAGAGAGAGAGAGACACACTGACAGACTGAGAGAGAGAGAGAGACACAGACTGACAGACTGAGAGAGAGAGAGAGAGACACAGACTGACAGAGAGAGAGAGAGAGAGACACAGACTGACAGAGAGAGAGAGAGAGAGACACAGACTGACAGAGAGAGAGAGAGAGACACAGACTGAGAGAGAGAGAGACACAGACTGACAGACTGAGAGAGAGAGAGAGACACAGACTGAGAGACTGAGAGAGAGAGAGAGAGACACAGACTGACAGACTGAGAGAGAGAGAGAGACACAGACTGACAGACTGAGAGAGAGAGACACAGACTGACAGACTGAGAGAGAGAGAGAGAGAGAGAGAGACACACAGACTGAGAGAGAGAGAGAGAGAGAGACACAGACTGACAGACTGAGAGAGAGAGAGAGACACAGACTGACAGACTGAGAGAGAGAGAGAGAGAGAGACACAGACTGACAGACTGAGAGAGAGAGAGACACAGACTGACAGACTGAGAGACACAGACTGACAGACTGAGAGAGAGAGAGAGACACAGACTGAGAGAGAGAGAGAGACACAGACTGAGAGAGAGAGAGAGAGACACAGACTGACAGAGAGAGAGAGAGAGAGACACAGACTGAGAGAGAGAGAGACACAGACTGACAGACTGAGAGAGAGAGAGAGACACAGACTGAGAGAGAGAGAGAGAGAGACACAGACTGACAGACTGAGAGAGAGAGAGAGAGACACAGACTGACAGACTGAGAGAGAGAGAGAGAGACACAGACTGACAGACTGAGAGAGAGAGAGAGAGACACAGACTGACAGACTGAGAGAGAGAGAGAGAGACACAGACTGACAGACTGAGAGAGAGAGAGAGACACAGACTGACAGAGAGAGAGAGAGAGAGACACAGACTGACAGAGAGAGAGAGAGAGACACAGACTGACAGACTGAGAGAGAGAGAGAGACACAGACTGACAGAGAGAGAGAGAGAGAGACACAGACTGACAGAGAGAGAGAGAGAGACACAGACTGAGAGAGAGAGAGACACAGACTGACAGACTGAGAGAGAGAGAGAGACACAGACTGAGAGAGAGAGAGAGAGAGACACAGACTGACAGACTGAGAGAGAGAGAGAGAGACACAGACTGACAGACTGAGAGAGAGAGAGAGAGACACAGACTGACAGACTGAGAGAGAGAGAGAGAGACACAGACTGACAGACTGAGAGAGAGAGACACAGACTGACAGACTGAGAGAGAGAGACACAGACTGACAGACTGAGAGAGAGAGAGAGACACAGACTGACAGACTGAGAGAGAGAGAGAGAGACACAGACTGACAGAGAGAGAGAGAGAGAGACACAGACTGACAGAGAGAGAGAGAGAGAGACACAGACTGAGAGAGAGAGAGACACAGACTGACAGACTGAGAGAGAGAGAGAGAGAGACACACTGACAGACTGAGAGAGAGAGAGAGACACAGACTGACAGACTGAGAGAGAGAGAGAGAGACACAGACTGACAGAGAGAGAGAGAGAGAGACACAGACTGACAGAGAGAGAGAGAGAGAGACACAGACTGACAGAGAGAGAGAGAGAGACACAGACTGAGAGAGAGAGAGACACAGACTGACAGACTGAGAGAGAGAGAGAGACACAGACTGAGAGACTGAGAGAGAGAGAGAGAGACACAGACTGACAGACTGAGAGAGAGAGACACAGACTGACAGACTGAGAGAGAGAGAGAGAGAGAGAGAGACACACAGACTGAGAGAGAGAGAGAGAGAGAGACACAGACTGACAGACTGAGAGAGAGAGAGAGAGAGAGACACAGACTGACAGACTGAGAGAGAGAGAGACACAGACTGACAGACTGAGAGACACAGACTGACAGACTGAGAGAGAGAGAGAGACACAGACTGAGAGAGAGAGAGAGACACAGACTGAGAGAGAGAGAGAGACACAGACTGAGAGAGAGAGACACAGACTGAGAGAGAGAGAGAGAGACACAGACTGACAGACTGAGAGAGAGAGAGAGACACAGACTGAGAGAGAGAGAGAGAGAGACACACAGACTGAGAGAGAGAGAGACACAGACTGAGAGAGAGAGAGACACAGACTGACAGACTGAGAGAGAGAGAGAGACACAGACTGACAGACTGAGAGAGAGAGAGACACAGACTGAGAGAGAGAGAGACACAGACTGAGAGAGAGAGAGAGAGACACAGACTGAGAGACTGAGAGAGACACACTGACAGACTGAGAGAGAGAGAGAGAGAGACACACAGACTGACAGACTGAGAGAGAGAGAGAGAGAGAGAGACACACAGACTGACAGACTGAGAGAGAGAGAGAGAGAGAGAGACACACACAGACTGAGAGAGAGAGAGAGAGAGACACACAGACTGACAGACAGAGAGAGAGAGAGACACACACAGACTGACAGACTGAGAGAGAGAGAGACACACACAGACTGACAGACTGAGAGAGAGAGAGAGAGAGACACAGACAAGAGGAATGTATGAATAGTGGAGTGCAAACATCTATTGATCCATGTTTATTACTATACAAATAAAATATTGTTACCAGCATTGCAATGGTATTTTTCACAGTCATAATCCTGATTGATGCACTCATCCCAGTAGTATACAAGTGCATAAATACCCACCTCACAGAATCTGAAACAATGTCTTAACCCCCACCACCACCACCATCTTGCATGGAACCTATTCTCGGCTAAATGTCATGCAACAGGATGATACTTTTATACAACGGTCATTATTTCTTCTGACAAACGGCCCCCCCTCAGTTTGTCCAGTGTTTCACGGCATCTGCCTGCATCTCTTGTCTGACCATGCGTTATGAAGTCCATGAGCAGCACACCTTTTGCATCCCAGAATATCGCTATCATTAATTTCTTCACTGACATTTTGGAGTAGGTCAGTGACAATGGATGTTTCCAGGCCATGGGAATCAACTTTGATTCCTTCAAGTATCAATCTGGATATGTGCTCATTGACCGTAATCCATCTGTAATACTTCAATGTTTATTCTTGGATAAACTGAAATGGATTCAGAGTACTATAATTTTATTTTTGATCAGTTGACCTATTTTAAATTAAACTTTCTTTTAAGAACAGAAACATAATCTATGTGCTGTTACCCTTCAGAACGTTGGCAATCATGGCTCTCCACAATTTCCTGTCCTTTGTAGATTTTAATAAATTTTGTTTTTTTCTTATCTCTTCTAAACATTGTTCCCTGATCAATTTACTCAACCTCATTCTTCTTCTATGTGACGTGTCCATTCAGGACATAGGCGATCATGGTTCTTCACAACTTCCTGTCCTTTGTAGCTCTAAATTTTGTCTTTTTCTTATCTTTTTCTTTTTTTTTTTTTTTTTTTTTTTAAGCTTTAACACGCAAGGGGTTACAGAAGGTTTGGAGGAAGAGCAGATAGGAGTGGTAAAGGAGAGGATGTGGAGAAAGATAGTGGATCAATCAAGGCAAGGGGATTACAGAAGATTTGGAGCGAGAGCCGATAGGAATGAAAGGGGAAAGGATGTGGAGAAGGGAAGTGGATAGATCAAGGCAACTGGAGATGTCGATTGACGTTACACTTAAATAGTTGGAGATTATATTTGTCAGGGAAACAGGAATAAGGAAGGGAGTTCCACAGGCAAGATGTGCGAGACATGAAGCTATTGGAGTAGAAGAGACGTCTACATCTAACGGTTTCAACAGTGAAGGGGTGGGAACGGGATGCCAGCCTCGTAGGACGCTTAAATTCATGAGGCCTAGGAACCAGCGAAAGCAGCTCATCGGAGCAATTACCATGAAAGTATTTGTAAAAAAGACAGAGTGAGGCAACGTCGCGTCTGTGAGAGAGCGACTGCAGACAAGATGACAGATCAGGGCCAATTACATTGCATATCCGTCTCTGGATCTTATCAAGAACCCTGAGGCAAACAGCAGGGGCTCCAGACCATATATGGTAGCAATACTCCATGCAAGGGCGAATGGTTGATTTATAGATTTGGAGGATCAATTCCGGGGAGAAAAATTTCCTGGCTCAGCACAGGGAGCCAACTTTCCTTGATCTGGATGAAGCAATTGACTCGATGTATTTGTTCCATCTCAGGTCAGTGGACAGCGTGAGACTGAGCAGCAAACCTTGTTACTCACTAGGTAGGTTATGCATTATTTTCCTCTGTCCCTCTTGCCTTCAATATGTCCTGTGAGTATCAAATTTTCCATACCCTCTTTCCATATTATGTGCCCTAAAAATTTAAACTACCTCTTTCTGATGTTAAGTATAAGTGTACATTTTGTTTCAATTTTCTTTAAAATTTTGTCGTTGCTTACATGTTTGGTCCATGATATTCTCAGCATCCTTCTGTAGAACCAAATTTCTGTTGCTTCAAGTCACTTCTTATTTGTGAGGAAATTGTCCAGCATTCACTGCCATACAGGTTGACTGATATTATATAACAGTTCAGTATTCTTTCCTTTGATTCTAACATATTCTTTTCTGTTTAATACATTTCTTAGCTTTTGGAAAGTATCTTTTACTATAGATAACCTAATTCCAGTTTATATAGATTTCAATATATTTCTATGGGGTAAGAAGAAAGCAACTAATATATCAGGTCATCCCATAAGTTCTGTCCGAATTTTGAATAAAGAAAACAAGTGACCAAATGTTACATTTAATTACAGATTCAATCAACGATGTATTTTCCCTGATTATCTATGACTTCCTTCCATCTATTAACAAGCTTACTAATTCCATTACTGTAAAATTCTTTTGGCTTTGATTCGAAGAACTCACAAATGTCAGTTTTAACCTCTTCCTGTGTTACAAAAGCTGTTTCTTCCAAATGATTCTGTAAGCTATGAAACAAATGGTAGTCTGAAGGAGTAAGGTCGGGAGAATAAGGTGGATGAGGAATTTTCTCCCAACGATCTTTTGTGATGTGATTCTTGCTGTGTGTGGTCACACATTGTCCTGATGAAACATCACCCATTTTCGATTCACTAGAGCAGGTCCTTTTTTCCTCAAAGCTTGGTTCAAACGCTCTAATTGCTGACAGTATATTTGAGCATTAATTGTTGCATTAGGTGGTAAGAATTCAAAGTGGATTATTCCTTGGCAATCCCACCAGATTGAAAGAACCACCTTTTGCCTATGAAGTTCCCTTCTCGGCTGTGGCTGGGATCCATTTTTCGTCGCCAGTCACAAGTCTATCCAAAAAAGGTGAAACAAGTTGGCGAGAATGGAGAGAAGAGCAGATGTCAACTCGGGATTTTAGGTTGTTTTCAGACGATTCATGAGGCACCCATTTTCCAAGTTTAGGAAGTTGTTGAAGATGACGATGAACGGTTGTATGGTTTGAACTGAGAACCACTGCCAATTCCTCAACTGATAAAGCAGGATTTTTTTCAAGGGCTGCTTCAAGAAGCTTTTCATCAAACTCAACTGGACATCCGGTTCGATCTTCATCTTCAAGGGTGAAATCTCCACCTCTAAATTTGGCAAACCATCTTCTGCAAGTTCTTTCATTCACACATTCCTCTCCATAAACTGAGTGAATGTTTCTAGCCGCTTCGGCTGCTGAGTTTCCTTCCTTGAACTCAAAGCATTATGTGCCTCAAATGATTCTTGGGTACTTCCATGTTTGCAGGGTTTTAATCAAACAAAATTTAATTTTATTGTTCTCTGAAATAAAATTTGATCAGTTTAAATACATCTAAACATAAAAATAATGTTGAGCTCCATTAGACATTATAAAATACTCTTTAAATTTTGTTCATTTTAAGAAAAAGTTAAAATTTGGACAGAACTTATGGGATGACCTAATAAAATGAAAGCAAAGAATGAAATTTCCAAAGTTTTCCATTGTTAATACGTAACTCAGTCTTTTAGATCTTCTGACAGGAGAAAGTAGGTAAAAATAAATTTGAATTCTGAATAGATTCATCTTGTATTATTGTGCATGAATAAAATATATGGATGGAATCCCACAAAATAATTAAATATGAAACAAGCAGTTAAACTTTTATAAAGTTGATATGTTGCACTATTTATTTCCCTTTGAAGCTAAATAAATATTGAAAAGTCAAATTAATAAAAGTTTTTTGGCAATGTTTTACCTTTGTACCTTTGCAAAACAAAAGTGGGTCAAAAGAATGGTTATTCCCTTGACACCACTATTATTGTATACACTGTTAACTCCCTTGGCAATTATTTTTTTTTAAACTGATCTTTAGAATTTTAATAAAGCCCAAATATATAAAAGTGAATTTATATATTTTCTTTTTTCTTGAGAATTGATATATATGATGGACTCTCCCGTCGAACTCGACGTATGAGGGTCAGACAGATCAGTTCCCAGAAACCGAAAGCCCGACACCCACACAGGATTTGATTATAGTGGTGAAGGCCTTGTGCAGGGTCATCCACACTTTTTGGAGGGACGAATACAGGGACCTGATGCAACGAATGCCACAAGGTCCCCAAACGACCCTCCACAGGTTTTGAATTCAGAGTTGTCCTTCTCCTAGACCAGTTGCTATCTAAGGCTATAGAACCCAGTCTGTCCTGCTATTTACCCATAGTTGGAGGGAGAAGAAGAGGATTCACACCTTTCCCAAGGGTATTAGCACGTAAGTGAATGTAATGGATTCGACTGGAATTCGAACTCGGCTTTCCGATTCCTCAATCCAAGCCAAGCCGTTATCCATTACTCCACCGTTATATATCTATATATAAAAACACTATTTTTCTATTAGATTCTTAATTTAGATTGTCATCTATCTAGACATTTTTGAAAAAAATTAGCAGCAACTTAAAAAATTTTTAAATATTACAATGTAGTTCATTTAAATATTCTGATGATTTTCAAATTTTTTATAAATTTTTGAATAAAAAGATTTTTTTAAATTTTATTTCTTTATAGAATAATAATTAATAAATCTTTATAAAATGGTAAATAAGATATGTACTTTATTTACATTATTCGGACTATTGTCCTCATCTTTGTCACCATATTTATTACAACGTTTTGGCCGTTGTACAGCTCAGCCAACATATTTCCACAAGCCACATGTTAAAAATCAAAGAGCCACATGTGGCTTGTAGACCCCAATTTGGCCACCCATGGGATATGTGTTTGAGGCTGTTTGTGCAGGTGGGTATATGTATGCGCATATAACTCAAATAGAAAATAATGACATAATCAAGATGTTAACTTTCTACAGGTTAGGAAAGAAAGTCCCCATTAATACTAGAAGGATGGATAACAGCTACTCGACCTGAGAAACTTGTTTTTTAAAAAAATTTTATATCTTATAAATTTCAACTGACTGTCCAGACAATGAATGCTGAATGTTTTCTTATAAACAAACAACTTATATATATATATATATATATATATATATATATATATATATATGTGTGTGTGCACAATAACATTATATAAATTTTTATATATCAAGAACAATATTGTGGGTGGGTGCAGTTTCGATTGATGTTTTTCCTCCTTTACGACATCATTAGACTAAATTTGTTATGTTGGTGCAACTATACATGTGCACGAATGAAAGATGCTGAGAATTTAAAATCTTTATTTTTTTTTTTTTATATAATCTAGCCAATTTTTTTACTTTTTGTTTCCATCACTTTTGTTATTAGACATTCTCCCACACTGTATTTAATAGAAGATTTGCCAGGAATGTTGAAATGTTGTAAGAGTCAGGGCACAAATTTATTGTCCAATACCCGAGTACTTTCAGCTTTTATTTTTGTGCTATGTCAGTTTCATTGTTTTTAAAGTATTTCATCTTCACGTGTCATGTCAATTTTTATGGTATCATATCGTGCTGCCATATTATTTTTTTCATTTTAGTTTTTCACGAGTATGTATGCTCCCAGATTTTATTATGCAATCCAATGTTTTCATTTTGAGGGTAATACATATATATTTATATGATGAAAATATCCCACATCTGAATTGGCATGTGACTGAGTGGTTGGAACATCTGATTTCTGGCCATGAGACCCCATATGTCATTTCCTGATAATATCAGAAAGTCTGGTGAGGTGACTGTCTGATTAATGCTTGAACACAATTTTCAGGCCACTTGGTGTTGGCCTCAATGTTCCCTTTTAAATAAACTATTTCCCTGATATTGAACACTTTTATCCATAAATATAGCATACCTTAAAACAATATTTTCATTATATATATTCTAATTTCAGAAAACTATTTGCTATGAGTTCTAAGAAAGATACAATCTCAAAATGGATCGCAGAACAATCAGCAAGAAAGCAACTGAAAAATTCGGCAAGAATGCGAAAATAAATGTTTTAAGAATATCATAAAGAGATTTGAGAAAAAATAAAAAAACAATTTGTGGATTGATGCTGTGTGTGTTGTGAATGTAAACAAAATATATGCAGATGGCGAAGCTAGAATTAGAATATCATTCATGGAAGTAGTCAACCAACTCAGCTTAGAAGGCAACAGCAGGTGTTAGGGTAATGCTGGGGGTGGGGTCATTATTATTATAGGCAGTAATATTATGGATCCCTTCCAAGTAATGATGGTGTCAAGATAAATACGGAGAAGTATTTTAAGTTATTGGACAAGAATGTTCTTTAGAGTGACACTGGTGACAACCGAGAGGAATTTATTCAAGTGAATTCTTTAACACATTCTACGAAACTGACTATTGCTGACCTGACCAAAAAGAAAGTTTCAAAGGCACCAAATTAATGGAATAACCCCCCCCCAGCATCTTCATATATCAATAAAAAAAAATTAAAAAGTGATTCATTATTAACCCTGTTTTTGTCACCTCAGATTTTTTCGAAAATGGATAGTTCCCTGGGGTGTTAACATAACAAGCAATCTCCATTACATTATACATTAAAGCAAAACTTGAACTGAAGATATAATTCTTCATTGCAATGAAAATTATAATAGATTTGTTGCATAAACATGTTGTAAACTGTAGGTGAAACACACCAATGCAATAATAGAGAAAAGAATTATTCATAAAAAAAGGCCACGATGTATTTCCATGAATAGAAAGATATTAAATTAATTAAACTCATAATTACAAGATGGAAAGAATAATAATATATATTATATATAATGCAATGTGATAGGTCCTGACCTGGCATCTCAACTACAGTCACTTTCTCACAGATGTGATATGGCTTCTCTCACTTTTCTACAAATATTTTCCTAGTAAATGTGTTGACGAGCTTGGCGTCTCAGTCCCACCCTTTCACTGTCGAAACGGTTAAATGTAACTGCTTCTTCTAATCCAACAGCTTCTTCTCTCACACTTCCCGACAGTGGACTCCCTTCCTCCTACTTGCTTCCCTCTTAGCTATAATCGTCAAATGTAATGTCAATTGACATCTTCTGACACCTTGATCTTGATCCCCGTCCTTCTCTTTATCCTTTCCTCAAAACCCCTCTTTACTCTTACTCTCACTCTCTCTAACCCCTCCCTCTTTACTCTTGCTCTCACTCTCTGTAACCCCTCCCTCTTTACTCTTGCTCTCACTCTCTCTAACCCTTTGCGTGCTAGTGGCACACCCGCCTTGCTTGGGGTGAAATGCTTAAAAAAATAAAAAATAAAAAAATTATAGATCAGGAAAACTTAGCTTTATTAGTCTGGTGGGATGAGAGGAAACCCCAAAGAAAATATCTGCTTCCTCCCACACCATGTGCTACACACCCTCACTGGGTGAGGAGAGTAGAGGGAGGAAGCAAAAGAAACAATTTGCCAACTAGGAATTATGAATACTTTAAAAAATTTGGGAGTAACAAAACACTTTCTTTTATGTGCCGTGTCCCTTCAGGACGTAGGCGATCATGGCTCTCCACTTCTCCCTTTCCCTTGTAGTTCTCAATATGCTTTGCCCTTTGCTACTTCTTCCAAACCCTGTTATATCATCCACTTGCTTAAGCCTGCTAGGTATGTCATACATTGCTTTTCCTTGTCTCTCTTTCCTTCTATCCACCCTGTGAGTATCAGATTCTCCAAGCCCTTCTTTCTTACTACAGAAATTTCAGCTGCCTCTTTCTGATGTTAAGTAAAAGTTTCCTTTTTGTTTGCATCCTCTCCAAAACCTAATCGTTGCTCACACTTTGACCATCGCAATACGTCTTCAGATCTCAGCGTCACACTTACTGTCCTCTGTCAGAACACTTAACCCTGCATTAGTCACATGGGGTGTTAAGTACTCTTTTGATTGTTATCAATGAAATCTTCCTGTCTCATAATACTCTACCTTGCTTTTAGAATGTGCCTTTGACCATCACAATACGTCTTCAGATCTCAGCATCACACTTACCTTCCTCTGCCAGAACACTTAACACCCCATGTGACTAATGCAGGGTTAAGTACTCTTTTGCTTGTTATCAATGAAATCTTCCTGTCTCATAATACTCTACCTTGCTTTTAGAATGTGCCTTTGACCATCACAATATGTCTTCAGATCTCAGCATCACACTTACCTTCCTCTGTCAGAACACTTAACACCCCATGTGACTAATGCAGGGTTAAGTACTCTTTTGCTTGTTATCAATGAAATCTTCCTGTCTCATAATACTCTACCTTGCTTTTAGAATGTGCCTTTGACCATCACAATACGTCTTCAGATCTCAGCATCACACTTACCTTCCTCTGTCAGAACACTTAACACCCCATGTGACTAATGCAGGGTTAAGTACTCTTTTGATTGTTATCAATGAAATCTTCCTGTCTCATAATACTCTACCTTGCTTTTAGAATGTGCCTTTGACCATCACAATACGTCTTCAGATCTCAGCGTCACACTTACCTTCCTCTGTCAGAACACTTAACACCCCATGTGACTAATGCAGGGTTAAGTACTCTTTTGCTTGTTATCAATGAAATCTTCCTGTCTCATAATACTCTACCTTGCTTTTAGAATGTGCCTTTGACCATCACAATACGTCTTCAGATCTCAGCATCACACTTACCTTCCTCTGCCAGAACACTTAACACCCCATGTGACTAATGCAGGGTTAAGTACTCTTTTGCTTGTTATCAATGAAATCTTCCTGTCTCATAATACTCTACCTTGCTTTTAGAATGTGCCTTTGACCATCACAATACGCCTTCAGATCTCAGCATCACACTTACCTTCCTCTGCCAGAACACTTAACACCCCATGTGACTAATGCAGGGTTAAGTACTCTTTTGCTTGTTATCAATGAAATCTTCCTGTCTCATAATACTCTACCTTGCTTTTAGAATGTGCCTTTGACCATCACAATACGTCTTCAGATCTCAGCATCACACTTACCTTCCTCTGCCAGAACACTTAACACCCCATGTGACTAATGCAGGGTTAAGTACTCTTTTGCTTGTTATCAATGAAATCTTCCTGTCTCATAATACTCTACCTTGCTTTTAGAATGTGCCTTTGACCATCACAATACGTCTTCAGATCTCAGCATCACACTTACCTTCCTCTGCCAGAACACTTAACACCCCATGTGACTAATGCAGGGTTAAGTACTCTTTTGCTTGTTATCAATGAAATCTTCCTGTCTCATAATACTCTACCTTGCTTTTAGAATGTGCCTTTGACCATCACAATATGTCTTCAGATCTCAGCATCACACTTACCTTCCTCTGTCAGAACACTTAACACCCCATGTGACTAATGCCGGGTTAAGTACTCTTTTGCTTGTTATCAATGAAATCTTCCTGTCTCATAATACTCTACCTTGCTTTTAGAATGTGCCTTTGACCATCACAATACGTCTTCAGATCTCAGCGTCACACTTACCTTCCTCTGTCAGAACACTTAACACCCCATGTGACTAATGCAGGGTTAAGTACTCTTTTGATTGTTATCAATGAAATCTTCCTGTCTCATAATACTCTACCTTGCTTTTAGAATGTGCCTTTGACCATCACAATACGTCTTCAGATCTCAGCGTCACACTTACCTTCCTCTGTCAGAACACTTAACACCCCATGTGACTAATGCAGGGTTAAGTACTCTTTTGCTTGTTATCAATGAAATCTTCCTGTCTCATAATACTCTACCTTGCTTTTAGAATGTGCCTTTGACCATCACAATACGTCTTCAGATCTCAGCATCACACTTACCTTCCTCTGCCAGAACACTTAACACCCCATGTGACTAATGCAGGGTTAAGTACTCTTTTGATTGTTATCAATGAAATCATCCTGTCTCATAATACTCTACCTTGCTTTTAGAATGTGCCTTTGACCATCACAATACGTCTTCAGATCTCAGCATCACACTTACCTTCCTCTGTCAGAACACTTAACACCCCATGTGACTAATGCAGGGTTAAGTACTCTTTTGCTTGTTATCAATGAAATCTTCCTGTCTCATAATACTCTACCTTGCTTTTAGAATGTGCCTTTGACCATCACAATACGTCTTCAGATCTCAGCATCACACTTACCTTCCTCTGCCAGAACACTTAACACCCCATGTGATTAATGCAGGGTTAAATACTCTTTTGCTTGTTATCAATGAAATCTTCCTGTCTCATAATACTCTACCTTGCTTTTAGAATGTGCCTTTGACCATCACAATACGCCTTCAGATCTCAGCATCACACTTACCTTCCTCTGCCAGAACACTTAACACCCCATGTGACTAATGCAGGGTTAAGTACTCTTTTGCTTGTTATCAATGAAATCTTCCTGTCTCATAATACTCTACCTTGCTTTTAGAATGTGCCTTTGACCATCACAATACGTCTTCAGATCTCAGCGTCACACTTACCTTCCTCTGCCAGAACACTTAACACCCCATGTGACTAATGCAGGGTTAAGTACTCTTTTGCTTGTTATCAATGAAATCTTCCTGTCTCATAATACTCTACCTTGCTTTTAGAATGTGCCTTTGACCATCACAATACGTCTTCAGATCTCAGCATCACACTTACCTTCCTCTGCCAGAACACTTAACACCCCATGTGACTAATGCAGGGTTAAGTACTCTTTTGCTTGTTATCAATGAAATCTTCCTGTCTCATAATACTCTACCTTGCTTTTAGAATGTGCCTTTGACCATCACAATACGTCTTCAGATCTCAGCATCACACTTACCTTCCTCTGCCAGAACACTTAACACCCCATGTGACTAATGCAGGGTTAAGTACTCTTTTGATTGTTATCAATGAAATCTTCCTGTCTCATAATACTCTACCTTGCTTTTAGAATGTGCCTTTGACCATCACAATACGTCTTCAGATCTCAGCATCACACTTACCTTCCTCTGTCAGAACACTTAACACCCCAGGTGACTAATGCAGGGTTAAGTACTCTTTTGCTTGTTATCAATGAAATCTTCCTGTCTCATAATACTCTACCTTGCTTTTAGAATGTGCCTTTGACCATCACAATATGTCTTCAGATCTCAGCATCACACTTACCTTCCTCTGCCAGAACACTTAACACCCCATGTGACTAATGCAGGGTTAAGTACTCTTTTGATTGTTATCAATGAAATCTTCCTGTCTCATAATACTCTACCTTGCTTTTAGAATGTGCCTTTGACCATCACAATACGTCTTCAGATCTCAGCATCACACTTACCTTCCTCTGTCAGAACACTTAACACCCCATGTGACTAATGCAGGGTTAAGTACTCTTTTGCTTGTTATCAATGAAATCTTCCTGTCTCATAATACTCTACCTTGCTTTTAGAATGTGCCTTTGACCATCACAATACGTCTTCAGATCTCAGCATCACACTTACCTTCCTCTGCCAGAACACTTAACACCCCATGTGATTAATGCAGGGTTAAATACTCTTTTGCTTGTTATCAATGAAATCTTCCTGTCTCATAATACTCTACCTTGCTTTTAGAATGTGCCTTTGACCATCACAATACGCCTTCAGATCTCAGCATCACACTTACCTTCCTCTGCCAGAACACTTAACACCCCATGTGACTAATGCAGGGTTAATTACTCTTTTGCTTGTTATCAATGAAATCTTCCTGTCTCATAATACTCTACCTTGCTTTTAGAATGTGCCTTTGACCATCACAATACGTCTTCAGATCTCAGCGTCACACTTACCTTCCTCTGCCAGAACACTTAACACCCCATGTGACTAATGCAGGGTTAAGTACTCTTTTGCTTGTTATCAATGAAATCTTCCTGTCTCATAATACTCTACCTTGCTTTTAGAATGTGCCTTTGACCATCACAATACGTCTTCAGATCTCAGCATCACACTTACCTTCCTCTGCCAGAACACTTAACACCCCATGTGACTAATGCAGGGTTAAGTACTCTTTTGCTTGTTATCAATGAAATCTTCCTGTCTCATAATACTCTACCTTGCTTTTAGAATGTGCCTTTGACCATCACAATACGTCTTCAGATCTCAGCATCACACTTACCTTCCTCTGCCAGAACACTTAACACCCCATGTGACTAATGCAGGGTTAAGTACTCTTTTGCTTGTTATCAATGAAATCTTCCTGTCTCATAATACTCTACCTTGCTTTTAGAATGTGCCTTTGACCATCACAATATGTCTTCAGATCTCAGCATCACACTTACCTTCCTCTGTCAGAACACTTAACACCCCATGTGACTAATGCCGGGTTAAGTACTCTTTTGCTTGTTATCAATGAAATCTTCCTGTCTCATAATACTCTACCTTGCTTTTAGAATGTGCCTTTGACCATCACAATACGTCTTCAGATCTCAGCGTCACACTTACCTTCCTCTGTCAGAACACTTAACACCCCATGTGACTAATGCAGGGTTAAGTACTCTTTTGATTGTTATCAATGAAATCTTCCTGTCTCATAATACTCTACCTTGCTTTTAGAATGTGCCTTTGACCATCACAATACGTCTTCAGATCTCAGCGTCACACTTACCTTCCTCTGTCAGAACACTTAACACCCCATGTGACTAATGCAGGGTTAAGTACTCTTTTGCTTGTTATCAATGAAATCTTCCTGTCTCATAATACTCTACCTTGCTTTTAGAATGTGCCTTTGACCATCACAATACGTCTTCAGATCTCAGCATCACACTTACCTTCCTCTGCCAGAACACTTAACACCCCATGTGACTAATGCAGGGTTAAGTACTCTTTTGATTGTTATCAATGAAATCATCCTGTCTCATAATACTCTACCTTGCTTTTAGAATGTGCCTTTGACCATCACAATACGTCTTCAGATCTCAGCATCACACTTACCTTCCTCTGTCAGAACACTTAACACCCCATGTGACTAATGCAGGGTTAAGTACTCTTTTGCTTGTTATCAATGAAATCTTCCTGTCTCATAATACTCTACCTTGCTTTTAGAATGTGCCTTTGACCATCACAATACGTCTTCAGATCTCAGCATCACACTTACCTTCCTCTGCCAGAACACTTAACACCCCATGTGATTAATGCAGGGTTAAATACTCTTTTGCTTGTTATCAATGAAATCTTCCTGTCTCATAATACTCTACCTTGCTTTTAGAATGTGCCTTTGACCATCACAATACGCCTTCAGATCTCAGCATCACACTTACCTTCCTCTGCCAGAACACTTAACAACCCATGTGACTAATGCAGGGTTAAGTACTCTTTTGCTTGTTATCAATGAAATCTTCCTGTCTCATAATACTCTACCTTGCTTTTAGAATGTGCCTTTGACCATCACAATACGTCTTCAGATCTCAGCGTCACACTTACCTTCCTCTGCCAGAACACTTAACACCCCATGTGACTAATGCAGGGTTAAGTACTCTTTTGCTTGTTATCAATGAAATCTTCCTGTCTCATAATACTCTACCTTGCTTTTAGAATGTGCCTTTGACCATCACAATACGTCTTCAGATCTCAGCATCACACTTACCTTCCTCTGCCAGAACACTTAACACCCCATGTGACTAATGCAGGGTTAAGTACTCTTTTGCTTGTTATCAATGAAATCTTCCTGTCTCATAATACTCTACCTTGCTTTTAGAATGTGCCTTTGACCATCACAATACGTCTTCAGATCTCAGCATCACACTTACCTTCCTCTGCCAGAACACTTAACACCCCATGTGACTAATGCAGGGTTAAGTACTCTTTTGATTGTTATCAATGAAATCTTCCTGTCTCATAATACTCTACCTTGCTTTTAGAATGTGCCTTTGACCATCACAATACGTCTTCAGATCTCAGCATCACACTTACCTTCCTCTGTCAGAACACTTAACACCCCAGGTGACTAATGCAGGGTTAAGTACTCTTTTGCTTGTTATCAATGAAATCTTCCTGTCTCATAATACTCTACCTTGCTTTTAGAATGTGCCTTTGACCATCACAATATGTCTTCAGATCTCAGCATCACACTTACCTTCCTCTGCCAGAACACTTAACACCCCATGTGACTAATGCAGGGTTAAGTACTCTTTTGCTTGTTATCAATGAAATCTTCCTGTCTCATAATACTCTACCTTGCTTTTAGAATGTGCCTTTGACCATCACAATACGTCTTCAGATCTCAGCGTCACACTTACCTTCCTCTGTCAGAACACTTAACACCCCATGTGACTAATGCAGGGTTAAGTACTCTTTTGATTGTTATCAATGAAATCTTCCTGTCTCATAATACTCTACCTTGCTTTTAGAATGTGCCTTTGACCATCACAATACGTCTTCAGATCTCAGCGTCACACTTACCTTCCTCTGTCAGAACACTTAACACCCCATGTGACTAATGCAGGGTTAAGTACTCTTTTGCTTGTTATCAATGAAATCTTCCTGTCTCATAATACTCTACCTTGCTTTTAGAATGTGCCTTTGACCATCACAATACGTCTTCAGATCTCAGCATCACACTTACCTTCCTCTGCCAGAACACTTAACACCCCATGTGACTAATGCAGGGTTAAGTACTCTTTTGATTGTTATCAATGAAATCTTCCTGTCTCATAATACTCTACCTTGCTTTTAGAATGTGCCTTTGACCATCACAATACGTCTTCAGATCTCAGCATCACACTTACCTTCCTCTGTCAGAACACTTAACACCCCATGTGACTAATGCAGGGTTAAGTACTCTTTTGCTTGTTATCAATGAAATCTTCCTGTCTCATAATACTCTACCTTGCTTTTAGAATGTGCCTTTGACCATCACAATACGTCTTCAGATCTCAGCATCACACTTACCTTCCTCTGCCAGAACACTTAACACCCCATGTGATTAATGCAGGGTTAAATACTCTTTTGCTTGTTATCAATGAAATCTTCCTGTCTCATAATACTCTACCTTGCTTTTAGAATGTGCCTTTGACCATCACAATACGCCTTCAGATCTCAGCATCACACTTACCTTCCTCTGCCAGAACACTTAACACCCCATGTGACTAATGCAGGGTTAATTACTCTTTTGCTTGTTATCAATGAAATCTTCCTGTCTCATAATACTCTACCTTGCTTTTAGAATGTGCCTTTGACCATCACAATACGTCTTCAGATCTCAGCGTCACACTTACCTTCCTCTGCCAGAACACTTAACACCCCATGTGACTAATGCAGGGTTAAGTACTCTTTTGCTTGTTATCAATGAAATCTTCCTGTCTCATAATACTCTACCTTGCTTTTAGAATGTGCCTTTGACCATCACAATACGTCTTCAGATCTCAGCATCACACTTACCTTCCTCTGCCAGAACACTTAACACCCCATGTGACTAATGCAGGGTTAAGTACTCTTTTGCTTGTTATCAATGAAATCTTCCTGTCTCATAATACTCTACCTTGCTTTTAGAATGTGCCTTTGACCATCACAATACGTCTTCAGATCTCAGCATCACACTTACCTTCCTCTGCCAGAACACTTAACACCCCATGTGACTAATGCAGGGTTAAGTACTCTTTTGCTTGTTATCAATGAAATCTTCCTGTCTCATAATACTCTACCTTGCTTTTAGAATGTGCCTTTGACCATCACAATACGTCTTCAGATCTCAGCGTCACACTTACCTTCCTCTGTCAGAACACTTAACACCCCATGTGACTAATGCAGGGTTAAGTACTCTTTTGCTTGTTATCAATGAAATCTTCCTGTCTCATAATACTCTACCTTGCTTTTAGAATGTGCCTTTGACCATCACAATACGTCTTCAGATCTCAGCATCACACTTACCTTCCTCTGCCAGAACACTTAACACCCCATGTGACTAATGCAGGGTTAAGTACTCTTTTGATTGTTATCAATGAAATCTTCCTGTCTCATAATACTCTACCTTGCTTTTAGAATGTGCCTTTGACCATCACAATACGTCTTCAGATCTCAGCATCACACTTACCTTCCTCTGTCAGAACACTTAACACCCCATGTGACTAATGCAGGGTTAAGTACTCTTTTGCTTGTTATCAATGAAATCTTCCTGTCTCATAATACTCTACCTTGCTTTTAGAATGTGCCTTTGACCATCACAATACGTCTTCAGATCTCAGCATCACACTTACCTTCCTCTGCCAGAACACTTAACACCCCATGTGATTAATGCAGGGTTAAATACTCTTTTGCTTGTTATCAATGAAATCTTCCTGTCTCATAATACTCTACCTTGCTTTTAGAATGTGCCTTTGACCATCACAATACGCCTTCAGATCTCAGCATCACACTTACCTTCCTCTGCCAGAACACTTAACACCCCATGTGACTAATGCAGGGTTAAGTACTCTTTTGCTTGTTATCAATGAAATCTTCCTGTCTCATAATACTCTACCTTGCTTTTAGAATGTGCCTTTGACCATCACAATACGTCTTCAGATCTCAGCGTCACACTTACCTTCCTCTGCCAGAACACTTAACACCCCATGTGACTAATGCAGGGTTAAGTACTCTTTTGCTTGTTATCAATGAAATCTTCCTGTCTCATAATACTCTACCTTGCTTTTAGAATGTGCCTTTGACCATCACAATACGTCTTCAGATCTCAGCATCACACTTACCGTCTTCTGTCAGAACACTTAACACCCCATGTGACTAATGCAGGGTTAAGTACTCTTTTGATTGTTATCAATGAAATCTTCCTGTCTCATAATACTCTACCTTGCTTTTAGAATGTGCCTTTGACCATCACAATACGTCTTCAGATCTCAGCATCACACTTACCTTCCTCTGTCATAACACTTAACACCCCATGTGACTAATGCAGGGTTAAGTACTCTTTTGATTGTTATCAATGAAATCTTCCTGTCTCATAATACTCTACCTTGCTTTTAGAATGTGCCTTTGACCATCACAATACGTCTTCAGATCTCAGCATCACACTTACCTTCCTCTGCCAGAACACTTAACACCCCATGTGACTAATGCAGGGTTAAGTACTCTTTTGCTTGTTATCAATGAAATCTTCCTGTCTCATAATACTCTACCTCGCTTTTAGAATGTGCCTTTGACCATCACAATACGTCTTCAGATCTCAGCATCACACTTACCTTCCTCTGTCAGAACACTTAACACCCCATGTGACTAATGCAGGGTTAAGTACTCTTTTGATTGTTATCAATGAAATCTTCCTGTCTCATAATACTCTACCTTGCTTTTAGAATGTGCCTTTGACCATCACAATACGTCTTCAGATCTCAGCATCGCACTTACCTTCCTCTGCCAGAACACTTAACACCCCATGTGACTAATGCAGGGTTAAATACTCTTTTGATTGTTATCAATGAAATCTTCCTGTCTCATAATACTCTACCTTGCTTTTAGAATGTGCCTTTGACCATCACAATACGTCTTCAGATCTCAGCATCACACTTACCTTCCTCTGCCAGAACACTTAACACCCCATGTGACTAATGCAGGGTTAAGTACTCTTTTGATTGTTATCAATGAAATCTTCCTGTCTCATAATACTCTACCTTGCTTTTAGAATGTGCCTTTGACCATCACAATACGTCTTCAGATCTCAGCATCACACTTACCTTCCTCTGCCAGAACACTTAACACCCCATGTGACTAATGCAGGGTTAAGTACTCTTTTGATTGTTATCAATGAAATCTTCCTGTCTCATAATACTCTACCTTGCTTTTAGAATGTGCCTTTGACCATCACAATACGTCTTCAGATCTCAGCGTCACACTTACCGTCTTCTGTCAGAACACTTAACACCCCATGTGACTAATGTAGGGTTAAGTACTCTTTTGATTGTTATCAATGAAATCTTCCTGTCTCATAATACTCTACCTTGCTTTTAGAATGTGCCTTTGACCATCACAATACGTCTTCAGATCTCAGCATCACACTTACCTTCCTCTGTCAGAACACTTAACACCCCATGTGACTAATGCAGGGTTAAGTACTCTTTTGCTTGTTATCAATGAAATCTTCCTGTCTCATAATACTCTACCTTGCTTTTAGAATGTGCCTTTGACCATCACAATACGTCTTCAGATCTCAGCGTCACACTTACCTTCCTCTGTCAGAACACTTAACACCCCATGTGACTAATGCAGGGTTAAGTACTCTTTTGCTTGTTATCAATGAAATCTTCCTGTCTCATAATACTCTACCTTGCTTTTAGAATGTGCCTTTGGCCATCACAATACGTCTTCAGATCTCAGCATCACACTTACCTTCCTCTGTCAGAACACTTAACACCCCATGTGACTAATGCAGGGTTAAGTACTCTTTTGCTTGTTATCAATGAAATCTTCCTGTCTCATAATACTCTACCTTGCTTTTAGAATGTGCCTTTGACCATCACAATACGTCTTCAGATCTCAGCGTCACACTTACCTTCCTCTGCCAGAACACTTAACACCCCATGTAACTAATGCAGGGTTAAGTACTCTTTTGCTTGTTATCAATGAAATCTTCCTGTCTCATAATACCTTACCTTGCTTTTAGAATGTGCCTTTGACCATCACAATACGTCTTCAGATCTCAGCGTCACACTTACCTTCCTCTGCCAGAACACTTAACACCCCATGTGACTAATGCAGGGTTAAGTACTCTTTTGCTTGTTATCAATGAAATCTTCCTGTCTCATAATACTCTACCTTGCTTTTAGAATGTGCCTTTGGCCATCACAATACGTCTTCAGATCTCAGCGTCACACTTACCTTCCTCTGTCAGAACACTTAACACCCCATGTGACTAATGCAGGGTTAAGTACTCTTTTGCTTGTTATCAATGAAATCTTCCTGTCTCATAATACTCTACCTTGCTTTTAGAATGTGCCTTTGACCATCACAATACGTCTTCAGATCTCAGCATCACACTTACCTTCCTCTGCCAGAACACTTAACACCCCATGTGACTAATGCAGGGTTAAGTACTCTTTTGCTTGTTATCAATGAAATCTTCCTGTCTCATAATACTCTACCTTGCTTTAAGAATGTGCCTTTGACCATCACAATACGTCTTCAGATCTCAGCGTCACATTTACCTTCCTCTGACAGAACACTTAACACCCCATGTGACTAATGCAGGGTTAAGTACTCTTTTGCTTGTTATCAATGAAATCTTCCTGTCTCATAATACTCTACCTTGCTTTTAGAATGTGCCTTTGACCATCACAATACGTCTTCAGATCTCAGCGTCACACTTACCTTCCTCTGTCAGAACACTTAACACCCCATGTGACTAATGCAGGGTTAAGTACTCTTTTGCTTGTTATCAATGAAATCTTCCTGTCTCATAATACCTTACCTTGCTTTTAGAATGTGCCTTTGACCATCACAATACGTCTTCAGATCTCAGCGTCACACTTACCTTCCTCTGCCAGAACACTTAACACCCCATGTGACTAATGCAGGGTTAAGTACTCTTTCGCTTGTTATCAATGAAATCTTCCTGTCTCATAATACCTTACCTTGCTTTTAGAATGTGCCTTTGACCATCACAATACGTCTTCAGATCTCAGCGTCACACTTACCTTCCTCTGTCAGAACACTTAACACCCCATGTGACTAATGCAGGGTTAAGTACTCTTTTGCTTGTTATCAATGAAATCTTCCTGTCTCATAATACCTTACCTTGCTTTTAGAATGTGCCTTTGACCATCACAATACGTCTTCAGATCTCAGCGTCACACTTACCTTCCTCTGTCAGAACACTTAACACCCCATGTGACTAATGCAGGGTTAAGTACTCTTTTGCTTGTTATCAATGAAATCTTCCTGTCTCATAATACCTTACCTTGCTTTTAGAATGTGCCTTTGACCATCACAATACGTCTTCAGATCTCAGCGTCACACTTACCTTCCTCTGCCAGAACACTTAACACCCCATGTGACTAATGCAGGGTTAAGTACTCTTTTGATTGTTATCAATGAAATCTTCCTGTCTCATAATACTCTACCTTGCTTTTAGAATGTGCCTTTGACCATCACAATACGTCTTCAGATCTCAGCATCACACTTACCTTCCTCTGTCAGAACACTTAACACCCCATGTGACTAATGCAGGGTTAAGTACTCTTTTGCTTGTTATCAATGAAATCTTCCTGTCTCATAATACTCTACCTTGCTTTTAGAATGTGCCTTTGACCATCACAATACGTCTTCAGATCTCAGCGTCACACTTACCTTCCTCTGTCAGAACACTTAACACCCCATGTGACTAATGCAGGGTTAAGTACTCTTTTGCTTGTTATCAATGAAATCTTCCTGTCTCATAATACTCTACCTTGCTTTTAGAATGTGCCTTTGACCATCACAATACGTCTTCAGATCTCAGCGTCACACTTACCTTCCTCTGTCAGAACACTTAACACCCCATGTGACTAATGCAGGGTTAAGTACTCTTTTGATTGTTATCAATGAAATCTTCCTGTCTCATAATACTCTACCTTGCTTTTAGAATGTGCCTTTGACCATCACAATACGTCTTCAGATCTCAGCATCACACTTACCTTCCTCTGCCAGAACACTTAACACCCCATGTGACTAATGCAGGGTTAAGTACTCTTTTGATTGTTATCAATGAAATCTTCCTGTCTCATAATACTCTACCTTGCTTTTAGAATGTGCCTTTGACCATCACAATACGTCTTCAGATCTCAGCATCACACTTACCTTCCTCTGCCAGAACACTTAACACCCCATGTGACTAATGCAGGGTTAAGTACTCTTTTGATTGTTATCAATGAAATCTTCCTGTCTCATAATACTCTACCTTGCTTTTAGAATGTGCCTTTGACCATCACAATACGTCTTCAGATCTCAGCGTCACACTTACCTTCCTCTGCCAGAACACTTAACACCCCATGTGACTAATGCAGGGTTAAGTACTCTTTTGCTTGTTATCAATGAAATCTTCCTGTCTCATAATACCTTACCTTGCTTTTAGAATGTGCCTTTGACCATCACAATACGTCTTCAGATCTCAGCGTCACACTTACCTTCCTCTGCCAGAACACTTAACACCCCATGTGACTAATGCAGGGTTAAGTACTCTTTTGCTTGTTATCAATGAAATCTTCCTGTCTCATAATACTCTACCTTGCTTTTAGAATGTGCCTTTGGCCATCACAATACGTCTTCAGATCTCAGCGTCACACTTACCTTCCTCTGTCAGAACACTTAACACCCCATGTGACTAATGCAGGGTTAAGTACTCTTTTGATTGTTATCAATGAAATCTTCCTGTCTCATAATACTCTACCTTGCTTTTAGAATGTGCCTTTGACCATCACAATACGTCTTCAGATCTCAGCATCACACTTACCTTCCTCTGCCAGAACACTTAACACCCCATGTGACTAATGCAGGGTTAATACTCTTTTGATTGTTATCAATGAAATCTTCCTGTCTCATAATACTCTACCTTGCTTTTAGAATGTGCCTTTGACCATCACAATACGTCTTCAGATCTCAGCATCACACTTACCTTCCTCTGCCAGAACACTTAACACCCCATGTGACTAATGCAGGGTTAAGTACTCTTTTGATTGTTATCAATGAAATCTTCCTGTCTCATAATACTCTACCTTGCTTTTAGAATGTGCCTTTGACCATCACAATACGTCTTCAGATCTCAGCGTCACACTTACCTTCCTCTGTCAGAACACTTAACACCCCATGTGACTAATGCAGGGTTAAGTACTCTTTTGATTGTTATCAATGAAATCTTCCTGTCTCATAATACTCTACCTTGCTTTTAGAATGTGCCTTTGACCATCACAATACGTCTTCAGATCTCAGCATCACACTTACCTTCCTCTGCCAGAACACTTAACACCCCATGTGACTAATGCAGGGTTAAGTACTCTTTTGATTGTTATCAATGAAATCTTCCTGTCTCATAATACTCTACCTTGCTTTTAGAATGTGCCTTTGACCATCACAATACGTCTTCAGATCTCAGCGTCACACTTACCTTCCTCTGTCAGAACACTTAACACCCCATGTGACTAATGCAGGGTTAAGTACTCTTTTGCTTGTTATCAATGAAATCTTCCTGTCTCATAATACTCTACCTTGCTTTTAGAATGTGCCTTTGACCATCACAATACGTCTTCAGATCTCAGCGTCACACTTACCTTCCTCTGTCAGAACACTTAACACCCCATGTGACTAATGCAGGGTTAAGTACTCTTTTGCTTGTTATCAATGAAATCTTCCTGTCTCATAATACCTTACCTTGCTTTTAGAATGTGCCTTTGACCATCACAATACGTCTTCAGATCTCAGCATCACACTTACCTTCCTCTGCCAGAACACTTAACACCCCATGTGACTAATGCAGGGTTAAGTACTCTTTTGCTTGTTATCAATGAAATCTTCCTGTCTCATAATACCTTACCTTGCTTTTAGAATGTGCCTTTGACCATCACAATACGTCTTCAGATCTCAGCGTCACACTTACCTTCCTCTGCCAGAACACTTAACACCCCATGTGACTAATGCAGGGTTAAGTACTCTTTTGCTTGTTATCAATGAAATCTTCCTGTCTCATAATACTCTACCTTGCTTTTAGAATGTGCCTTTGGCCATCACAATACGTCTTCAGATCTCAGCGTCACACTTACCTTCCTCTGTCAGAACACTTAACACCCCATGTGACTAATGCAGGGTTAAGTACTCTTTTGCTTGTTATCAATGAAATCTTCCTGTCTCATAATACTCTACCTTGCTTTTAGAATGTGCCTTTGACCATCACAATACGTCTTCAGATCTCAGCGTCACACTTACCTTCCTCTGCCAGAACACTTAACACCCCATGTGACTAATGCAGGGTTAAGTACTCTTTTGCTTGTTATCAATGAAATCTTCCTGTCTCATACTCTACCTTGCTTTTAGAATGTGCCTTTGACCATCACAATACGTCTTCAGATCTCAGCATCACACTTACCTTCCTCTGTCAGAACACTTAACACCCCATGTGACTAATGCAGGGTTAAGTACTCTTTTGCTTGTTATCAATGAAATCTTCCTGTCTCATAATACTCTACCTTGCTTTTAGAATGTGCCTTTGACCATCACAATACGTCTTCAGATCTCAGCGTCACACTTACCTTCCTCTGTCAGAACACTTAACACCCCATGTGACTAATGCAGGGTTAAGTACTCTTTTGCTTGTTATCAATGAAATCTTCCTGTCTCATAATACTCTACCTTGCTTTTAGAATGTGCCTTTGACCATCACAATACGTCTTCAGATCTCAGCGTCACACTTACCTTCCTCTGTCAGAACACTTAACACCCCATGTGACTAATGCAGGGTTAAGTACTCTTTTGCTTGTTATCAATGAAATCTTCCTGTCTCATAATACCTTACCTTGCTTTTAGAATGTGCCTTTGACCATCACAATACGTCTTCAGATCTCAGCGTCACACTTACCTTCCTCTGCCAGAACACTTAACACCCCATGTGACTAATGCAGGGTTAAGTACTCTTTTGCTTGTTATCAATGAAATCTTCCTGTCTCATAATACCTTACCTTGCTTTTAGAATGTGCCTTTGACCATCACAATACGTCTTCAGATCTCAGCGTCACACTTACCTTCCTCTGTCAGAACACTTAACACCCCATGTGACTAATGCAGGGTTAAGTACTCTTTTGCTTGTTATCAATGAAATCTTCCTGTCTCATAATACCTTACCTTGCTTTTAGAATGTGCCTTTGACCATCACAATACGTCTTCAGATCTCAGCGTCACACTTACCTTCCTCTGTCAGAACACTTAACACCCCATGTGACTAATGCAGGGTTAAGTACTCTTTTGCTTGTTATCAATGAAATCTTCCTGTCTCATAATACCTTACCTTGCTTTTAGAATGTGCCTTTGACCATCACAATACGTCTTCAGATCTCAGCGTCACACTTACCTTCCTCTGCCAGAACACTTAACACCCCATGTGACTAATGCAGGGTTAAGTACTCTTTTGCTTGTTATCAATGAAATCTTCCTGTCTCATAATACTCTACCTTGCTTTTAGAATGTGCCTTTGACCATCACAATACGTCTTCAGATCTCAGCATCACACTTACCTTCCTCTGTCAGAACACTTAACACCCCATGTGACTAATGCAGGGTTAAGTACTCTTTTGCTTGTTATCAATGAAATCTTCCTGTCTCATAATACTCTACCTTGCTTTTAGAATGTGCCTTTGACCATCACAATACGTCTTCAGATCTCAGCGTCACACTTACCTTCCTCTGTCAGAACACTTAACACCCCATGTGACTAATGCAGGGTTAAGTACTCTTTTGCTTGTTATCAATGAAATCTTCCTGTCTCATAATACTCTACCTTGCTTTTAGAATGTGCCTTTGACCATCACAATACGTCTTCAGATCTCAGCGTCACACTTACCTTCCTCTGTCAGAACACTTAACACCCCATGTGACTAATGCAGGGTTAAGTACTCTTTTGATTGTTATCAATGAAATCTTCCTGTCTCATAATACTCTACCTTGCTTTTAGAATGTGCCTTTGACCATCACAATACGTCTTCAGATCTCAGCATCACACTTACCTTCCTCTGCCAGAACACTTAACACCCCATGTGACTAATGCAGGGTTAAGTACTCTTTTGATTGTTATCAATGAAATCTTCCTGTCTCATAATACTCTACCTTGCTTTTAGAATGTGCCTTTGACCATCACAATACGTCTTCAGATCTCAGCATCACACTTACCTTCCTCTGCCAGAACACTTAACACCCCATGTGACTAATGCAGGGTTAAGTACTCTTTTGATTGTTATCAATGAAATCTTCCTGTCTCATAATACTCTACCTTGCTTTTAGAATGTGCCTTTGACCATCACAATACGTCTTCAGATCTCAGCGTCACACTTACCTTCCTCTGCCAGAACACTTAACACCCCATGTGACTAATGCAGGGTTAAGTACTCTTTTGCTTGTTATCAATGAAATCTTCCTGTCTCATAATACCTTACCTTGCTTTTAGAATGTGCCTTTGACCATCACAATACGTCTTCAGATCTCAGCGTCACACTTACCTTCCTCTGCCAGAACACTTAACACCCCATGTGACTAATGCAGGGTTAAGTACTCTTTTGCTTGTTATCAATGAAATCTTCCTGTCTCATAATACTCTACCTTGCTTTTAGAATGTGCCTTTGGCCATCACAATACGTCTTCAGATCTCAGCGTCACACTTACCTTCCTCTGTCAGAACACTTAACACCCCATGTGACTAATGCAGGGTTAAGTACTCTTTTGATTGTTATCAATGAAATCTTCCTGTCTCATAATACTCTACCTTGCTTTTAGAATGTGCCTTTGACCATCACAATACGTCTTCAGATCTCAGCATCACACTTACCTTCCTCTGCCAGAACACTTAACACCCCATGTGACTAATGCAGGGTTAATACTCTTTTGATTGTTATCAATGAAATCTTCCTGTCTCATAATACTCTACCTTGCTTTTAGAATGTGCCTTTGACCATCACAATACGTCTTCAGATCTCAGCATCACACTTACCTTCCTCTGCCAGAACACTTAACACCCCATGTGACTAATGCAGGGTTAAGTACTCTTTTGATTGTTATCAATGAAATCTTCCTGTCTCATAATACTCTACCTTGCTTTTAGAATGTGCCTTTGACCATCACAATACGTCTTCAGATCTCAGCGTCACACTTACCTTCCTCTGTCAGAACACTTAACACCCCATGTGACTAATGCAGGGTTAAGTACTCTTTTGATTGTTATCAATGAAATCTTCCTGTCTCATAATACTCTACCTTGCTTTTAGAATGTGCCTTTGACCATCACAATACGTCTTCAGATCTCAGCATCACACTTACCTTCCTCTGCCAGAACACTTAACACCCCATGTGACTAATGCAGGGTTAAGTACTCTTTTGATTGTTATCAATGAAATCTTCCTGTCTCATAATACTCTACCTTGCTTTTAGAATGTGCCTTTGACCATCACAATACGTCTTCAGATCTCAGCGTCACACTTACCTTCCTCTGTCAGAACACTTAACACCCCATGTGACTAATGCAGGGTTAAGTACTCTTTTGCTTGTTATCAATGAAATCTTCCTGTCTCATAATACTCTACCTTGCTTTTAGAATGTGCCTTTGACCATCACAATACGTCTTCAGATCTCAGCGTCACACTTACCTTCCTCTGTCAGAACACTTAACACCCCATGTGACTAATGCAGGGTTAAGTACTCTTTTGCTTGTTATCAATGAAATCTTCCTGTCTCATAATACCTTACCTTGCTTTTAGAATGTGCCTTTGACCATCACAATACGTCTTCAGATCTCAGCATCACACTTACCTTCCTCTGCCAGAACACTTAACACCCCATGTGACTAATGCAGGGTTAAGTACTCTTTTGCTTGTTATCAATGAAATCTTCCTGTCTCATAATACCTTACCTTGCTTTTAGAATGTGCCTTTGACCATCACAATACGTCTTCAGATCTCAGCGTCACACTTACCTTCCTCTGCCAGAACACTTAACACCCCATGTGACTAATGCAGGGTTAAGTACTCTTTTGCTTGTTATCAATGAAATCTTCCTGTCTCATAATACTCTACCTTGCTTTTAGAATGTGCCTTTGGCCATCACAATACGTCTTCAGATCTCAGCGTCACACTTACCTTCCTCTGTCAGAACACTTAACACCCCATGTGACTAATGCAGGGTTAAGTACTCTTTTGCTTGTTATCAATGAAATCTTCCTGTCTCATAATACTCTACCTTGCTTTTAGAATGTGCCTTTGACCATCACAATACGTCTTCAGATCTCAGCGTCACACTTACCTTCCTCTGCCAGAACACTTAACACCCCATGTGACTAATGCAGGGTTAAGTACTCTTTTTCTTGTTATCAATGAAATCTTCCTGTCTCATACTCTACCTTGCTTTTAGAATGTGCCTTTGACCATCACAATACGTCTTCAGATCTCAGCATCACACTTACCTTCCTCTGTCAGAACACTTAACACCCCATGTGACTAATGCAGGGTTAAGTACTCTTTTGCTTGTTATCAATGAAATCTTCCTGTCTCATAATACTCTACCTTGCTTTTAGAATGTGCCTTTGACCATCACAATACGTCTTCAGATCTCAGCGTCACACTTACCTTCCTCTGTCAGAACACTTAACACCCCATGTGACTAATGCAGGGTTAAGTACTCTTTTGCTTGTTATCAATGAAATCTTCCTGTCTCATAATACTCTACCTTGCTTTTAGAATGTGCCTTTGACCATCACAATACGTCTTCAGATCTCAGCGTCACACTTACCTTCCTCTGTCAGAACACTTAACACCCCATGTGACTAATGCAGGGTTAAGTACTCTTTTGCTTGTTATCAATGAAATCTTCCTGTCTCATAATACCTTACCTTGCTTTTAGAATGTGCCTTTGACCATCACAATACGTCTTCAGATCTCAGCGTCACACTTACCTTCCTCTGCCAGAACACTTAACACCCCATGTGACTAATGCAGGGTTAAGTACTCTTTTGCTTGTTATCAATGAAATCTTCCTGTCTCATAATACCTTACCTTGCTTTTAGAATGTGCCTTTGACCATCACAATACGTCTTCAGATCTCAGCGTCACACTTACCTTCCTCTGTCAGAACACTTAACACCCCATGTGACTAATGCAGGGTTAAGTACTCTTTTGCTTGTTATCAATGAAATCTTCCTGTCTCATAATACCTTACCTTGCTTTTAGAATGTGCCTTTGACCATCACAATACGTCTTCAGATCTCAGCGTCACACTTACCTTCCTCTGTCAGAACACTTAACACCCCATGTGACTAATGCAGGGTTAAGTACTCTTTTGCTTGTTATCAATGAAATCTTCCTGTCTCATAATACCTTACCTTGCTTTTAGAATGTGCCTTTGACCATCACAATACGTCTTCAGATCTCAGCGTCACACTTACCTTCCTCTGCCAGAACACTTAACACCCCATGTGACTAATGCAGGGTTAAGTACTCTTTTGATTGTTATCAATGAAATCTTCCTGTCTCATAATACTCTACCTTGCTTTTAGAATGTGCCTTTGACCATCACAATACGTCTTCAGATCTCAGCATCACACTTACCTTCCTCTGCCAGAACACTTAACACCCCATGTGACTAATGCAGGGTTAAGTACTCTTTTGCTTGTTATCAATGAAATCTTCCTGTCTCATAATACCTTACCTTGCTTTTAGAATGTGCCTTTGACCATCACAATACGTCTTCAGATCTCAGCGTCACACTTACCTTCCTCTGCCAGAACACTTAACACCCCATGTGACTAATGCAGGGTTAAGTACTCTTTTGATTGTTATCAATGAAATCTTCCTGTCTCATAATACTCTACCTTGCTTTTAGAATGTGCCTTTGACCATCACAATACGTCTTCAGATCTCAGCATCACACTTACCTTCCTCTGCCAGAACACTTAACACCCCATGTGACTAATGCAGGGTTAAGTACTCTTTTGATTGTTATCAATGAAATCTTCCTGTCTCATAATACTCTACCTTGCTTTTAGAATGTGCCTTTGACCATCACAATACGTCTTCAGATCTCAGCGTCACACTTACCTTCCTCTGCCAGAACACTTAACACCCCATGTGACTAATGCAGGGTTAAGTACTCTTTTGCTTGTTATCAATGAAATCTTCCTGTCTCATAATACCTTACCTTGCTTTTAGAATGTGCCTTTGACCATCACAATACGTCTTCAGATCTCAGCGTCACACTTACCTTCCTCTGCCAGAACACTTAACACCCCATGTGACTAATGCAGGGTTAAGTACTCTTTTGCTTGTTATCAATGAAATCTTCCTGTCTCATAATACTCTACCTTGCTTTTAGAATGTGCCTTTGGCCATCACAATACGTCTTCAGATCTCAGCGTCACACTTACCTTCCTCTGTCAGAACACTTAACACCCCATGTGACTAATGCAGGGTTAAGTACTCTTTTGATTGTTATCAATGAAATCTTCCTGTCTCATAATACTCTACCTTGCTTTTAGAATGTGCCTTTGACCATCACAATACGTCTTCAGATCTCAGCATCACACTTACCTTCCTCTGCCAGAACACTTAACACCCCATGTGACTAATGCAGGGTTAATACTCTTTTGATTGTTATCAATGAAATCTTCCTGTCTCATAATACTCTACCTTGCTTTTAGAATGTGCCTTTGACCATCACAATACGTCTTCAGATCTCAGCATCACACTTACCTTCCTCTGCCAGAACACTTAACACCCCATGTGACTAATGCAGGGTTAAGTACTCTTTTGATTGTTATCAATGAAATCTTCCTGTCTCATAATACTCTACCTTGCTTTTAGAATGTGCCTTTGACCATCACAATACGTCTTCAGATCTCAGCGTCACACTTACCTTCCTCTGTCAGAACACTTAACACCCCATGTGACTAATGCAGGGTTAAGTACTCTTTTGCTTGTTATCAATGAAATCTTCCTGTCTCATAATACCTTACCTTGCTTTTAGAATGTGCCTTTGACCATCACAATACGTCTTCAGATCTCAGCATCACACTTACCTTCCTCTGCCAGAACACTTAACACCCCATGTGACTAATGCAGGGTTAAGTACTCTTTTGCTTGTTATCAATGAAATCTTCCTGTCTCATAATACTCTACCTTGCTTTTAGAATGTGCCTTTGACCATCACAATACGTCTTCAGATCTCAGCGTCACACTTACCTTCCTCTGTCAGAACACTTAACACCCCATGTGACTAATGCAGGGTTAAGTACTCTTTTGCTTGTTATCAATGAAATCTTCCTGTCTCATAATACCTTACCTTGCTTTTAGAATGTGCCTTTGACCATCACAATACGTCTTCAGATCTCAGCGTCACACTTACCTTCCTCTGCCAGAACACTTAACACCCCATGTGACTAATGCAGGGTTAAGTACTCTTTTGCTTGTTATCAATGAAATCTTCCTGTCTCATAATACCTTACCTTGCTTTTAGAATGTGCCTTTGACCATCACAATACGTCTTCAGATCTCAGCGTCACACTTACCTTCCTCTGTCAGAACACTTAACACCCCATGTGACTAATGCAGGGTTAAGTACTCTTTTGCTTGTTATCAATGAAATCTTCCTGTCTCATAATACCTTACCTTGCTTTTAGAATGTGCCTTTGACCATCACAATACGTCTTCAGATCTCAGCGTCACACTTACCTTCCTCTGTCAGAACACTTAACACCCCATGTGACTAATGCAGGGTTAAGTACTCTTTTGCTTGTTATCAATGAAATCTTCCTGTCTCATAATACCTTACCTTGCTTTTAGAATGTGCCTTTGACCATCACAATACGTCTTCAGATCTCAGCGTCACACTTACCTTCCTCTGCCAGAACACTTAACACCCCATGTGACTAATGCAGGGTTAAGTACTCTTTTGATTGTTATCAATGAAATCTTCCTGTCTCATAATACTCTACCTTGCTTTTAGAATGTGCCTTTGACCATCACAATACGTCTTCAGATCTCAGCATCACACTTACCTTCCTCTGCCAGAACACTTAACACCCCATGTGACTAATGCAGGGTTAAGTACTCTTTTGCTTGTTATCAATGAAATCTTCCTGTCTCATAATACCTTACCTTGCTTTTAGAATGTGCCTTTGACCATCACAATACGTCTTCAGATCTCAGCGTCACACTTACCTTCCTCTGCCAGAACACTTAACACCCCATGTGACTAATGCAGGGTTAAGTACTCTTTTGATTGTTATCAATGAAATCTTCCTGTCTCATAATACTCTACCTTGCTTTTAGAATGTGCCTTTGACCATCACAATACGTCTTCAGATCTCAGCATCACACTTACCTTCCTCTGCCAGAACACTTAACACCCCATGTGACTAATGCAGGGTTAAGTACTCTTTTGATTGTTATCAATGAAATCTTCCTGTCTCATAATACTCTACCTTGCTTTTAGAATGTGCCTTTGACCATCACAATACGTCTTCAGATCTCAGCGTCACACTTACCTTCCTCTGCCAGAACACTTAACACCCCATGTGACTAATGCAGGGTTAAGTACTCTTTTGCTTGTTATCAATGAAATCTTCCTGTCTCATAATACCTTACCTTGCTTTTAGAATGTGCCTTTGACCATCACAATACGTCTTCAGATCTCAGCGTCACACTTACCTTCCTCTGCCAGAACACTTAACACCCCATGTGACTAATGCAGGGTTAAGTACTCTTTTGCTTGTTATCAATGAAATCTTCCTGTCTCATAATACTCTACCTTGCTTTTAGAATGTGCCTTTGGCCATCACAATACGTCTTCAGATCTCAGCGTCACACTTACCTTCCTCTGTCAGAACACTTAACACCCCATGTGACTAATGCAGGGTTAAGTACTCTTTTGATTGTTATCAATGAAATCTTCCTGTCTCATAATACTCTACCTTGCTTTTAGAATGTGCCTTTGACCATCACAATACGTCTTCAGATCTCAGCATCACACTTACCTTCCTCTGCCAGAACACTTAACACCCCATGTGACTAATGCAGGGTTAATACTCTTTTGATTGTTATCAATGAAATCTTCCTGTCTCATAATACTCTACCTTGCTTTTAGAATGTGCCTTTGACCATCACAATACGTCTTCAGATCTCAGCATCACACTTACCTTCCTCTGCCAGAACACTTAACACCCCATGTGACTAATGCAGGGTTAAGTACTCTTTTGATTGTTATCAATGAAATCTTCCTGTCTCATAATACTCTACCTTGCTTTTAGAATGTGCCTTTGACCATCACAATACGTCTTCAGATCTCAGCGTCACACTTACCTTCCTCTGTCAGAACACTTAACACCCCATGTGACTAATGCAGGGTTAAGTACTCTTTTGATTGTTATCAATGAAATCTTCCTGTCTCATAATACTCTACCTTGCTTTTAGAATGTGCCTTTGACCATCACAATACGTCTTCAGATCTCAGCATCACACTTACCTTCCTCTGCCAGAACACTTAACACCCCATGTGACTAATGCAGGGTTAAGTACTCTTTTGATTGTTATCAATGAAATCTTCCTGTCTCATAATACTCTACCTTGCTTTTAGAATGTGCCTTTGACCATCACAATACGTCTTCAGATCTCAGCGTCACACTTACCTTCCTCTGTCAGAACACTTAACACCCCATGTGACTAATGCAGGGTTAAGTACTCTTTTGCTTGTTATCAATGAAATCTTCCTGTCTCATAATACTCTACCTTGCTTTTAGAATGTGCCTTTGACCATCACAATACGTCTTCAGATCTCAGCGTCACACTTACCTTCCTCTGTCAGAACACTTAACACCCCATGTGACTAATGCAGGGTTAAGTACTCTTTTGCTTGTTATCAATGAAATCTTCCTGTCTCATAATACCTTACCTTGCTTTTAGAATGTGCCTTTGACCATCACAATACGTCTTCAGATCTCAGCATCACACTTACCTTCCTCTGCCAGAACACTTAACACCCCATGTGACTAATGCAGGGTTAAGTACTCTTTTGCTTGTTATCAATGAAATCTTCCTGTCTCATAATACCTTACCTTGCTTTTAGAATGTGCCTTTGACCATCACAATACGTCTTCAGATCTCAGCGTCACACTTACCTTCCTCTGCCAGAACACTTAACACCCCATGTGACTAATGCAGGGTTAAGTACTCTTTTGCTTGTTATCAATGAAATCTTCCTGTCTCATAATACTCTACCTTGCTTTTAGAATGTGCCTTTGGCCATCACAATACGTCTTCAGATCTCAGCGTCACACTTACCTTCCTCTGTCAGAACACTTAACACCCCATGTGACTAATGCAGGGTTAAGTACTCTTTTGCTTGTTATCAATGAAATCTTCCTGTCTCATAATACTCTACCTTGCTTTTAGAATGTGCCTTTGACCATCACAATACGTCTTCAGATCTCAGCGTCACACTTACCTTCCTCTGCCAGAACACTTAACACCCCATGTGACTAATGCAGGGTTAAGTACTCTTTTGCTTGTTATCAATGAAATCTTCCTGTCTCATACTCTACCTTGCTTTTAGAATGTGCCTTTGACCATCACAATACGTCTTCAGATCTCAGCATCACACTTACCTTCCTCTGTCAGAACACTTAACACCCCATGTGACTAATGCAGGGTTAAGTACTCTTTTGCTTGTTATCAATGAAATCTTCCTGTCTCATAATACTCTACCTTGCTTTTAGAATGTGCCTTTGACCATCACAATACGTCTTCAGATCTCAGCGTCACACTTACCTTCCTCTGTCAGAACACTTAACACCCCATGTGACTAATGCAGGGTTAAGTACTCTTTTGCTTGTTATCAATGAAATCTTCCTGTCTCATAATACTCTACCTTGCTTTTAGAATGTGCCTTTGACCATCACAATACGTCTTCAGATCTCAGCGTCACACTTACCTTCCTCTGCCAGAACACTTAACACCCCATGTGACTAATGCAGGGTTAAGTACTCTTTTGATTGTTATCAATGAAATCTTCCTGTCTCATAATACTCTACCTTGCTTTTAGAATGTGCCTTTGACCATCACAATACGTCTTCAGATCTCAGCATCACACTTACCTTCCTCTGCCAGAACACTTAACACCCCATGTGACTAATGCAGGGTTAAGTACTCTTTTGCTTGTTATCAATGAAATCTTCCTGTCTCATAATACCTTACCTTGCTTTTAGAATGTGCCTTTGACCATCACAATACGTCTTCAGATCTCAGCGTCACACTTACCTTCCTCTGCCAGAACACTTAACACCCCATGTGACTAATGCAGGGTTAAGTACTCTTTTGATTGTTATCAATGAAATCTTCCTGTCTCATAATACTCTACCTTGCTTTTAGAATGTGCCTTTGACCATCACAATACGTCTTCAGATCTCAGCATCACACTTACCTTCCTCTGCCAGAACACTTAACACCCCATGTGACTAATGCAGGGTTAAGTACTCTTTTGATTGTTATCAATGAAATCTTCCTGTCTCATAATACTCTACCTTGCTTTTAGAATGTGCCTTTGACCATCACAATACGTCTTCAGATCTCAGCGTCACACTTACCTTCCTCTGCCAGAACACTTAACACCCCATGTGACTAATGCAGGGTTAAGTACTCTTTTGCTTGTTATCAATGAAATCTTCCTGTCTCATAATACCTTACCTTGCTTTTAGAATGTGCCTTTGACCATCACAATACGTCTTCAGATCTCAGCGTCACACTTACCTTCCTCTGCCAGAACACTTAACACCCCATGTGACTAATGCAGGGTTAAGTACTCTTTTGCTTGTTATCAATGAAATCTTCCTGTCTCATAATACTCTACCTTGCTTTTAGAATGTGCCTTTGGCCATCACAATACGTCTTCAGATCTCAGCGTCACACTTACCTTCCTCTGTCAGAACACTTAACACCCCATGTGACTAATGCAGGGTTAAGTACTCTTTTGATTGTTATCAATGAAATCTTCCTGTCTCATAATACTCTACCTTGCTTTTAGAATGTGCCTTTGACCATCACAATACGTCTTCAGATCTCAGCATCACACTTACCTTCCTCTGCCAGAACACTTAACACCCCATGTGACTAATGCAGGGTTAATACTCTTTTGATTGTTATCAATGAAATCTTCCTGTCTCATAATACTCTACCTTGCTTTTAGAATGTGCCTTTGACCATCACAATACGTCTTCAGATCTCAGCATCACACTTACCTTCCTCTGCCAGAACACTTAACACCCCATGTGACTAATGCAGGGTTAAGTACTCTTTTGATTGTTATCAATGAAATCTTCCTGTCTCATAATACTCTACCTTGCTTTTAGAATGTGCCTTTGACCATCACAATACGTCTTCAGATCTCAGCGTCACACTTACCTTCCTCTGTCAGAACACTTAACACCCCATGTGACTAATGCAGGGTTAAGTACTCTTTTGATTGTTATCAATGAAATCTTCCTGTCTCATAATACTCTACCTTGCTTTTAGAATGTGCCTTTGACCATCACAATACGTCTTCAGATCTCAGCATCACACTTACCTTCCTCTGCCAGAACACTTAACACCCCATGTGACTAATGCAGGGTTAAGTACTCTTTTGATTGTTATCAATGAAATCTTCCTGTCTCATAATACTCTACCTTGCTTTTAGAATGTGCCTTTGACCATCACAATACGTCTTCAGATCTCAGCGTCACACTTACCTTCCTCTGTCAGAACACTTAACACCCCATGTGACTAATGCAGGGTTAAGTACTCTTTTGCTTGTTATCAATGAAATCTTCCTGTCTCATAATACTCTACCTTGCTTTTAGAATGTGCCTTTGACCATCACAATACGTCTTCAGATCTCAGCGTCACACTTACCTTCCTCTGTCAGAACACTTAACACCCCATGTGACTAATGCAGGGTTAAGTACTCTTTTGCTTGTTATCAATGAAATCTTCCTGTCTCATAATACCTTACCTTGCTTTTAGAATGTGCCTTTGACCATCACAATACGTCTTCAGATCTCAGCATCACACTTACCTTCCTCTGCCAGAACACTTAACACCCCATGTGACTAATGCAGGGTTAAGTACTCTTTTGCTTGTTATCAATGAAATCTTCCTGTCTCATAATACCTTACCTTGCTTTTAGAATGTGCCTTTGACCATCACAATACGTCTTCAGATCTCAGCGTCACACTTACCTTCCTCTGCCAGAACACTTAACACCCCATGTGACTAATGCAGGGTTAAGTACTCTTTTGCTTGTTATCAATGAAATCTTCCTGTCTCATAATACTCTACCTTGCTTTTAGAATGTGCCTTTGGCCATCACAATACGTCTTCAGATCTCAGCGTCACACTTACCTTCCTCTGTCAGAACACTTAACACCCCATGTGACTAATGCAGGGTTAAGTACTCTTTTGCTTGTTATCAATGAAATCTTCCTGTCTCATAATACTCTACCTTGCTTTTAGAATGTGCCTTTGACCATCACAATACGTCTTCAGATCTCAGCGTCACACTTACCTTCCTCTGCCAGAACACTTAACACCCCATGTGACTAATGCAGGGTTAAGTACTCTTTTGCTTGTTATCAATGAAATCTTCCTGTCTCATACTCTACCTTGCTTTTAGAATGTGCCTTTGACCATCACAATACGTCTTCAGATCTCAGCATCACACTTACCTTCCTCTGTCAGAACACTTAACACCCCATGTGACTAATGCAGGGTTAAGTACTCTTTTGCTTGTTATCAATGAAATCTTCCTGTCTCATAATACTCTACCTTGCTTTTAGAATGTGCCTTTGACCATCACAATACGTCTTCAGATCTCAGCGTCACACTTACCTTCCTCTGTCAGAACACTTAACACCCCATGTGACTAATGCAGGGTTAAGTACTCTTTTGCTTGTTATCAATGAAATCTTCCTGTCTCATAATACTCTACCTTGCTTTTAGAATGTGCCTTTGACCATCACAATACGTCTTCAGATCTCAGCGTCACACTTACCTTCCTCTGTCAGAACACTTAACACCCCATGTGACTAATGCAGGGTTAAGTACTCTTTTGCTTGTTATCAATGAAATCTTCCTGTCTCATAATACCTTACCTTGCTTTTAGAATGTGCCTTTGACCATCACAATACGTCTTCAGATCTCAGCGTCACACTTACCTTCCTCTGCCAGAACACTTAACACCCCATGTGACTAATGCAGGGTTAAGTACTCTTTTGCTTGTTATCAATGAAATCTTCCTGTCTCATAATACCTTACCTTGCTTTTAGAATGTGCCTTTGACCATCACAATACGTCTTCAGATCTCAGCGTCACACTTACCTTCCTCTGTCAGAACACTTAACACCCCATGTGACTAATGCAGGGTTAAGTACTCTTTTGCTTGTTATCAATGAAATCTTCCTGTCTCATAATACCTTACCTTGCTTTTAGAATGTGCCTTTGACCATCACAATACGTCTTCAGATCTCAGCGTCACACTTACCTTCCTCTGTCAGAACACTTAACACCCCATGTGACTAATGCAGGGTTAAGTACTCTTTTGCTTGTTATCAATGAAATCTTCCTGTCTCATAATACCTTACCTTGCTTTTAGAATGTGCCTTTGACCATCACAATACGTCTTCAGATCTCAGCGTCACACTTACCTTCCTCTGCCAGAACACTTAACACCCCATGTGACTAATGCAGGGTTAAGTACTCTTTTGCTTGTTATCAATGAAATCTTCCTGTCTCATAATACTCTACCTTGCTTTTAGAATGTGCCTTTGACCATCACAATACGTCTTCAGATCTCAGCATCACACTTACCTTCCTCTGCCAGAACACTTAACACCCCATGTGACTAATGCAGGGTTAAGTACTCTTTTGCTTGTTATCAATGACATCTTCCTGTCTCATAATACTCTACCTTGCTTTTAGAATGTGCCTTTGGCCATCACAATACGTCTTCAGATCTCAGCATCACACTTACCTTCCTCTGTTAGAACACTTAACACCCCATGTGACTAATGCAGGGTTAAGTACTCTTTTGCTTGTTATCAATGAAATCTTCCTGTCTCATAATACTCTACCTTGCTTTTAGAATGTGCCTTTGGCCATCACAATACGTCTTCAGATCTCAGCATCACACTTACCTTACTCTGTCAGAACACTTAACACCCCATGTGACTAATGCAGGGTTAAGTACTCTTTTGCTTGTTATCAATGAAATCTTCCTGTCTCATAATACTCTACCTTGCTTTTAGAATGTGCCTTTGACCATCACAATACGTCTTCAGATCTCAGCATCACACTTACCTTCCTCTGCCAGAACACTTAACACCCCATGTGACTAATGCAGGGTTAAGTACTCTTTTGCTTGTTATCAATGAAATCTTCCTGTCTCATAATACTCTACCTTGCTTTTAGAATGTGCCTTTGACCATCACAATACGTCTTCAGATCTCAGCATCACACTTACCTTCCTCTGCCAGAACACTTAACACCCCATGTGACTAATGCAGGGTTAAGTACTCTTTTGCTTGTTATCAATGAAATCTTCCTGTCTCATAATACTCTACCTTGCTTTTAGAATGTGCCTTTGACCATCACAATACGTCTTCAGATCTCAGCATCACACTTACCTTCCTCTGTCAGAACACTTAACACCCCATGTGACTAATGCAGGGTTAAGTACTCTTTTGCTTGTTATCAATGAAATCTTCCTGTCTCATAATACCTTACCTTGCTTTTAGAATGTGCCTTTGACCATCACAATACGTCTTCAGATCTCAGCGTCACACTTACCTTCCTCTGCCAGAACACTTAACACCCCATGTGACTAATGCAGGGTTAAGTACTCTTTTGCTTGTTATCAATGAAATCTTCCTGTCTCATAATACTCTACCTTGCTTTTAGAATGTGCCTTTGACCATCACAATACGTCTTCAGATCTCAGCGTCACACTTACCTTCCTCTGTCAGAACACTTAACACCCCATGTGACTAATGCAGGGTTAAGTACTCTTTTGCTTGTTATCAATGAAATCTTCCTGTCTCATAATACTCTACCTTGCTTTTAGAATGTGCCTTTGACCATCACAATACGTCTTCAGATCTCAGCGTCACACTTACCTTCCTCTGTCAGAACACTTAACACCCCATGTGACTAATGCAGGGTTAAGTACTCTTTTGCTTGTTATCAATGAAATCTTCCTGTCTCATAATACCTTACCTTGCTTTTAGAATGTGCCTTTGACCATCACAATACGTCTTCAGATCTCAGCGTCACACTTACCTTCCTCTGCCAGAACACTTAACACCCCATGTGACTAATGCAGGGTTAAGTACTCTTTTGCTTGTTATCAATGAAATCTTCCTGTCTCATAATACCTTACCTTGCTTTTAGAATGTGCCTTTGACCATCACAATACGTCTTCAGATCTCAGCGTCACACTTTCCTTCCTCTGCCAGAACACTTAACACCCCATGTGACTAATGCAGGGTTAAGTACTCTTTTGCTTGTTATCAATGAAATCTTCCTGTCTCATAATACTCTACCTTGTTTTTAGAATGTGCCTTTGACCATCACAATACGTCTACAGATCTCAGCGTCACACTTACCTTCCTCTGCCAGAACACTTAACACCCCATGTGACTAATGCAGGGTTAAGTACTCTTTTGCTTGTTATCAATGAAATCTTCCTGTCTCATAATACTCTACCTTGCATTTAGAATGTGCCTTTGACCATCACAATACGTCTACAGATCTCAGCGTCACACTTACCTTCCTCTGCCAGAACACTTAACACCCCATGTGACTAATGCAGGGTTAAGTACTCTTTTGCTTGTTATCAATGAAATCTTCCTGTCTATTAATACTCTACCTTGCTTTTAGAATGTGCCTTTGGCCATCACAATACGTCTTCAGATATCAGCATCACACTTACCTTCCTCTGCCAGAACACTTAACACCCCATGTGACTAATGCAGGGTTAAGTACTCTTTTGCTTGTTATCAATGAAATCTTCCTGTCTCATAATACTCTACCTTGCTTTTAGAATGTGCCTTTGACCATCACAATACGTCTTCAGATCTCAGCATCACACTTACCTTCCTCTGCCAGAACACTTTAACACCCCATGTGACTAATGCAGGGTTAAGTACTCTTTTGCTTGTTATCAATGAAATCTTCCTGTCTCATAATACTCTACCTTGTTTTTAGAATGTGCCTTTGACCATCACAATACGTCTACAGATCTCAGCGTCACACTTACCTTCCTCTGCCAGAACACTTAACACCCCATGTGACTAATGCAGGGTTAAGTACTCTTTTGCTTGTTATCAATGAAATCTTCCTGTCTCATAATACTCTACCTTGCTTTTAGAATGTGCCTTTGACCATCACAATACGTCTTCAGATCTCAGCGTCACACTTACCTTCCTCTGCCAGAACACTTAACACCCCATGTGACTAATGCAGGGTTAAGTACTCTTTTGCTTGTTATCAATGAAATCTTCCTGTCTCATAATACTCTACCTTGCTTTTAGAATGTGCCTTTGACCATCACAATACGTCTTCAGATATCAGCATCACACTTACCTTCCTCTGCCAGAACACTTAACACCCCATGTGACTAATGCAGGGTTAAGTACTCTTTTGCTTGTTATCAATGAAATCTTCCTGTCTCATAATACTCTACCTTGCTTTTAGAATGTGCCTTTGACCATCACAATACGTCTTCAGATCTCAGCATCACACTTACCTTCCTCTGTCAGAACACTTAACACCCCATGTGACTAATGCAGGGTTAAGTACTCTTTTGCTTGTTATCATTGAAATCTTCCTGTCTCATAATACTCTACCTTGCTTTTAGAATGTGCCTTTGACCATCACAATACGTCTTCAGATCTCAGCGTCACACTTACCTTCCTCTGCCAGAACACTTAACACCCCATGTGACTAATGCAGGGTTAAGTACTCTTTTGCTTGTTATCAATGAAATCTTCCTGTCTCATAATACTCTACCTTGCTTTTAGAATGTGCCTTTGACCATCACAATACGTCTTCAGATCTCAGCATCACACTTACCTTCCTCTGTCAGAACACTTAACACCCCATGTGACTAATGCAGGGTTAAGTACTCTTTTGCTTGTTATCAATGAAATCTTCCTGTCTCATAATACTCTACCTTGCATTTAGAATGTGCCTTTGACCATCACAATACGTCTACAGATCTCAGCATCACACTTACCTTCCTCTGTCAGAACACTTAACACCCCATGTGACTAATGCAGGGTTAAGTACTCTTTTGCTTGTTATCAATGAAATCTTCCTGTCTATTAATACTCTACCTTGCTTTTAGAATGTGCCTTTGGCCATCACAATACGTCTTCAGATATCAGCATCACACTTACCTTCCTCTGCCAGAACACTTAACACCCCATGTGACTAATGCAGGGTTAAGTACTCTTTTGCTTGTTATCAATGAAATCTTCCTGTCTCATAATACTCTACCTTGCTTTTAGAATGTGCCTTTGGCCATCACAATACGTCTTCAGATCTCAGCGTCACACTTACCTTCCTCTGTCAGAACACTTAACACCCCATGTGACTAATGCAGGGTTAAGTACTCTTTTGCTTGTTATCAATGAAATCTTCCTGTCTCATAATACTCTACCTTGCTTTTAGAATGTGCCTTTGACCATCACAATACGTCTTCAGATCTCAGCGTCACACTTACCTTCCTCTGCCAGAACACTTAACACCGCATGTGACTAATGCAGGGTTAAGTACTCTTTTGCTTGTTATCAATGAAATCTTCCAGTCTCATAATACTCTACCTTGCTTTTAGAATGTGCCTTTGCCCATCACAATATGTCTTCAGATCTCAGCGTCACACTTACCTTCCTCTGCCAGAACACTTAACACCCCATGTGACTAATGCAGGGTTAAGTACTCTTTTGCTTGTTATCAATGAAATCTTCCTGTCTCATAATACTCTACCTTGCTTTTAGAATGTGCCTTTGACCATCACAATACGTCTTCAGATCTCAGCATCACACTTACCTTCCTCTGTCAGAACACTTAACACCCCATGTGACTAATGCAGGGTCAAGAGATGTGTTTAAAAATTAAAAACTATTTGAGCAAAGATCTCTTGGAAGCTAAAAGGCACTGATTCAAATAATATTAAAACTGAAATAGAATCAAAATTAACAAAATCAATAATTTTCAAGTGTTGATATTCTCGGAATTCTGAGTACTTTAAAAATTTGGGAGTAACAAAACACCTTCAGGATGTAGGCGATCATGGCTCTCCCCCTATTCCTTGTCGTTCTCAATATGTTTTGTCCTCTTGCTACTTCTCCCAAACCCTGTTCTGTCATCCACTTGCTTAAGCCTGCTAGATATGTCATGCATTGCTTTCTCTCTTTCTGCCCTACGAGTATCAGATTCTCCAAGCCTTTCTTTCTTACTACAGAAATTTCAGCCGCCTCTTTCTGATGTTAAGTATAAGTTTCCTTTTTGTTTGCATCAATGATTTTCAAGTGTTGGTATTTTTTATATTTCTAGTTATCATTCGATGTTTTATTGTTGGGGTCGATTTATTGTTGTGAAAATATTTAAATGAATTGTAGTTTAATTTTGGATTTAAATTTAGCCCCATCTTAACATTTCAAATTGAAAATAAGGTTAGAAATAAGAAATATAAATTCTTATTTAAAGAGATGCTGTTGTTACCAAAAGTAACAGACAAGAAAAAAAACATTTGGAAATCAAAGCTGGGGGCGGGGACCATATTTTTTTTTGTTTTTTTTTTCATGATAATCAATAAAGTAATTAATAATATTTAATAACCTATTGATATCACTACTTTTAATTTGGAATTTTTCTGAATCAAAATTAACAAAATCAGTGATTTTCATTAAGGTTATAAAATATCAAAGAACTCATATGAATATATAAAAATAATATATTCCGGTATATGGAATGTTTTGTTAATGGAATCACCCACGAGTTACGAATCTAACTGGCAGTCTGACATGAAGAGAGAGATGAAAATGGAAAACAATATTCAAGCAAAGATCTGTAAAAGGCAATAAAAATGACTGCAAGTGATGTTAAAGTTGAAACAAGAGGAGAGTTAACAAAGTCAGGGATTTGAACACTGGTGAAGGTTATACAATATCAAGGAGTCCATATTAACGTGTTAAATAGTGAACGTTATAATTTATTCAAGTATATGTTACATAGTGCTAATCAAATATATTTCTATAGTTCATGTCTTTTGAATTCATGAATAAATAAAAAATTGTTGTACTTCATTTGCATGCATAATAAAAACTGACACCCACAAAACAAGTTAATATCTATTTTTTCAAAACATTATAAACTGAAACTTAAATGATAATCTTTATATAAATAAAAGTATTTACAGAAAATTTAACAAATATCATTTCTTTTATGCTAATTTTATATAGACATTAACTAAATATATATAATTGTATAATATAAGCATGATATATAATTTTGTGATATAAGTATAACATAAAATTTTATAATATATATAATACATATAATTGAATGTATATATTTAGATATAAGCATAACATGTAATTTTATAATGTACATATATATATATATATATGTATAATTATAAGTATAATATATATATATATATATGTATAATTATAAGTATAATATATATATATATATATATAAAATATGTATAATTATAAGTATAATATATATATATATATATATATATATATATATATATAAAATATGTATAATTATAAGTATAATATATATATATATATATATATATATATATAATATGTATAATTATAAGTATAATATATATATATATATATATATATAATATGTATAATTATAAGTATAATATATATATATATATATATATATATATATATATAATTTTATATATATGTATAATTTTTTGATAAAAAAAGCATCATAAACTATAATGTATATAATTCTCAAACAAGATCAATGGCATTTTCTTGTCATCAGAGGCCACACAGCCAAAATCCATTACCTTGGTAGGGTTTTTGCACTTGAAAGTGGCATTCTTGTCTTTTTCGTAAGAATCTGAAGCCAGAATATGGACATTGTGTCTGTCTGTGTACGCATCCTATATAAAATTCTTTTCATCTGTATAGAATTCTTCTAGCATCATTTTCCAATTTATTCAAGATGATCTTCACTCTCTCTAACCTTTAACTTTCTGTCCTGGTGTAACAAGGCGTCTCACATGTTTCATGTATGATTTCATTTTCAAGTTTTCTTTCACTTCTCTTTGGACTGTCATTGCTGAAACTCCTCTCTCACATGCCAAACATATTTTTTAAACTTATCATTCTCTTGATGGTTCTTGAATAGACTTTGAAGTATGAATGTTGGTCCCATTACTGAAGGCCTGAATGATCTTAAATTCTGCTCGATAGGGCGGCTTTTAAGCTTGTGTGTGTGTGTGTGTGTGTGTGTGTGTGTGTGTGTGTGTGTGCACGCATGTGTGTGTGTGTGTGTATATATATATATATGCACATTTCATTGAATATGACAGACAAGGTACTTTGATTTACTTTTTTTTTTTATACAATTTCTCATGTAATCTAATAATTTTTTTCTTTTCAGATGATAAATTATATAAAAACTGTCCGAAAGATTTTTTTTTTAGTTTGTTAATATATTAACGGCTAATATATTTCAACCTTGAAAATGGCTAAATGTATAGCCAAAAGCGGGGGGTGGAGAACATTTGGACAGTTTTTATGTAATTTATCATCGGAAAAGAAAAAATTATTAGATCACATGAGAAATTGTATTAAAAAAAAAACAAACTAAAAGCACCTCATCTGTCATATTCAATGAAATGTGCATGAAAGGATTGCTGCCTAAATATACACACACACACACACACACACACACACACACGCTCTACAGCACTCAGAATTCTAGAAGTCGTTAGAAGCAACTCCTATTAAATAACATCTCTTTTACCTCAGGAGATGCCATCTTGAAGTGTGTACAAAATAGTTGATGCATGCTTTTCTGATGAAGTCTGGCTTCATTTAATCATTATACATCATTTTTGGACAAATTTAAATTTCAGTACTCTAAAAAATGTCTGGATGTAGCCAACAAAATCTTGTTTACCTCACTGATAACACCCAGTTCTTGATAATGACTGAAACAGTAAAAAGTAATTGAAGAAAACAGAACAAAACCTGAGCTTTGGATAGTTTATTCACAATTATGACTGTTATGTACAACGTTTTATTTGTAAATTGGAAAAATAGAATAATAAACCATTGTTCATTGAATTTTGCAAAACTTGTTTAGAATAATTATTAAAAATTTGTTAAATCTTATTTAATTTTCTATATCATGAATAAATAAATAAAAAATACAGTTTTCTTAATAAATCAAGTAATATGGTAAATGCTTTGTTGAAGTTAGTGAACCATTTACAGAAATGATTGGTAAATATCACTTCATCCTAAAGGTAAATGTCCTGACATGTCTATTATCAGCAAGAGTTTATAGCCTCATTGATTGGAACACTTCTGTATGCCATCTCTCTTCAGGATGTGGGCAATCATGGCTCTCCATCATCTCCTATCCCTTGTAGCTCTCAGCAATCTTTATCTCTTTGCTAAGTCTCGCACCCCTATTCTGCCATCCATAAGCTCATTATGTAGGTGGCCCACCTCCTTCCCCGATCAATTTTTGGCTTTCAGTATATCTTGTGAGTGTCAAATTCTCCAAGGATCCCTTCCTTATGTGTCATTTCTTTCTGATTCTAACTGTCCTTTTTGTCTCCCCACATATCTCCCTAAACAGTGCCTCTTACTCTGTAACCCTCTACCTCGGGTATTGATTTCGGAGATTAAACATTGGTTGGAGTCGAAGAAACAAACTTGGACACTTATTTAGATAAATGACCAAAAATTTCTTACATTATTCGGACTGCTGTTCTCGTCTTCATTGCCATATTCACAATGTTTATTTCGTCTACTGGGGTAGATTGTTCTAGTTCCACATGCCATGCCACTTCTGGATGTCTCAGTTATTTCCCTTTAACTCCCCTCTCCAAGTTTGGTTGACCACTGCTGTGACCTAGTATTGAACTCACAACTCTTTGGGTCTAGTCACTGGATCTAACCAATGTCTTTACGGACACATAGCCAGTGGATGACTATATATCTAAAAATTCTTGACAAAATGCAAAGAAGGTGCTTTAATGTAATTGATCCAGATCTGGTATCTAGGCTGCATGCACATGCACCGACCTAACATGTCTTCCCTTTATCTTTTCTACAAATGCTTTCTCCTCTCAGTGCTTTAACTGCCTGAATTTAACAACATTACTAGATTGGCAATTAGGTCTCATTGCTTTACTGTTAAAATAGCCAGATGCAACTATGTTCTATTCTAATAGTTTCTTACCTAATTATCAGGGTTGATGATTTATTATTGTTTATACTATTTATATTCAATCTATTATCCTCATCTTTTTTGTTGTCATCGCAACCTTTTGGCCATTATGCTCTCTAACCTTCCTCACATCTATGTTGATCTGGGTAACCTACTGTGAATTCTGAACTGGACTGAACACTTTAATTAATCTATGGTTGTAGACTGTTGACATTACACTACCCATGTCTAGGAATATTTTTAATACTGCCCAGTTATTGCTTACCCATTTAAACTGAGTCCAAGTACACACTAACCGACCCTGGGATTGAACTCACAATCACTATGTCATAAAATTCCCAAACCAATGCTTTAATCCACTAAGCTATTATCCTGTCGGATAATTTGCTGTAGTGGACTTTAAATGATCCTTAAACCTAACCAGCCTGTCAAGTTTTGGCTGCTGCTGCTGCTGTTGAAGCCTTGCTGTCATTTGTCTTTCTATCTTTATTAGCAGCTTCCATATTGTATTTATTTCTATGCTAAGCCATCTAAGGAGTTCCTCATCACCTAGTATATGCATGGATTCTTTAATATAAATATATCTATAGAAAGTGTAGAATAAAAGAATCAACACTGCATGATGAGTGTCAGTTTCACATCTCAAGCAATCTTCAAACCATATGAATAGACATGGTCTTGAAGATCCCTTGAGGTGTGAATGTGACAGTCACTATGGCAAGTAAAGAAACTCCTTATCTATAACAATATACATATGAAGGACAGCTGAAAAGTTCATAGGCTGACCAAGATATAAATGTTAGTAGAAACACTAATTGGCAAACTAAAAGACATGCAAGTGTACTAGAAAGCAACTGCTGGTCGGTCAGTTGCTGTATTCAGGTACACTTGTTTACTTAGTTTCCAGTTTGGTAGTTTTATTTGCTTCTCAGATGTCAGATTTACTATCACATTGTTTGCCATCTTCATATAATTTCCTTTTCACAATTGGCCACAGGTTTTCTCTCAGTTCAGGCCAGGACTTAATAATGTCCTTTCCATTATCTTGCCTCCTCCTGTATGTTTTATACTCAAGAAACTCAACGTTAACTTAAGATACATGAGAAGAAGCAATGTCATGTATAAATACACACTTTACTTGCATTATTTACATTATTTGGACTGTTATCCACTGGGTCATGTGGATAAAGACGACGGTTAGATCCAGTGAGTTGAGTTCAATACCAGACCACAGCAGTGGTGTACCAAAATTTGGAGAGTTGAGTTAAAGGGAAATAACTGAAACATTCGGAAGAGGCATGGAACATGGAACTAGAACAATCCACCCTGATGGATGAAATAAAGTGTTCAGTTCAAAATTCGAATCACCTGAAGAAGACCAGAGGGTACAGTGGCCGAAACGTTGTGAATATGTCGATGAACATAACAGTCCGAATAATGTAAATAATGCAAGTAATCATAATACGCGGAGATATAGACAGAAATACACACTTTACTTTGAAACTGCAAAGCTGAGACTTGTACTGTTGAAAGAAAGTCTTGCTCATAAAATTTCAATAGTTAGCATTGTTCAATTTCACTCCCTCATTGACTTCTGGATGTATGATTAATGCTTTGGTCAACAATTCCAGTTCCTGTTATCACACTGCCACCTTATTTTTGCCGCCTTTTAGCCATATGCCCCTCTGTATTGCTTTTGTCCCTCTTGGCTTTTCCAATTCAAGCCTGTTCAAACTTCTAAGTATTGGTTAGAAGTGGTTATTTCACTATAACTTCAGAAGAGGGAAGTTCTTAAAGTGTTTACCTTTGCTTTTAGTTCTCAATTCAGTTATATTTTCAACAGCTTTCTTTATCATTCAGTGATCTCTGTGAATCTCCTTTGATATCTTAAAAAGAGACATTCTCCCAATCAATAACCTTGTTTTTCACCATTTTTGCACCCTTTTCATTACCTATGTTTCAATTTATTTTTTCAAAAAGAAAAAAATTTATTAGGCTTTAGCGACATTAAACTAACTGATCCAGTTTTGACACTTTTAAATATTTGCTCCACCAAGATTATGGTGCATATGATATTTCTTGAGAGATCCCAATTTCCACAATATTCTACATCTTTTGTCACTGATACTTTCCTCAATTCCAATCCGTTCAAAGATCTGAGCATTGGTTAGAAGTGGTTGCTTCACTATAAGACATTTTAGTTTACATTCACCTTGAAGAGGGAATTTCATAAAGCCTTTACCTTTGCTTCTATTTCTGAATTTAGTTATCTTTTCAACAGCTTTCTTTACCATTCAATGATTTCGGTGAATCTCCTTTGATATCTCCAAAATGGACATTCCTTCAATCAATAACAGTGCTATTTCCTGTTTTTCACCATTTGTCGCATCCTGTCCATTACCCATGTTTCAATTTATTTATTCATTCAAAAAGAAGAATAAAAATATTTATTAGGCTTTAGAGACATTAAACTAACTGCTCCAATTCTGCCGCTTTAAAATATTTGCTTTCTTGAGAGGAGGATGTCGAGGAGATTTTTCTTGACAGATCCCAATTTCCAAAGTCTTCTACTCCTTCTGACTCTCTTGGCTTCTTCAATTCCTGCCCATTCAAAGATCTGGGCATTAGCTCGAAGCAGTTATTTCACTATAACTTTAGAAGAGATAAGTTCTTAAAGTCTTTACGTTTGCTTCTATTTCAGAATTTAGTTATATTTTCAACAGCTTTACCATTCAATGATCTCTGTGAATCTCCTTTGATATCTTCAAAATGGACATTCCCTCAATCAATAAAGTTGCTATTTCCTGTTTTTCAGCATTTGTCACATTCATTACCCATGTTTCAATTTATTCTTTCAAAAAGAAGAATAAAAATAATATTTATTAGTCTTTAGAGACATTGAACTAATATTATTTTGATAAGCATGATAACTTCAGGCAGTCCATTCTCATAAAATCCAATTATATCAAATAATAGCAATTAAAAGAGACTAAAAATTTAGTTAGATATTTTACCAATGGTGGAAATGTTCTCTTTTAAAATTGAGAAAGATTGGTTCATGCCTTTGTGAAGTATTGAGGTTTATGCAATTTGCATATTCCCTTCAGACAAACTGTATGTGTAGCATCTTCCAACTGGGTCCTGAAGCTCCTGAGGCCAGCACAGATTATAGGTTAGTAATATTTAATTAAGAATGAAGCATGATGGGAATTTTCTGCTTTTACAACTATAATCTCAGTACAGTGACCTTCATTTTCAGTTATTCTACTTCCTTGTATTTATGGTCTCGAAGATACTATGCATATTTTATCATTAATCTTGCCGAGCTTCAATTTGTCCCTTTCTGTTTTATTTCATTTACTTATATGTGTTTAGTTTTTCACAATAAATAAGGCAATGTGACTTGTTTTCAGTCATAATGCTTGTGAAAATGATATTAATATAAACAAAATGAACAAGAAAAAGTATGTTCTTTGTTAATTGAATATTGATCCCCTACAAGCACCATTTTTTTTCACTTTCTTTCATCCTTAATGTTTTAAAATTTACTTCATTATTTTAGTGTTGCTCATTTAAGCACAAATTTGCTTTGATAAAAATATGAATTTAAAAAAAATATTTTATAATGTCAAGATTGAAAGTGACTTTGAGAAAAACATATAGGTATTATATTTATAGGTAAACAATATTTGATTAACGTACAAGAAAGATTGGGCAATTATTTTTTAATATTTCAATGTTTATTAAAGTCATCAACAGGAAACTGTGAATGGGAAGGACTTTCATTGTTCATTTACAGGAGTACTTAAATGGTGATATTAAATAAATATTATAAATTATAGAAAGAAATGATAGCAAAGATATGATATACATTATTCTCTCCTACCTAAAAAAAAAAATTAGCAGAAATAGGCCAAATCAGAAATTCTTGAATTTGGGAGAATATTTCAGAAAGGTTTGATTCCCAATAAATAAGCAACATGACTTTTGCTTTCAGTCATGTTTGTGAAAATGATATTAATATAGACAAAATTTAGTTAGAGATTTTTACCAAGGGTAGAAATATTCCTGTTTAAAATTGACAAAGATTAGTTCATGCCTTTTTGCAGTATTGAAGTTTATGTGATTTGCATTACTAACTTCAGACATGGTGCATATATGCGTGTTTCATTAAATATTGTCTGATGCACTTCTGGCAAATAGTCATTTTCAATCAGGTTTAATTGTGATGAGTATTGCTAATGTCTTTGTTTTGTTGCTGCTACAGTAATTGCATGAGACATATTTTTTGTCATATTAACACAACACAATATCAGAAACAAAACAAAAGTATACAATCATTTTTGCTGTATGCGAACTTGCATTGTCATGGAGGAGAACAACATTTTTCATTTATTCCACTGTGTCCACCGCCACTGCTGTGAAAAAAGTAAAGAATGTTAGTGTACACTATTTACATTGTTCAGACTATCATCCTCATCTTTGTTGCTATATTTATCACAACATTTTGGCTATTGTATGCTCCAGCCTTCTTCACATGGTTGGAATGTCGAACTGAACACTATTTCACTCACTGGGGTTGACTGTTCTAGTTCCACATGCCATGTCTAATGAATGCCAGTTATCAGTTATCTCCTGTTTATTCCCCTCTCCATGTTCTCAACCACCTTAACTAGGTATTGAACTCACACTCTTTGGGTCCTGTCACTGGATCCAACTAATTTTTTTTTTTTTTTTTTTAAGCGTATCACCCCGAGCAAGGCCGGTGGCCACTATCACGCAAGGGGTTACAGAAGGGTTGGAGGAAGAGCAGATAGGAGTGGTAAATGAAGGGTTGTGGAGAAAGAGAAGGACGGAGGGCCGATCGAGGTGGTGAGGTTACGGGAGATATAGAGCGAGAGCAGATAGGAATGGAAGATGTCAGGAAGTGGATAGATCAAGGCAACTGGAGATGACGATTGACGCTACACTTAAACCGTTGGAGATTGTATTTGTCAGGGAAACAGTAACAGGGAAGGGAGTTCCATAGGCGAGATGTGCGAGACATGAAGCTATTGGAGTAGAAAAGACGTCTACACCTAACAGTTTCTACGGTGAAGGGGTGGGAACGGGATGCCAGCCTCATAGGACGCTTGAATTCACGAGGCTTAGGGACAAGTGAGAGCAACTCCTCAGAGCAATTACCGTGGAAGTACTTGTAGAAAAGGCAGAGTGATGCAACATTCCGTCTGTGAGAGAGCGACTGCAGACGAGATGACAGATCAGGGCCAATCACATTGCATATCCGTCTCTGGATCTTATCAAGAACCCCGAGGCAACACGCAGGGGCCCCAGACCATAAATGGCAGCAATACTCCATGCAAGGTCGAATGGTAGACTTATAGACCTGGAGGATCGATTCAGGGGAGAAGAATTTCCTGGCTCGGCACAGGGAACCAACTTTTCTAGCGGTGGATGATGCAATTGACTCGATGTATTTGTTCCACCTCAGATCAGCGGACAGCGTGAGACCGAGCAGCCGCAGAGAGGAACTCTCGAGAAGTTGGTCCTCAGACATTCTGATGGGATGCAGGGATCCTTGTGGTGGCTAATGGAGAGCAATTTTGTTTTAGAGGCATTAAAGTTGACCATCCATTTCTCTCCCCAGTCCACAACCGATTGGAGGTCCTTTTCAATTTGAGCTGCCAGGTTAATTTTGTCCGCCTCAGTAGATTTGTGCTTGAGGCAGGAGTAAATGGTAGTGGCGTCAGCGTAGATACCGACTTGGGAGTCTATGGCGTCAGGAAGGTCATTTATAAATATGAGGAACAGAGTAGGGCCAAGGATGGAGCCTTGAGGAACACCAGCAGTAGTGGGATAGGAGTTGGAGAAGGATCCACTGAGAACAACCTTCAAATCCCGGTTTGATAGGAACGATTGAATTAGGTCAAACAATCGACCTGTGATACCATAACCCCGGAGCTTGCGAAGGAGGCCGGCATGCCAAACCCTATCGAATGCCTTGGAGATGTCAAGGGCCACGGCACGGGCTTCGCCGTTACTATGGATAGCTTGGTAGACAAATTCAGTGATGGCCGTAAGCACATCGGCAGTAGACCGGGCAAAGCGGAAACCATACTACTTGTCTGAGAGCAGATCGTGGGATATCAGGTGAGTAGTCACTTTGGCGTTGATAATGGCCTCGAAGACTTTGCCGAAGATGGGAAGGAGACTGATAGGACGGTAATTAGAAGGGTTGGAGGGGTCACCAGAGTTCTTAAAGACAGGAACAATGGTAGAGGACTTCCAGCAGTCAGGAAAACAGGAGTCCTTGAGGCAGCGGTTGTACAATTTAGAGAGGGCAGGTGCCAGTTCAGGTGCGCATTTCTTCAGGACAATGGCTGGTATTCCGTCGCCGCCGGTAGCCTTGTGGGGATCTAAGTTAGAAATAATGCCCAGTACCGACGACGGGGTTATGTGCAAGCCGTCCAGTAGGGCCTCAGTTCTGGGAGGGAAGTCGGGCAAGGGTACCCCAGAGGAGTCAAGCATAGAATTGGAAGAAAACTTTCGAGCGAAGCATTCGGCCTTGTCGGCAGAGGTGGTCAGGACCTCAAACTGATTGAACAGTGGAGGAATGGAGGGTTTGTTACTATTCAGAACGCTCTTGCAGAGGCGCCAATAGTCCTTGGAGCCAAATTTGCGGGATGCAATACGTTCCTTCATCCGAGCTGCAAATAGTGCCTTGGCATTGTCGAGGGTACGCTTACACTCATTGCGTGCAGAGGTAAATAGACGTCTGTTGAAGTCGGACATGTCACTACGAAAACGGTGGAAGAAGTGGTTCCTATGGGCAATGGCGGCTGAGCAAGCAGCTGTGAACCAGGGGGAGGAGCGCGGTTTGACCTTGAATTTCCTGGAGGGGATGAAAGCTTCGATACCGGCTTTGATCCAGGAGGAGAACTCAGAAGCACAGTCATGAGTGGGGAGCTTAAATACAGCATCCCAGGGGACATCGCGGAGGAAGTCCCGAAACGAGTCCCAGTCAGCCCGTTGGTAGCAGAAAGTGGTTCTGGTGGTAGGAGGTTCTTTGCAGGGGGTGGGGCTGAAGGAGATACTGACAGACACGACAGCATGATCGGAGTTACCGATAGGACAGCGCTGCGTGGCACTACATGACTCAGGGATGGAGGTAAAACACAGGTCGAGGAGTGAGGGCTTACAGTCACGATTGTAGGAAAAACGCGTGGGGAAATCGATTATCTGGGTGAGGGATTGAGAGATTGAAAAGTTAAGAGTATGAACGCCAGCGAGGTCAGTGGTAGCGTTCTGTAGCCACTGGTTGTGATGGGCGTTGAAATCACCAAACACAAATATGTGAGCGGACGGATGGACAGAGAGGGCCTTATCAACGCTGTCAGAAATGACATCGAGTATCCCGCAGTCCTGAGAGGATGGAGAGCGGTAGAGGAAGAAAAGATAGCTTACAGCATTGAGAAGAGATAGGCGGAGACATAAGTAGGAATGATCCGGCGATTCGAGAGAGGTCTCTCTAGCCAGAGGGAGATGGTCCTTGACGTAGACACCCAGACCATGCATGTGGGTTAGAGAGTCTTTTCTGAGGAGTGGGAGGTATCCAGGGATCGAGAGATCGGAGGAAGGGATAGAGGAGTTAAGATTGATCTCACACAGGGCGAGTATATCCGGGCACTTAGCTATGAGGAAAGACTCAACGCTGCAGAAGTTGGTTCTAATGCCGCGGATGTTAGAGAAGGAGATATTTAGAGGTTTGGGTGATTTTTGGAAGGCTGGTTTAGGTTTGTATTTCAGTTTTTTGTTATTCATGTTGGTAATTGGTTTTGGAAAGAGGGAGAAGGCCTGAGTTAAAGGAAGCCGACGGTTGATACCCATGACGCGAACAGAGAGGGGGATTGGCACAGCAAGATTCATAATGTGGCCTCAGGGTTGCCCACCGGAAATGACTGCAGGGACACCTATCCATGCGCGACATTTCACTACAGACATCCCGATATTATGCAACTGTTGATCAGAGCGGCCGCTCAAGACGCTACGCAAGAGTTAGGGCTCCTAACTACCAGTCGGAAACAGCAACCAGGTAACTGTCAACCGTGTACCCTCAGAATGAACAGGCAATGCCACAGACTGCGCGCATCATGGGAGGAACACAGCGACACCAGTACAGAGGCCAGTAAGTGGGAGAAAGAGATCCGGGAACCCCTTCCTAAACACGAAACAAGGTTTGGGCCTCTACTCGCGTTCAATAGAAGAGGGAGGAGTGTTGACCGGGCGGTAGGAAAGCCTGTGTATTATAAACCTAATGTCTTCAGCAACCATTCTTACCAGCGCTCATATTGCAATTTTTATCATTTTATGTTTTTTACCAGAGCTCATATTGCAATTTTTGCTATTATTATCACTTTTCTATGGCACTCCTTATTACTGGTTCCCATATTGAATTCATTTTTATGCTTGGTCGGCTCAGGAGGTTTTTATGGCCTAGAATATGTGCTGATTCCTTAAGTTTAGGAATTTTCCAATGATGTTCTATGATTTCAACCTGATTCCACAGAGGGTGATGATTTCCCTTTTCTCTCCATATGTGGGCAGCCATTCGACATTCCAACCACCTAAAGTAGGCCAGAGCCTACAATGGCCAAAACGTTGTGATAAATATGGCAACAAAGATGAGAATGATAGTCCGAACAATGTAAATAGTGTATATAATACCTCATCTCAGAAATATAGACAGATATGTTATGTTAGTGTATTACAAATTTATTCTCAACTACTATGTATGATTAATAGTTTGGATGATACATTTGCCATTACAATTATTTCCCCAAAATGGAAATTATTTCTATGTTTTGAAATACCATAAAAATATAAAAATATTATAATATATAAGTGTTAAATTAGATATGAAAATGAAACTAATGCAAGTTATCTTGAATGGCCACTCTTCTAGATCTTTTTTGCATTAATGATGGTGTCCTTGAGAGCTCTATCCTTGGACCTACATTGTTCTTAATTTTCATTATTGACCCTTCTAATGTCATAGTTCTGAACTTGCTGATGACACAGTTTTTTAATCTTAATAAGTGTGATCAGTTTGTTTGGTTTTTATTTTAATTTTTAAAAGTTAAAATCAGGATCCAATTTACTACATAAATTTATTGTATATTAATACCCGTATGGGAGCAAAAAAAATATACTGTATATTTTCATGTATAAGACAACCTTTAAATCCCAAAAATCTCCCTTAAAAATTGGAAGGGGGTGTCTTCTTCTACAATTCTAAAAAAATAAATTCTGAGTGATGCTTGTCGGTAGTCTAGCCTCGGCCTCAGTGTGATAACCAATAACGTACATGTAAAGATTCACAATATCCAATAAACTGGTAATAAAACCATTTCTATCTTGTATATTACTGCCATAACTTCATAATAAATTGCCTATTTGAAGAATAATTCCCTATCAATGAAATCAATTTGTATCTGTGTAAGCTCAGCTGAGAAAATGTAAACATCGAGTTATGATTGCATTCACAGCAACCTTTTATCTTTTGCTAAACTTCAATCTAGAATAACAAAAGTTACCATGTTAGCTTAGTAGATGTATAGTAATGATATACTAAAATGACAGTAATCTAAGACAGTTATACCATATATTTCCATGTATAAGACAACCTTTAAATCCCAAAAATCACACTTAAAAATTGGGGTCATCTTATACGACAAATTTTAAAAAGTGATGTTTGTCTGTATACCATACATGAAAAGTTTCACATTATAATAATAAAAGTAATGCAACCATTTTTACCTTGTATATTACTGGCATAACTTCATAATAAATTATCTATTCGAAGAATAATTCCATATCAATAACATCAACTTGTATCCATGCAAGCTTAACTGAGAAAATGTAAACATTGAGTTATGATTGTGTTCACAGCAATGGAATTTACTATTATTGTACATTATTTTACTTTTATTAGCAGTATTTTGTATCTGTTGATGAAGTATAAGTAATTGGCCATTAGTACACCATGCTGTTTGTAACTTTTTAGATGTAGAAAAAGAAGAGGAAGAAGGAGATTATGTTATAAAAGATAAAAAAAACAATGGTTTGCCCCTTTTAGGTGATATGTTTATGAAAACATATAGAATTGGTTTTGTTATTTTGTTTATTTTTAATCTCTAAGTAACAACATTTCCAATAACATCATTATATAATCAATAAGCAGTCATTTTATACTACAGGTACAGGATAAACTTATGAAAATTTGCTATATTTTTTTTACCTCGTCTTATCTAAATGTCACCTTATATGTGGAAATATACGGTATACTCATGCGTGATTTCTTAAAATGTAAAAAACTAAATTCTTTTCTTTTTTCAATATTTATCTGAAGTTCTTTTTCTGTATATGACCTTCCCGATAACATCAGCTCTAAACTTGGCATCTTTGATGACAACTTCAACCATTTACTCCTGCCTCGATAGTAAGGCCAATCAGTTTGACATGGTCAAAATGGCAGCCGATGTCCAAAATGACCCCAAGTCCGTCGTTAACTTGGGCAAAAGATGGCTTGTTAATTTTAGCACCTCCAATACTAAACTTATCTCCATTAATAATCTGAGAGACCCCTCTTTGCCTTCTATCAGCATGGCTGATGCTAACCCCCAGGAAAGTGACTCATCACACCTTCTTGGGCTAACGTTCTCAACTGAGACAATTTTTCTCTCCAGAATCTATCTTACATATTTATAAGTCTACCATTCATTCATGCTTAGAATATTGCTGCCACATATGGCCTGGTACCTCTGATATTTACCTGGAACTCCTTGATAAGATCCAAAGAAAAATCAGCAATATTATTGGTCCTGATCTGGCGCATCGGCTTCAGTCACTTACCCACTGCCATAAGGTTACTTTTCTGTGTCTTTTCTATAAAGTTATTCAGATGAGCTCTTCACTATGGTACCTAGACTTTTTGAATTTAAGCGCAGTACTAAATTGGCGTCAAGATCTCACCTATTTACTGCTGAGCAGGCTAGATGTAGCCATAAATTCTATGCTAATGGTTTCTTTTCTCACACTTCTCACTTGTGGAATTCCCTTATGGCTCCATCCTTTCCTGCCAACTTTAGTCTTCAAAAATTTAAATGCAATGGCAATCGTTATCTACTGTCCTACTGATTACTCTTTTCTCTTTCTGCTCATTATTAATGTTTCTGTTCCTAGCTCTTCCACACCCAGTAACCCCATGTGTCTTAGTGGCTTTAATGCCTTGCATGGGGTGATACCGATAAAAATAATTACTATTACATTTTTTTAACAATTTTTATGTGTCATGCTTAGCCCTGCTTCTGATAACATGTAACTCAGAACAACCTGCCACATGGATGGGTGGTTGTTATCTAAACTAGCTCCAACACTAGCTTTTCTGGGTGACATGTTACCCCACAGGACAAAAAAGCAAGGCCTGTCAAAGGGACAGATAAGCTTTTTATAGAAGCCAACAGATATAAGGCTTGGATATGGTTTCACGCCTTGAATATCAACCTTTCTAGAGATGGTATCTCAATAAAAACACTCAAGCATCAGGAAGAGCATTTGGCCTGGTAAAAACTTTCTTCAAATAATTTTGACAAGAGATTTTCTGTCAGGCAGAACCCACCTTGCATTTTTTTTTTTTTATATAGTAGGGCTCAACCTCAATGGTTGGTTAGAAATTAACATCATTACATGAAATATTTGACCAATTAGAGAAAACTAGAACCCTTTTTTCTTGAGCTTACTTTCGGGGGGAAAAATTTCCTATAAAAACACACAGACTTTCAGAAAGTAGAGATGTGACTGTCTCAAAGCCACTCAAATAGAAGAGAAGACATCGTTACACATCTATTTCTTTCTTGCCCCATCACATGCTGAAAGAAACGACTTCAAACAAATCATCTCGAAAAACAACAGCGGAGACGGTCAGTGAATCTTTACTGCCGATCATGTGTCGGTGACTTTAAACAAATCAGCTCCAACAACAGCAGCAAAGAAGGTCAGTGAATCTTCGCTGATGGTTTTTTTGCAACCATAGCTTTTTCTTGTGGATCTGTCTCATTCTATTATCTATACTTTATTTCATACAAATCCCAATGGAATGAAGTTGAGATAATACTGATATGAGTTATCTCCCCATAGCAAAGAAAATGGAATGAGAATAACCTATCCCTGCAGATTGAATAAAGGGTTCATTCCAAAATTCTGAGAATGTAACCAAGTAAGTAGACAGGCACCTGATGAAGGCCAGAGAGTACAACACTTTAAACATAGCAAGTATAACAATCAAGATGAGTATGCGAATTTGAATAGAAAAGTGTATAATCATTCCTCATGCTAGAAATTCCCACATGAAATATTATTTATAGTATTTACAATATTCAGATTAAGTTTTAGGAATAATAAAAATTATGAAATCCTAATCTGTGTTTGATACTTATCTATATATATATATATATATATATATATAACATGTTCTCTCTCTCTCTTTTTATATATATATATATATATATATATATATATATATATATATATATATATATATATATCTGTTTAGACATTATTTTAATATATATATATATTACATATATATATATATATATATATATTACATTTTTTCTCTCTTTTTATATATATATATATATATATAGTTTAGACATTATTTTTATATAATATATATATATATATATATATATATATATATATATGAAGAAATATAGTCTTAAAGTGTGCTATATTTATGGGATAAAGTGCTCAATATCAGAGATAGAGCGTGTGTAAATATAAAAGTGAACATAGAAGTCAACACTTCATCGGGCCCGACGATTGCATCTAGCATGAAACAGACTGTCGCCTCTAAGTGTTGACTTCTATGTTCACTTTTATATTTATATAATATATAAAAATTACATTTATATATATATTTATTTATTTATTTATTTTATGATATTACTTCAAAATGTGAATAAATTCAATGTGCACAAATTCAATCATGTTTCAGTGTGTATTGACACATCTCATCAGGCATTAGTAAATAACTGGTTGTGTACTAACCAATCATTTACTAATGCCTGGTGAGATGTGTTAGTATACATCAAAACATGATTGCATTTGTGTAGTGTTATTCGCATGTTTTTGATGTAATATCCTAAAATAAAGAATATTGCTCTATTTTGCATTGAACTCTCTTTTAAATTGAATGTTACAAACATTGGAATTGATATTCAATTTATTCTCATTTTCATATGGAGAGAGAGAAAAAAAATGGTGAAAAATTCTTGGTTCATCAAAAATTCTGTTGTCTGGTCATTTTGTCAGATTTTGTGGGGTAGGTTGGCAGTGGAACCTTGTGTGTGTGTGTATATATATATATATATATATATATATATATATATATATATATATATATATATATATATATATATATATATAAAAAATCACGCTGAACACACCTGTTCTCGTTCGATCACCGAAGTTAAGCATCGTAGAGCCAGGTCAGTACTTAGATGGGGGACCGCTTGGGAACACCTGGTACTGTAAGCAGTGTGGCTGAGTGGTCTAAGGCGTTGCTTTAGAATCACGAGGCACCGAGTTCGAATCCTGGCTGGAATTAATTTCAGCAGCTATCGGACTCCAAGCACAGGGCACCTTTGGCAAGTGTCTGTTCCATAGCCACGGGTCCACCAAAACCATGTGAGTGAATTTGGGAGAGGAAACTGTGTGGAAGACCTCGTTGGCCAAAGCTAGCACGATATCAAAACACCGTGATTGCGAGTTGAGGTGGCCAGCCTTGTTCATTTATGATCACGCTGGGTTCGCACCAACGCTCTAAAACTGTTAATTGGCTCTGTACACGCCAATAACAGTATAAACTGCAGGTGGGCTCTGTGGGCATTTCCCAGTTGGGAAATTGCAAAAATGCCTGTGCAAATGTTGCAATATGCGCTAGCTAGCTGTGCATTGCAACGGGTGTCCTCGATATCGAGTGGCCAATTATATATATGGCAAGGATAGTTATTACTCTCTCTCATATAAAAACAATATACATACATAGATACAGATAGATATGTGTATCCTTTAAAATTTACTGTATTTATGAGGTAAGTGTGCTCAATATCAGATCGGACATTCAGAGGGACAGACAGTTTGGACATTGTCTGAAAATTATTTGTGGCATGAAGTTTATAGTCACCAAGAAGTATTCATTTGAAAACCCACAGTTTCTCCCTCTTTATCACTCTCTCTGAATATATATATAATAGAGAAGAAAATTAGAAAGTTTCTGACATGACTGATTGAATCAGTTAAAAATCAACCAAAATTATTGTTGAAATATGAATGCATTTATGAATTGATTTAATTCATCAAAAGAATTTTGTTGATAGTTTATTAATGTGAAAATAATATCATCAATATGATCAGAATTCTTTTGCATTTAATTATTAGTCCCCACCCACAACAAAACAAAAACAATTATCATGCGAACATACCTGCTGAAAAATATAATTTTGAAACCGTCTTAATTTCCATTACATTTTAGAGATAAAAATGTAATAAATAAATTTATATTTCAATGCTTTTGGAAACTTATGTGGATCAAGTCATGAGAAATAATTTAAGAAAATATTTTAAAGTTTTGATTTTGTAATTTTATTTTATTTTCAAAATAAACAGCTTTATGAATTTAAAATGTGAACAAAGAAGCCATAAAAGTCATAACTGCAATTTGTGAATTGGAATATCATTAGGGAAAATATACAATAGTTTCATTTAAAATAGGTAAAATTTAAAATAAAGTAATATTTTAAATTCATTTAATGTTGTTTTATAAAATATTAAAAGGGTTTTTTGTGATAGGAGGAGAGTATGTCAAGTCTCTTGCTCTGTGTATTATGAATGGGGGAAACAAAAAAAAACCCAAGACGCTTACTCCAATATGAAATTTGAATAAAATCTACATTTATTAAATGACATGAAAATTAATAATACAGGAAACCAAATTTAGAAAAGAAGCTAACACAAAATTTGTCTCTGTGTGACAAAAAAGCAGTTTTAAATACAATTCTGTTGGGCTAAAAAAAGCAAGAATTATTATAAACAAAATATCACATAATCCCATTCATTCAACGCTTGGAAAGAATTTAGAAGGATAACTTCCCGCAGGCGGTGTTGGGTTTCTGTTTTTTCTTATTAGACAATTACCCGGTGGGATAAAAACTGGCTGGTTACATTCAATGCCTCTCGGACCAAGCTAGATGCATTCCATCATCACCGTTCTAACCACTGAACTACCACCAATCTTGATGAATGGAGGTCCTCTCAGGGAAGCACTATGCCTTGAAAGATTGTTGGACCTCAAACTAGCACCCAACCTGAAGGGCAACGCATACATACAATCGATTGCTAAGGATGCAGGTAACATGTTTGGCTCTCTGTACTGCTCCAGTAATTACTTGACCCCCTCCTGCTATCCTCTACCTTTACAAGAGCCAGATCAGGTCAAAAATGGAGTACCGTTGTCATATTTAGACAGGAGCTACCCAGACCTCACTTCCCAGACTTGATAGAGTCCAAAAACATCTCCAAGCTCTTGTGGGTGACAAACTATTCTCCACCCTCCAACCTCTCTCCCACAGACAGGGTGTGGCAAGCCTCTCGCTGCTCTACCTCTACTTCCACAGAAAGTGCTCAGGTGATCTACATTCCCTGGTCCTGCTGAGGAAAAACCTTCACAGCAAGAATACACTATGCCATTTACATAGTAGCAAACCAGTAACACTCCCTCGATATCCCATCAGTGAGAAGTTCCACTCTGTAAAGTGTCAGACAGTACAGAGCTGCTCTGTAGTGGCCTGCTTATATTGGCATTATTTACCCACTGTTAGAGCTTCACACGTGGGCAGGTTAGTCCAATATTGTTAGGAGGTTACCAGTGCTGTGTCAAAGAACATCCGTCAGCATGTGTGCTGTCCGCTCGGGTATAAATAGAACCCGCTCGGTTGGGGTCGGGACTCGTCGGTAGACAGCAAACCTGGCGACGAGGAAGAGATAATTTGACAAGCTTCGAATTAACAGCAAAGGAAAAAAGTACTCGAATTCAACAACACGAGTAAAACCTCGAATTAACGAAACATTCCCCCCTCAACAGGAAAAAAATACTCGAATTCAACAACGTGTAAAGCTTTGAATTAACAGCAAAGGAAAAACGTATTCGAATTCAACAACGCGAGTAACAAACTTCGAAAATAACAAATTATTTCGAAAGAAATGGCTCTCTCTGTCAACAATAGAGACCCTAAGACTGAGAAAACTCCAACCAGGAGCAAGCATGGAGAGAATGGAGTGAACATATCAAAGAGGCATTTACAGCGTTTGATAAACAACAACTATCACTCTTTTGATTTTAGTGGGGAAAGAAACTGAAAGATATCCTCAAAACCTTAACACCGGAGATACCACCAGGCCAAGTAGAGCCTACATGCAAAACAACAAAAATAGCACTGGACGAATATTTCACCCAGAAAACAAATAAAGTCTTTGAAAGACATAAATTCAGGATGCTTAGTCAAGAAAACGGGGAGTCAACACATGATTATGTCACCCGTCTACGCATACAAGGAGTAAAATGCAACTTTGGCGAATACAACCTGGATAAGGCTATAGTGAACCAATTAATAGAAAAATGCTCGCCAAGCAAATTTACACCGTGCGTATTTGACAGAAACTGATTTAACAGTAGAGGAAGCACTTCAAAGAGCATTCATATTTGAATCCACTGAAACACAAGCTAAATAAATAGAAGAGAATGAAAGAGAGCACTCAGATATCCACAAAATTACAACCAATTACAAGCAACAACAACAACGAGATAACAGTGGGTATCGGAAACTATCCAGGGACAGCAACCCATTAAAAACAGTTACAAAATGCTACGGGTGTGATGGCTCCGACCACACACACGGTCAAACAAAATGCCCAGCATTTGTGAAAAAATATAATTACTGTGGAGTAATAAATCACTTCGAAAAAACGTGCTTAAAAAAAAAAAGGAATAGTGGAAAAGTGAAAATGAAGATGTCAGACGACTACAATTACGTCCAACCAGTTTCGACGAATCCGAATAATTCAGATAGCCAGGCATTCGTTTTTCAGGTGAAACCTATTCATTCAGCAGATAGCGAAATTGTCCATATTGACGACGTACCTGTCGGAATATTAATAGATTCTGGAGCAGACATCAACCTTATAGACGGCAAAACGTTCAAAGAAATCCTTAAAGTACGGCCAAACTTAACATTAAAAGAAACAAATTGTAAACCAAAAGCCTATGGGAATATTCCAATACCACTAAGAGGAGAATTTTTCGCAACGCTGACGAATGGTCCCAGAAGAAAAGCCCACAAAGTATTCGTTACAAAGGCATATCAAGGTGGTAACATAAGCAGGCCAGCATTGAATTAGGGTTTATCACCACCCCACAGGTGAAACCGATTACAACAAAAAATATCCCGAAATCAACAAAAGAAATTCTAGATCGACACCTACCCTCGTTGGAAGGATTAGGAAGAATAAAAAAATTTCCAACTTAAAATTAGAATAGACGACAACGTTATACCTGTTGCACAACCGCCAAGACGGATACCATTTCATATCCAACAAGCAGTAGAGGAAAAAATCAATGAAATGCTAGAAAAGGATATCATCGAAAGAGTGGAAGGACCCACTCCATGGGTCTCGCTGTTAGTAGCAGTACCGAAACCAAACGGAGAAATTAGAATATGTGCCGATTTACGCGTGGCAAATAAAGCAGTGAAACGCACCTGCTATCAAATACCAACAGTTGAACAGTTACTGAGTGAAATTAGCAATGCAAACGTTTTCTCAAAAAATCGACCTAAACTCTTATTACCACCAAATAGAACTGGATCCTGAATCTAGAGACATCGTTACCTTTTCGTGCAACTCCGGAATCTACCGATATAAGGTACTGGTTATGGGCATTACATCCGCAGCCGAAGAAGGACAACGATTGCTTCAACAAATCCTTCAGAAAATCCCTAACTGCTACAATGGGGCAGACAACATTCTAATCTGAGGCAAAGACACAAGAGAACATAACAGAACCCTAGATATGGTATTAGGCACATTGATAGAAAACAACCTCACAATTGCAGAGCACAAAAGTATATTCCATAGTGAAGAAATCGAATTCCATGGTTTTATGGTGTCCAATACAGGGATTAGACCGACTGACTCGAAAATAAAAGCAATCAGAAATTTCAAAAACCCTGAAAACGTCCAGGATATACGTAGTTTCTTAGGTCTAATCAATTACCTCGCAAAGTTTATTCCATGACTGGCAACACTCAGCGAACCATTAAAAAAATTACGTGGAGTATTTCCCAGGAGCCTTTCATTTCAGCCATATGCACCGGACGGTGGTTTCCCTTCGGGTCTAATGTTGTGCACGGGATACATCGGCTTATGGCAGCCTCTATGTCTTTGTCTATATTGGGCCACCATACCTTAGTTCTAAGCAGGGCTTTTGTTTTCATTACCCCTATATGTGTCTCATGCGCCAATTTCAGGATTCGTTTCTGTAGGTTTGGGGGTATGATGATTCTGGCTCCACGTATAACTACACCTCGTTTTGTTGTCAGTTCATTCCTCACGTATTTAAAGGGTTCCGTTAACTTATTGGTCCAGTCGTTTTGTTGTATTGCCTTTTTCACTGCTGTGACGGTTTGCTCCATTATTTCCGATAAGGTGATTGATTTTGGAATGCTATTAGCTCCAACCGTGTTGATAAATCCTTCGGCAATCTCTTCTTCGAGTGAGACTATTTTTGATACTCCATAGGTTGCCAAGAGAGTATGTCTGCCGGGTTATCTTTACCGTTAATGTGTTTTATTGTATAATCATATTGTGGTACCTGTGGTTTCAGTCTGTTAGCACAAAGGTTGTGGTTCTGCATGTCGATTCGTGCCAACAGGTGTGGCCCATTCTCTTGGTTGTTGGTGTTGAGGTCCGGGCCCTGTTGGTTCGTCCAACATGTTAGGGACAGCTTCTGGTGTGGGGTAGTAAGGAGTACCTACAATTGGGTCCATCTCTCAGAGGAAGCAGTGGTTACACCAGGTCGCTCGGTTGTTCCAATCGATGCATATGTACATCTTCCACTCTCTGTCTTTTGCCCATCAATGTGGGTATTGGCCAACTTGGCTCTGTGTCTGGACAGATTCTCCAATTCTTAATTCCTGAACACTATTTACATTATTCTGACTATTGTCCTCATCTTTTTCGACATATTTATTACAACGTTTTGGCCGTTGTATGCTCCGGCCTTCTTCAGGTGGTTGGAATGTCGAACTGAACCCTTTATTTCGCTCACTTAAGGACACATGGCACAGTGGATAAAGGCATTGGTTACATCCAGTGACAGGACCCGATTAAGGCAGTGGAGAACTTGGAGAGAGGAATTAACAGGAGATAACTGATAACTGACATCCATTAAACATGGCACATGGAACTAGAACAGTCTACCCCAGTGAGCGAAATAAAGGGTTCAGTTTGACATTCCAACCACCTGAAGAAGGCCACAGCATACAACGACAAAGATGAGGACAATAGTCCAAATGATGTAAATAGTGTACATAATACCTCATCTCAGAAATATAGACAGATACTGAAAGGCCGAAATGTTGTAATAAATATGGAGACAAAGATGACAATAGTCCGAATATTGTAAATAGTGTACATAATACCTCATCTCAGAAATATAGATAGATACAGAACGGCTGACACGTAATAAATATGGCAACAAAGATGAGGACAATAGTCTGAATAATGTAAATACTGTACATAATACATCATCTCAGAAATATAGACAGATACTTAATTCCCGAAGTTGTTAACTGTGTGCATTGTAGCACTATTCATTTTACATGTGTCTATTGGCCATTGCTGTTTCCCTATACCAGCTGATTTCATCCCACTGTGAATTCAGTATTTGTCCTGGAGGGCTGGGAGATGGTCCTTTATCATGCAACCATACAACATCATTGCTGGAAACATGTCCAGCTCTTGGACCGGGTGTTACAGTGTGTCAATAATAATCTGGCTGCACGATCACAGCATAGGCAGCCATAGTTGTCAATACCGTCTGTTCGTATTCATTTAGCTGTTTTGATGGCCAGTTCTGCCCATCCATTGTTCTGTGGGTAGTATGCTGATGATATACCCCAATTTTCCAGGGACATGTTATACTCCTGGGAATTGAACGGTGGTCCTCCATTGGACAATATTTCTTCCAGTGCACTGTATGTGCAGAACCAGTTTCATAGGGTGTCACATGCAGCTCTGGCATTCCCAGAAGACATAAGGGTGACCTCTACCCATCCCATATATTGATCTGCATTAACCATATAGTTTTTCCTTGCAGGTTGAAGAAATCCATCACCGTCTTCTGGAATTTAAATTTAGGGTTCGACAGTGACATCAATGGTTCCCTGGGTTGTGATGGGGTCATTATGTTGCATATTTTGCATTGTGCTTGTGTCTGACAAATACTTGCATCTAGCCCTGGCCAAAACAGTCATTGTCTGCCATTAGCCAACATGCCATTAACACCCTGATGTGCAGAGTGGAGTGATTCGAGTACTTCTCCTCGTAGTTTTCTGGGTATGAGTATTTTATTCTCCACCATAGTTGCTCATTCCAAGCAGTATAACGACCGCCCCCCCCGCTTTATAGGCCAAAATCAGTGGATTATCTGTGGCAGTTCATGCCAAGACTTAAGGAATCCTTTCTGTATGTATTGGAAGTTTTTTTTTTTTTTGTGTGTACCGCTTTATGCAGCCCTCTGGCTGCAACAAGTCTTCTTTGCAATAATAGCTGCCCTTCTGTGGCTGAGTTGAGTGTCTCAGCTCCTACCATGTCAAATACTAGTCTGTTCACCCCAGGAGTGCATGTCATTCTCGGCTTGTTCCATATAACTGTCAGGTCTGTCAGCTCAAACATTTCTTTGTAACTGTTCCATGTATCGATAAATATCGCCCAGTCATTGTCAGTTGAGTCCGGTCCTATTGTAGGTCAATCGTTTTTTTTATGTGGAATTTGTCTGACTGGCCACAAAATCCTTCCTTTTGTTGGGCGATATTTTCTTTTTGTAACTCAACAAGTTGTTGCATATACTGCTGGTCTACAGCTGGTTTCCTCTCCATGCTTCAAATCTGAATTTTGTATCTTGGTAATTTTCCGTAGTCTTATACAGTGTAGCCCGGATATAAGAGAAACCCGGATATAAGATAGATTTTCTCTGGTCCCAAATTAGAGCCTGTGTTAATGTATATAAAATAGACCAAACCCGGATATAAGATACTTCTCCGGTCCCGACAACTCTTATATCCGGGTTACACTGTACAAAAAATCCTATCAGTGACACCATGTAAAGTGCCAGAGTGACGAGTGTAAAGTGTTTGCCAGTCAAGAACTGTTTTCCTACTATTTTGTAAGGGCTTGGTGTCATTTACCAGCTGCTAGAGCGTCACACATGGGCAGGTTAATCCAATATTGTTGGGGGGGGGGCTACTAATCGTGTGTCAAAGAATGTCCCTCTACATTATCCGTCTGACATATTACTCTATACAGCTTCTTCCCTGTGGAACTGACTCCCAACAGGATGTTTCCTTGATCACTACACCTGTTCAAAGCTTGGGTTAACAGTTATCTTCCTATGCACACAAATAGCCTCCAAACGTAACCCTCTACCTTGATTGCCCCTGGGCCTTGTAAAGTGTGAACCTCGCTGCTAAAAAAAAAAAAAGTTTGAAATCAGGGTTAATACCTCTAATTTTTGTGACAAACTTTACAAATAACTATGGAAAAATGGTATATATCTCTAAATTTTAGTGTCTTTTCCGTTTCTATCGTCTCATTCTTCTCTTGGATCTTCTTCCTTTTTATCGCCATTGTCGAATTTCAGTTTTCTTTGTTCAGATCCCAGAAACATTCCACTGAAAGCTAAATACTCCTGTCTCTCTAACAAAGCAGACTTCTTAAATAGCCACAAATCGGCTCTAAATTCAATAAAAAATTTCATACTCTGGAGACATAAAGTTCCCCATTGGTTTTGATTCCCAAATTGTATCTCTTCTTGCAGACTTTATTTTGGTGGGTCTTCAGACTATCAGACTTGAGCCACTTTCTTTTAAAAATCTTTGAAAACCAAATTTGATTTTTTTTTTTTTTTTTTTTTAACCATCAGATCTTATGCAGGCAAAACCCACAAACAGTTTACCTTATTTTTTACGTTTACCTTTTAATTAATTTTTTTTATAATTTTAAATTTCATTTTTATTATAATAATTTTTATAATAAAAGCCAGATTTAATTTAAAACCAATTAATATTTTAATAAACTTTTGACAATGGAAGTTTATTTCATTGCTAAATTAAGTTCTACTTGGCAATAAAATATTTAAATAAAGTAGTAAACTGATGTCATTTATTTTAAAAAGTACAATAATTTCAACACGATTTCTCCTGACTTTTAGTTTATTCAAAATATTACTAATTTCATATTTAAATTAAAATATTACTTATTGATAAATATGACTTTTAACTTTAAAAGATATATAAAATAAATTAATTTAAAATAATACTGAAGAAAAATTAAATGAAAACTTAGCCTATGTTCTTTAATTATTTCCTCCCAAAACACGTAAATTAGGAGGACATTTCCTATGACTTTCTCTTCCAGTACTTAAATACTGTACACTGTGTACAGTAATAAAATTAAAAAATATTTTTATTGCAGTGTATCTTTCTTGTCTGATTTTGAATCTTCTCGAAAAACATTTTACATCATTTTTTAAGAAAATCTAGTTCAAATATAACATAATCTTATTAAAAATTATAATTTTTCCACCAAAATATAATAAATCTTCAAGCTTAAAGTTTGTTTAGTTTACCGAATACTACTGAAAATATATCGTTTTTAAATTCCAAATAGAAATCACTATCACATCTTTATTTAAAAACTAATTTAAAATACGTTTTTGTGATTTAAAATAAAGTTAAAAAAAAAAACATAAAAAAACGCTTTAGTTTCTGTATTTTTTTATTTCCGGAAGATTAGCAAATTCTCTTTCATGCTGATCTGACGCGAAATCTTCATCTTCAATCAAAATAAATCGAGAAAATGTTTAAAGAAAAATATTTCTTAATTTATAAAGAGATTATCATTAATAAATGACAATTTTTTTAAAAAATTATTGCTATTTATTTAAATAATTTTATAATTATTGCCATATCTGCTTATCTAAAAATGAAATAAAATTACATAATTCTACAGATCATCTAATCTATTTTGATTTTTCATATTTTAATTTATTCCAGTTTTTTTTTTCTTTCTTTCTTGTCTTTCGTTTTGGTTAGTGTACAATTCCTATCATATTCTGTGTATTTGCTTTTAAAACAAACGTAAATTCTTTGAGAAGTAATTTCCTTATTTCACACTTTTCATAATTTTTTTTTTATGAAATAATTTAACTTACAAAAAAATTGCTTCGCGGGCAAAAAGACATTTAAAAAAAAAATCTGAAACGACACTTTTATTCTTATTTTGCCTTTATTTTTAATTTAAAAAATGTAGCTGCAGGATCTTTCCTTTCTTTCTCCCTCCCCCACCATTTTTTGTAGCTTTTGTTTAATCTTTTTCTTTTTAATCTGCCATGCTAGCAACCGACTCTTTATCGTGTGACCTGACCTAGTTTCTGTCTTTCCGCGTTATTCTAACAAGTGTCACCATAACGACGTGGATTTCTCAAACTTTAACTCCAATCTTCCGCCTGCCTTTAGGGCCAACCAACAAGGAAATTGCTTGTCAGTCATTTGCAAAAATACTATTTCCGTTACTAACCCCTTACCTTGGCAACCTCACCGAGTCGACATATCTTAATTCTTATTCCCTGATCCAGTCGTTAGGTGTGTGATTCTCTGTACTGTTTAACTGGCCCGTAAAAACTTTCTGTTGAATTACACTCAAAACTAAAAAAGGCATAGGATTTTGCATGGCATAACCCGTATCTTACTAGTCTCTGGTTTTCTACGATTTCACATCTCTGTGGAGCCTGTGCCTACTCTAGTGAATGAAATGCTTAATGTTGCTAATAATAATGATAATAAATCTTATGGAAACTGCAGTTGAAGGATTTTTACATCCAGCATTTTTTTTTAACCTCACAGCAAATAAACAAACAAATCACAACTATGAAACAAAAGTTGAACGTTCTGGTTTCATGAAATGTAGCCTCAATCATAATTAGATTATTTAAATGAATGATGTATTTTTTAAAAATCAATTCGATGAAAAATTAATTCGTCAGCGTTGAAAAAATTATGCAAACATCAAAGAAAAAAAAAAGCACTTAGGAATTTCGTCGGGACTAATTCAAAAGTGAACCGCTCTGACTCATAACCATAATTCGCGCGTTTTTTTTCAAACTGCTATATAAATTAAAGAAGCCATTATCTCGCGCGCATGCGCGTTGTCTATAATAAGATACTTTTGAGGTAAAAGAGTGCCTTGATTTCTACACATCCTGTCATGTTAGAAACAGGGAAGAAAGTCAATACATATTCTTTTTAGTCATTAATTCTCTATAGCCATTTGTACTTTTGACCTGAAGTGCGACAGTTTCGTTGTTTAACTTGACATGTTTTTACATCCATTTTTTTTTTACCTAATTTGCACAAATTAAACTTCGTATGACCTCTAGTATGACTATTCCTGAAACAATTTTTTTTTATGTCCATAAAATATATATAGGTACGTTCTTTGACATTTAAAATTGTGCAAGACTTGTTCTATTTACATTATCTTCCGCGGAATTGAATCTGCTCGTTTTTTAAAGGATATTTTTTTTAAAGGTGTTACTCCTCAAGTTTTTATGACGGTCTGAATTCGTAGCCGGATAGTCACAGAAAAAAAGTCACAATTTATATGTTAAAAACACTGAATATAAATTATAAAGATAACAGTTCGAATTCTTCATAAAATCAGATAAAAAGTCACAGGAAAAAGACAACTTTGGCACTGTTTCTGCGTCTTTCTTTAATACAGTGTAACCCGGATATAAGAGATTTTCTCTGGTCCCAAATTAGAGCCTGTGTTAATAAATCAAAATAGACCAAACCCGGATATAAGAGAAACTCGGATGTAAGAGACTTCTCCGGTCCGGACAACTCTCTTATATCCGGGTTACACTGTACATGTCGGTCAGTTATGAGCCATGCGTGATACACGCTTAAGCGATCAGGTATCTTTCAATACATGACTGACGAGGCAGATATTTTACCCGCAGTAGGTTGCCATTTCTTTTCTGCGGTAGACTAGTTGCCATCCAAGGCTATAGAACCCGGTCTGTCCTGCTCTTTACCCATAGCTGGGGAGGGGGAGAAGAGGATTCACACCTTTCCCAGGGGTGTTAGCGCATAAGTGAATGCAATGGATTTGACTGGAATTCAAACTCGGCTCTCCGATTCCACAATCTGAGCTGCTATCCATTTCTCTAAATATTTAGCATATAAATTATAACTACAGTGTAACCCGGATATAAGAGAGTTGTCGGGACCGGAGAAGTATCTTATATCCGGGTTTGGTCTATTTTATATACATTAACACAGGCTCTAATTTGGGACCAGAGAAAATCTCTCTTATATCCGGGTTTCTCTTATATCCGGGTTACACTGTATATAAAAATGAGTAGCCAAAATTGTGGCTTTTTCTATGGACATGGCTATATCAATTGCTATTATGTTGGAGAGTATTGCTTCTTATTACTGACGTTGTGGGTTAGCCCACTTGTCTTCGCCAAAAATGCCCATTAAGCGATGTTATTTAAGTTTATAAAAAAGCAAACATTTCCTTTTCTTTTTTTCTTCTTGCTTCCATATATAGTTGAACATAGATGAAAAAAACGCATTCGTTTCCTTGGTCCACTAACTATCGAACACTCTTTCTCTCTCACGCACACACAAACGAGCACATTTTTATGGCTAGTTTTAATGTCTTTTCCTTTGATTTCAATTGTGTACATATGTAATTCCTTTTGATAATTTGTTTTAAGTTTGTTTCATGAAAGAATAATATTCAGGCATTACTGTTTATCTGTTTTAAAGTATCTGTTTTGTTTGTTTTTCCAAAACAAACAAAAGCTCAAGGTAAACAGCCTCTTTGCATCGTCATTCCATACATTTTTCCAGGAATAGTAAAGTTTTCTGTGGCATTAGATTTCTTTCTTCATGACAAAAACATCTCACCTATTTTATTTTATTTTTTTTTTTTTTAGTAGGGAGGACATTATTATACAGAACATATTCCCTGATAGTCTTGATAGTACCATGATGGGTGTCAAAAATTCTAAAAGCATGCACTGTAATATATATATATATATATATATATATCCTTTCACCTTTCATTCCCATCTGCTCTCGCTCCCAATCTTCTGTAACCCCATAGCCTTGATCGATCCACTATCTTTCTCCACATCATCTCCTTTACCACTCCTATCTGCTCTTCCTCCAAACCTTCTGTAACCCCCTGCGTACTAGTGGCTTCCAGCCTTGCTTGGGGTGATATGCTTAAAATATATATATATATATATATATATACTTTTTTATTTTAGGATATTACATCAAAAACATGTGAATAAAGCTACACAAATGCAATAATGCATTAGTAAATTTACTAACATCTGACGAGATGTGTTAATACACATTCTCCCAAATGAAGCTTCCATATTCACCGCTGAAATCTGTGCAATAAATTTGGCTCTTCAGATTGTTGATGCCAGCAACATAAAAGAATTCATTATTCATTCTGACTCAATCTCTGTCCTACAATCCATAAAAAATACACAACAGAATAACCCTCTTATTGCTAAACTGTTGAACAAACTGAACACCTTAACACATAGTAAAAAGGTGATATTTTGCTGGATCTCAAGCCATGTTGGAATCCAGGGAAATGAGAAAGCCGATTCATTAGCCAAAGCTGCTCTCAACATGACACCCGACCAAAACATCAAAATCCCATACACTGACCTAAAACATAAAATCAAGACAACAATAACACTAAAATGGCAACAACTATGGGACAAAAATACCAACAATAAACAATATCAAATAGCACCAATTCTAAAGGAAAGCCAATTGAATCTTAAAACAAGAAAAGAACAAACCACCACTGCTCGACTACGCATTGGACACACAAGACTGACTCACTCATTCGTACTAAAACAAGAACCTCCTCCTAAATGCTCCTGTGGAAAACAATACACCGTAAAACATATACTAATAGAATGTACAAACCTCACACACATCCGTAGAAAATTCTATAACGCGAAGAACATGAAGAAATTATTTGCAACAACTGAACCAAAAAATATATTGGATTTTCTAAAAAGAATTGGTCTCTTATCAAAGATATAGACTGATGTATAAACAACATATCCTACCTTTTATCATTTTTCAAATAAATTGTCCTTATCAAATGGAAATTCTTGATTTAAACAAAATACCTAGGATTATTTTGCAGTGTGCAAGCAAATAAGCTCTAAATGTTCCATACAAAATAGGCATTTAAAATTCATATAAACTGGATTTGGCATTAAATAACCCACAGTGGTTGATATGCCATAAAACCCAAACAAACAAACAAACATGATTGCATTTGTGTAGCGTTATTTACATGTTTTTGATGTAATATACTAAAATAAAGAATATTGCTCTATTATTATATTGAGCTCTCTTTTAAATTAATGTTACGAATGTCGGAATTTATATTCAGTTCATTCTCATGTATGTATGTATGTGTGTGTGTGTGTGTGTGTGTGTGTATGTATGTATATATATATATATATATATATATATATATATAGGTAGCAACTTTTCTTTTAAACATGTTTTATTGAATATGACAGACAAAGAAAATTTTATTAATTTCTATTGCGTTTTTCTATTCTTAATTTTATCTGTTTGGTGAGGGTAAAGAAGTGTCAAAATTGTTTGTAGTGTCCATTGTCCCAAATACTTTTAAACAAATCTTTATACATTTACAAGGGGTTTGTTATTATTTATTTCTTTGCATGGTTAGCTTTTAAGATGTAATTGCATTATTTTATTGGATATGAGAGTTTGAATAGACACCTTGTTTTTTAACAGTGTGAATTACCTGTACTCGCCTGTGCATTTGAAAGTCTTATGGGGGTCAGATACCCTCACCAATTTATATTAAACACAATTACCACAAAATATGAAACAAGAAGAAACAAAGGAAATTCAACAAGTTATACAAGTAAATAGAATTTATATAGATGACAAAATGTACAAAACAGGAATTCTGAAATTGACATGTCCTTTTGGATTCTTGAGTGAGAAAATGCTCTTGTTGACAAAATGCAAGTTATAGTTTAAAGTGTGTAAGTTTGGAGAATTTTAGTTAAATGTAGTTTTATGCGTATGTAAAATAGTTTAAAATTTTGCAAAAAAAAATGGGTATGGGTGTCACTCACTTTGTGACGTTTTGAGTATCTGTCTTCGTTGTTTGCATTGAATGAAGAAATATAGACTGTGGTTGTGTTAAGAAAATATTTTAACGTATAGTTTGGACTTCAGTGATGAGTGTAGTCCTGTAGCATATCTGCTTTTTCACCAAAATTTTCTCTAATTACCTTTTCCTTAATTGTTGTTTATTTTTATAAGCAATGTAATCCACGTGATAGGCTCAAGAACATGTTTAAATTTTTTGGCGCGCTGTACCTCGATCTAGTCAGAATAAGGTCAAACGTGTGGACGTAGGTGACGACATGCCATTCGTATTTCTGGGCCAATCAAATTACATTAGTTGTAATATTTGATTTGGAGCCTATTTTTTGTTCAGTTTTATGCGTTTTAAGACCAATATAGGATCTGGATTCTATAGTCTTGATAAAGTAAATGTGCCTTACCAGCAGAGTTGGAGCCGTCTAAAGTATGTTCTTCCCTTAAAAAAAGTATGGGCACATTTTCTTTAACCCTCAGATGTACAGACTGCTAGATATAATGCAAACTGTTTAAAAACAAAAAAATGGTTGTCTATGCATCCACTAGTATGGTAATGTCAGCCATTTCCCTATAAGAAAACATTTGACATTCATTGACTTATCCGTCAGTACTGCTTTTGGTTGAAATTTATAAAATCTTTCTCTTAAATTTTATAAATCTTTCCCTCAAAACTCTTTGAATGTTTTTTTTTTTTATCTGTTTCACCCCATAAAGGGCAGTATAGCCACAAAGACACAAGGGATTACTGGGTGTGGAAGAATTAGAAAACAAATATTAATAATGAGCGGGAAGAGGAAAGCGTAATCAAGAGGACAGTAGATAGCGATTGACATTGCATTTAAATTTTCACAGATTAAAGTTGGCTGGAAAAAATGGAGCCAGAAGGGAGTTCCACATGTGAGAAAATCAACTGTTAGCATAGAACTTACAGCTACATCTAGACAGCTCAAATGTAAGTTGATGAGATCTCGACGCCAGTCTAGCACTGTGATTAAATAAAAAAAAAAAGTCTAGGTACCATAGCAAAGAGCGCATCTGAACAATTAGCATGAAAGTAAAAGGCAAACAGACGCACCTTATGGTGGTGGGCAAGTGACTGAAGCCAAGATGATTGATAGATTCATTTTCTTAGGCTTTGTCGGTTATTTAATGTATTTAAGGCCGGAAAATATTTTTAGATTCTATTTTTTTTTTTTTTTTTGATAATAATGATTTAGTGCTACAGGACTTACTAATTAACCCATAGCTGGGGATAAAAGAGGTAGATTCATATCTTTCCCAAGGGTGTAAGTGAATATAATGAACACAACTCCTATTGGAACTTTGCTCCCCAATTAACAATTCAGAACCATTATCCATTTCACCACCCACACATTCAACCTTATAGCACCTGGTATTCCCAAACAGTTACCCATCAACATACTGACCAGGCTTGATGTTGCTTAACTTTGGTGATTGTACTGATTTACCAATAACTGTTCTTTGTACTTCAATTTCTGTCTGAATATTTGGGATGTGGAGTTATCATTATTTACACATAGACTATTATCCTCATCTTTGTTGTTATTATCACAGTGTTTCAGCTATTGTGCCCTCCAGCCTTCAGCAGGTGCTTATCAATCCATACAGCCTTCAGGGAATTTCAAAATGAACCCTTTATTTAATTTATGTTAGTAGATTATTCTCGTTCTGCTGACCATGTCTAGGGATATGTCGTCTTGTTCTTATTTAGTACTGCTCGGTGTTTGCACCATTTCCACTGAGTTGAATTCATCTTCTAATTATGATTCCACTGAATTCATGAACAGAGTGCATTAATCCACTAGAGAAGATCAGCAGAATGAGAATAATCCCCCCCCTGTAGATTAAATAAAGGGTCCAGTTCAAAATCCCATGTAAGTGACCTGGATCGACAATCACCTAATGAATGACAGAAGAGTCACAATGGCTGAAGTGTTGTCATAACAAAGATGAAGATAATTGTCTGCATATAAATATTAGTATTGGAAATTTTGTAAAAGTTTGGACCCTCAAAAATGTCCTGTCAGCCAAATGATCCTACTTCAAAAAAAAAAAAAAAATGAACTTGAAAATTTAAATCATGATACTCTGTAAGCAAAAAATATATTAAAATATTTTTTTATTGTGTTGGTGACAAGGCATCAATGTTTGGTGTCGGCAATGGGAGATTTGCTGTTTGGTGTTGGTGATGCAGATTTGTTATTGACTAAGATATAATCAATTGAACCACCAGTCAAAATATCATCATCATAATCAATGTCATCGATTTAATTATCATCACTAATTTTCCTTGTCAATGTGTCAACATCAGAATGAAATCCACATCATCATCAGTCCATTGACTGTTTCAATCCTCTTGGGGGAGCCTAAAGGATGTTATGTTGGTGGTGGCTCTCAGGAATTCTGGTACTGTCAAGTCTATTTGCTCGTTGATGTTGTCTGACCAGCTCTTCAGTTGATGTCTCTGCTTGCCTCCACGTTCATCAGTGCCTTGCATGATGGTCTTGCAGAAGCTATTATGCCATGTGACGTAACTAAACCATGTTAGCTTTCAATGCTTTTTAGTGGCAACCTGATTTTCCTGTCAGCCCATGATACTTTTGACTTTGCTCCATACATGGTCATTGGTTTTTGCTCTCAGTAGGAGATGCGAAGGAACTTTCTCAAGCATTTGTTCTTGAACGCCTGGATCCTTTTTTCCTGCCTCAACCAAGATTGTCCAAGTCTCACACCCATAGGAGAGGGATAGATACAACCAGCAATTTGTAGAGCTTGATCTGGTCTGAAAGCTGATGTTGCTTTCAGACCAGACTTCACGAGAGGCATGAAGTTTAAAAGTGACGATGAAGTCAAAAGTGTTGTGAGCGACTGGCTGAGACATCAGTCCAAAAATTTTTACGCTGAGGGAATACGGAAGCTTGTGCACAGATGGGAAAAGTGTGTGACAGTGCTGGGAGACTACGGTGAAAAAAAAGAAAAGTAAGCTTCTATCTGTATTAGAAGTCCTTATACTGAAAAATTCCCCTTATTTATTGACTGACCCTTGTACATCCTTTCCAGTCTGGCTGTTGCTGCTGTGGTGATCCACGTGTATTGCAGATGCCTTTTTTTGACAGTGTTGCTCTCGAGTATTTTAAGATGGACACTTCCTCCAGTAATTCACTGACCATGGTGACACCAACACTGGTGTTCCTTGTTGTATTCAACATTACTTTGGATTTATCTGTGTGGAGTTCCATTCTATATGCGCCAACTCTCTTAACAAGTTTGTTAGTCATGTGTTGCAGCTCAGTCACTTACCACCATAAGGACAATCTTGTCTGCAAAATGCAGGTTGCAGTCAAGTCTACCACCAACAGAGAAAAGTGATCTGGTCATGGAGGGTTTCCTGCATAATTCTCTCCAGAAACAAGTTGCTGGGAGTAGGCATTTGGAAGAAATCGTCCACTTGGTTGCTCAAGAGAACTTCACAGGTGGCATAGGGTTATCGAAGGCCTGGATGAGTTCTTCTTCTGTGTTGAAGCCTCTGCAGACATACCGGAAGCTATCATGCCAAACCCAATCAAATGTTTTCTGAAAGTCAATGAAATTGTGGAACAGGTCCCCCTTGTTTTGCAGATGTTTTTCGATGACACTATAGCTGAAGATTTGTTCCACTGTGCTTTGTCCAATGCTAAAAACCTGCCTACTCTTCTGACAGTAGTTCTTCAATTTTGGATTTCAGGCAGTTGTGAAGAATGTGGAAAATAACGTTGCTGGGGGGTGACTGATGAGCTTTATTGTTCTATAATTCTGGCATTGCTTGATGTTACCCTTCTTTGGCAGGGTCAGCACTAGTGACAGGGTCCACTCTTTAAGCCACTTCTTCTGTTCCTAAATCTGCTAGCATAGAGCTGTTAGGGCCTTGACAGTTTCTTCACCTCCATTTTTCACGAGTTGAGAAGGTACATTGTCCACTTCAGACATGCCAGGTTTCAGGCTCCTTACTGCTGCTTCTGCTTCCGTCTTCAGTATTAGTAGACTGTTTTCACTTTCTGTGAGGCACTGGTCAGCTCGTATTTACCAATCTCCCCACCAGGAAGGATGTGGCACAAGGCCGATTTTTATGTGGAGTGAATTCGAGCACATAGGCTTGGGAAAAATTCCCCCGTTAGACCCCGCATACACAAGGTCGGGTTTGTCAACCTCCCTAGATCAGATTCTGCCCTTTGGCTTAGCTTCGTCTGGGTTCCTTTCTGCCCGAAGGCAGAGAATTCGACATGTGTACTGTGATCATGGCAGTGAACTGCCTGTTGCAGTTTTTGGTCCACCTCTTCAGAACTTCAACTCTATCGGTAGCTTGCCATCTTTGTCATCTATGACAACTGTTCTTGGCTGGCTGGTTTTGATGAGGAATATGAGGGTATTATAGGCCTTTCTTGCTGTCAACTGATTTTATGCCCTTCTTGATGGTGCTGCACTGCTTCTCTATCCATTCCTCTTTGGATACTTGTAACTTTCTAACTTCTCATGAAAATACCATGAAGAAAATGGTTATCATAATCAATGTTATCTTATTCCTCATTATCAATACCATTGGTTTCCTGACTATTGATACCATTCTTATTTTACCATTACCATCAACACAATCATCATCTTTAGCTTTTTAAGTCAATATTTACAGAAATGGTCTATACATATAAAATACATTTTATCATAATTATATAGATATAACTTAAGTATTGTTTTTTAATGTTTAATATCAGGACTATCGCCATTACAAAGTTACACATAGCAAACAGTAGTGCTTGATAAATTTTCAGATATGCTTGTTCCACATCACAATGCATTTTGTAACCATGCTGATAAATTTCAGGGAAAAGGATCAGTGGATGATGCCAAATGTAATGGAAGGCCAGCAAAGCTATCAGAGGAGAAACTTTTGGATACTTCTGACAGTATGCAGTCCAAGAAAAACATTACAAAAGTTAAAGCAGCGGCAAGATATTTGTCTTGGAGCTGCTCATAAAGCTGTCAGACAAAAATTAAAATGCTTCCTATACAAAATAATGGCAAGAAACTGATAGCGGTGTTCAGAAACAAAATAAGACCCAAGTCTGTATTGATGCTAATGGGCATCACTTTCAACATTGTTCATAATTTTCATTTATATTCTCCTTCTGTATTCTATATTTAAACAAGTCAATTAATAAAAATAAATGCAAAGTGACTTTCTGAACTGTCATATATATATATATATATGACTGTTCAATCTTAAATGTTGTTCTACACCAAACTTAGAATTCAAAACCAACACTTTTATGTGTTTATTTGCATATTTATATGTTCATATATAAGGATCTTATTCTATTTTACTTTTTTATTATTTTATTTTTATTATTTTCTTTACATTAATAAGTATTATTATTATCATTATTATTTTTTATTTTCTTTGATATCTGGCGTTTACACATTTCTTTCCGGGTCCCGCCCAGGGACCTAAGGTTAGAAATGGCGTCATGACACTTTCCACTGCAAAGAAAAAAAAAAAAAAAATAATTATATAGATAAAGCCCTTCGTAAAGTGTGGGCTGTACTTGTCAGAACAATTTTTTGTATCGCTTTGAGGCATGGACTTCCAGGGATCCCTTCAATCAGCCTACTGGAATCTTTTCCAACCAGTCCAAGGGCTCCAACTACAACAGGGATTGTTGATGTTCCCATGTGCCACATTTTTGAGATTTCTATTTCAAGGTCCTTGTATTTTGACAGTTTTTCGAATATCTTCAAAGATACATTGCAGTCTGCAGGGACTGCCATATCAATAAGGAGGCACTTATTTTGTTTGTGGTCTTTAATAACAATGTCTGGGCGGTTGGCTTTGATTGTTCTGTCAGTGTGTATTGTGTAGTCCCATAGAATTGTAACAGGTCCTATCTCCGTAACCGGGTCAGTGTGGTGTTCGTACCAGTTTCTTTCAGTTTCCTTCCCGTAGGAGTTGCAAATTTTCCAGTGCAGATATTGGCCCACTCTGTCGTGCCGGGTTTTATATTCAGTGGGTGCCAATATCATGCAACCTGATACAAGATGATCAATGGTTTCTGGATATTTATCACAGAATCTGCATTTTGGGCTAACATAGTATTTTAGTATTATTATTATTATTATCATTATTATGCCTTATTTTATCTTATTTTGTAATATATTTTACAGTATATTACTGTATATTTTATTTTATCATGGCATTCTTTGCTGCTGATATAATTATTCGAGTTAGTATTATAACTATCGGCAACTCCCTTAATTTTGAAAAAAAAAAAAAAAAAAATTCCCCCCCGATTTCCTAATGTCCTTTCTTTGTTTATTTACGTTTTTAAAACCAGCGTCTCCCTAATTTAGAATTTGTATTTCTTATTTCAAACATTATTTTTAATCCTATAAGTTAATCTACACATAAATTCAAAATTAGAATTACAATTCTTTTAAATTTTTTAACTCCAATAATATTCCACCCCAACAATAATATATCTTGTTTGACACAGCATATAAACAAAAAGAAATATAATTCCAGCATTTGAAATGAAATGGCATGAAACACGAGTTGAGCAGTTAATGTAAGATATTCTGTGTATTGCTTAATAAATAAATATATATATATATATATATAGAAATATAGTCTTAAAGTGTGCTATATTTATGGGATAAAGTGCTCAATATCAGAGATAGAGCGTGTGTAAATATAAAAGTGGACATGGAAGTCAGCACTTAGACGCGACAGTCTGTTTCATGCTAGTGCAATCGTCAGGCGATTGCACTAGCATGAAACAGACTGTCGCCTCTAAGTGCTGACTTCCATGTACACTTTTTTATATATATATATATATATATATATATATATATATATATATATATATATATATGAGTGAGCATGTTACAGTAAAGATCTCATGGCGATCACATGTGCTGTATTTTGGTTAAAACAATGTGCATTGAGTCAAGAATCATGAAGTAGCAACTTTGGTCAAAATCGGTTTGAGGATCTTGAGTGAAAAGGTATCACACACATACGTCCTCTGTTTATATATATATATATATATATATATATATATATGGTAAACAATTTATAATAAATAGAATAAACAAATAAAATGTCTACTTGATTTTTACAGAGCTGCTGTCTGCTCATAAAAGGCTTAGATAGTAAATTGAATTTATTTACATATACATGATACTTAAAAGATGTTGCTTAAATTTCTAAAGAAAGTTAATTTTTAACATCTTTTTAATTTGTTCTTTCTTAAAGACATTATTTCATGATGGAATCTAATTTGAAACTCTGCAGTGATGTGTATTGAATAATCTTGATGTAATGAAAGATTTTCTGTTATGGAAAGGAATACATGTATAAAAAAGCTTTAAACATTTTAAGTAAATCAGTGTGACGTTATTTTGTATAACTGACCTCTCTAAATATTTGTCAAGGATTTTCATTATATATTCAAGACAAATATTTAGGTCAGTTAATTTACTTAAAATTTATTTACTGAAATTTTTTTATACACTTATTCCTATCCTTAACAGGAAAACTTTATGCAAACATTATCTAGCATACATAACCACATAATTTCAAATTAGATTACATCTTACAATAATGTCTTTAAGAAAAATCAAATGAAAAATAAACCAATGATGAAAAAAGCTTTCTGAAGAAATATGATATCTGTCAATTCAATTTACTATACAACCACCTGATAAGTGGATATCAGTTCTGCAAATTCTGGGTTAGTAGATAAGTCTGAACATTTTATTTTATTTGTGCACACACACACACACACACACACATATATATATAATTATAAAAAGGTTATTGGCCAGAGTTGAATTAGGCCATGAAACAGTAATATTAAAAAATGCTCAATGGATGTATAAATAAAATAAAAATTTAACATGCAGAGCTTTTAAATTTGAAAAAGAATTAGATGAGCCAATCACACTACCTTGGTTTCAGCTATTTGGTATTTTTAGGTGATCCAGGCCTAATAATTTCCTAACACTTTATTATTTAAAAATAAATATATAAATGCACAATGCAAAGCGTAATAGAAGGCGAGGGTATTGAAATTGTATCAGGTGGGGGGTTATATGAAATGTGCACGTTTTCATCCTGGTTCAAATCAACTCAGTAGGAATTTTTTTGTGTATATGCATTGTGTCATTATTTCTGATCTCTCATTCAGAAGGTTTTTTTCTGGTCTGGAAATGTTATTAACTTTTCTTCTTGGCAAAGATTGCAGTTTGTTGCAAGGTTTCGCTTTTTATTATTTCCAAATTTACAGTTGGATCTTAGGTATTTTTTTCTTTTAATTTCCATTCATGGCTGGCTAGTCTGGTAGAATTGCAAAGTCTTTCTAGTTTGAATGAGGACTTGTGAAAATACTGTTTCATTTTGAATCTGTCTTCAATACATCCTATGTAAATTTTGGTTTGGCAATTTCTATCTTTTGCTTCTGCTTTATAAATTATTCTTTCTGTTTTGCAAACTCCATCTCTTGGACATTTACTTTTATTTCTACAGTTACATGTTTCACTGTTAACAATATCTTTTTGCACGTTAGTTTTGAAATTCTTAGCATTTTGTTTTTTTATTGTGGTTTCTAAATTACTAGAACAACTGTAGCTTAATTTAACTGTATTTTTATTAAATATCTCGTGTAATTCAGAATTTTTTGGAAAGTGTTTAAGTAATTTGAAAAATGTTCTCCCTATTTTACATTTGATCTCAAAGTTAAAAGCGGGGGTTAAACGAAGTAATATTTTTTTCTTTTCTTTGAATTGTTCTTCATTTGTTGTTTTATTTGAGTTTTCAATTCCAGTTTAGGTTCATGTCCCGCTTCTTTCAAAGTCTTTTCATATGCTTTCTTTTTATCTTCGAAAATTATTTTACCAGAGGAATTTCTAGATAACCTTTACCCTATACTTTTAGGGATGTGCTTTATTATACTTGCAGGCAGGCGGGGGGGGGGGGGATGCAGCATTCATGTAATTGCCGTAAATTAATATTATTCCGCAAACTCATCACCTTGAAAATGGTAGTCGATATGAATAAGAAAGTTGTCCAATATTTGGATGGAGAATTAAATCTACAAACTGGCAGTGTTAGGAAATTATTTAGCCTGGATCACCTGAAGATACCAAATAGATGAAACCAATGTAACATGATCGGCTGTTCACCTAACGTTTTCAAATATATATCCAATTGTAATGAGAACAAAAAATAATATATAAATTCTAATGTTCACAGCAATAAGTTAAGAGGGTTCAATACCAATAGTAGAGCAACAATTATTCCTTATAATTTTTTCATATAAACAAAAACAATTTGCTCACTACAAAGATGCAACTTTGTTTTGGGGCATTTATTTGCACCTCGACTGGTGAGAACCAAAATGGTTATGAACAATTTTGTTTGTAAGCAGGTCACATCTGGAACATCACTTCCTTTTTTCTATTTGTTTAAAAAAAAAAAAAGGTACATTTTTTAGAGTGGACGTATAGGGATAAAGAAAAGTAGGAGAGGCAAAAGGGTAACAGAATGAAACAATAGTGTTTGTTGATATCAGTTTGCTGAAGGTTTGTTGAGGTATTCGGGTGGAGCCATCACCTAATGTGATCAACAATTTGAAACAATCCAGCACGTTCAAGTCCTCGGCCATGATGACTTGTGACTTCGTACTAGCACAGCTATCGATGATCCACAAGAGTTCCATCTACCCAGTTTCACTCACAAGGCTTGGATCAACCCATGGTTTGGTTTTCAAGCACTTTCCAAAGATGACACATGCTGGGATTGACCTTAATCCAGTTCGCTAAAATCAGAAAGTCGCTTCCCTGACAAATCGACCATGGTGAGATTCAAACTCGTGTCTCATAGTCAGAAAGTGTACATTCTAACCACTCAGCCATGTGCCTATATATATATATATATAAAAAAATATTAGTGGTCTATATATATATATATATATATATATATATATATACATATATATATATATAAATTTTCAAGAGGATAGAATCCAGATAGAACTCAATGTCCAGGACAGTGTAAGAATATAATATAAAAGGCTCAAACACTAATATTCCATGGTTATAATTTATAATTTTTAATAAATTATAACCATGGAATATTAGTGTTTGAGTCTTTTATTTATATACATATATCTTTTTGAATTTGTAGGTCTGATGAATTGGATCGTTTTTACGATTCCAATGGAATATTAGTGTTTATATCTTTTTACTATATCCTTACTCTGTCCTGGACATTGAGTTCTACCTGGATTCTATCCTCTTGGAATTATTTTTATACATATATGTATGTGTATATATAATTGCATATGTATGTGTATATTTACCACTAATATTGTCTATATATATATATATATATATATATATATATATATATATATATATAAAATCCAAACAAATCTGTTATTTTTTAATATATTTTTTCATTTTTCAAATGAGATATTGAGTATTATGCTTGAAGTTGTGAATAAACTGTCCTTAACATATAAGACAATGTAGAATTGCTAACAAGAGGAAAAGCTTACAGTACAAACTACAAATTGGTGACCTCATAATCAATCAAGTGCTGAGATTTAACTATCCGGATAGTGTTATACCCGGCAATGAAAAATATGACACAGAAATCTGATGGTCCATTGGAATAGCAAAAATTACCTTAAGTACTAAGAAACAGAAGGTGTTTGTTAGAAACAAAGAAAAGGAATACTAAACAGCTATGTAATATCAATCGTCCTACATGAGAGTGAATACAGGACAATTTTCTCACAAATGAAGAGGAGACTTAGAGCCACAGAGCTGTAAGGGATGTTGAGAATACTATGGATAGAATATATAAACAAGAAGAAAGTTTTAAGGAAAATAGAAACAAAAGATTTAGAACCAGAAAGAGTGATAAAATCTCTAGGACACATAATGAGGAAAAAGGGCTTAGAGAATCTAACACTCACAGAACATATTGAAGTTACGGAGAGCAGAGAGAGACATCAAGTACCTTATCTAAGAAGCTTGTGTAAATGGATGGCAGAACAGGGCTAGGGTTGGGGGTTGCAAGGGGACAGAATTTGCTTAGAACTCTAAAGGATTGGAAGACGTGGAGAGCTATAACCATATGCATCCTGAAGGGGCACGGGTCATAAAAAAAAAATGAACAGCTTTGTTGCCTTTCTCCTTGGTCATTTTGAAATATAAGAAAATTAAAATGGAAGATAAAATTATTTTTCTTAGAACACACTTCTGGGAAATTCATGAAAATTAAGGACAATACTGATTATTCTTCGCATATATATCATTCAATGCATAAACCTGTATTTAAAATATAAATAATGTGATTTCTGATTTCTTTTATATTATTAAAATATATGGATTATTCTGCATTTTGTTCCTAAACTGTGAAGATGATATTTTTTATAAGGAAATACTTTATAAATAATATTAATGCTTATTATGAATAAACAAGTAAAATAGAAAACACTTTTCTTTCTGTTTCAATAAATCAGGCAAAGAAATATATTAGAACAAGCTGAATATTTTATGGGTCTGAAAAGCTAACTGCTGTAGGATTTTGCTTTAAAGACACTACATCACATTCAATCTATTAAACCAAATGAAGTGAAATACATAAACATTTTACCTGCCTGAAGGTTGCAAGAGTGTCAAACATTAGTAGTGACTCGAGCTATGCCTCATAGAGGGTTGACACTGTGAAGTGTTTTTTGTTTTGTTTTGATAGCCTAAGGCCAGTGATTCTCAACTGCCATGCTGTACCATACTTGTGTGTGCTATGAAATATTGTCCCAGCATATATATATATATATATATATATATATATATGCAGCCAAAATGTTCAGAACGGCATTGTTTTCGTCAGAAAAGTAGGTATAAGTTTTTATCAAAGTTGTTTTATATTCTATAATTTTCACAGACAATAAATACCATATTACTTGTTATTGTCTGAGATTTCGGTTTAATTTGAGAGGCTAATACAAAAGTTATGGATGATTTAGTGATTTACTGCAAAACCCTTGGCGGCCAAAATGATCAGAACGGTTGCTTTTACTCCATGTTTTAGTATATTTAACCGGTGAACTCTAATTTTTTTTAATTTGTTTACGTGACGGTTCGTTTACTAAACATTAGTAAGAATATCTGCAGTGTACTTTGTTAATATAATGCCATTTACTCCGTTACCAATTTGTCAGCAGATTATTAAGCTTCGAAAGAAGGATAATTTAAGTATTGGGTCTATTGCAAAGATTGTTAACAAGTCAAAAAGTGTTGTTCACGGTATGCTTAAGGTCTCCGATGATTGTGGTCTGTGTGAAGCAAGAAAGTCTAAGGTAGGCCAAGAAAAACGACCAAGAGAGAAGATTGTGCTATGATAAAGTTGGTTAAAAAGGACAGATTTAAAACTGCTGCTGCTGTTTCTCAGGAAATGAGCATTGTACTGAAAAAAACTTTATCTCGAAAAACTGTCTCGTCGTTTAGTTGAACATGACCTACAAGCAAGAGCACCTGCAGTGAAGCCACTGATCAGCTCCAAGCATAAAAAGTGTCGTCTTACCTTTGCAACCAAACATGTGTTGTGGTCTCAAGAAAAATGGCAAACGGTGCATTTCAGTGATGAATCTAAGTTTGTTATTTGGCTCAGATGGGAAAAGGTACGTTCGTCGAAAAGTAGGTGAAAATTTGTCGCCTAAATGCTTTAAGACTAGTGTTAAATTTGGTGGAGGAAGTGTCATGGTTTGGGGGATGATATCTGGAGATGGTGTGGGCCCTGTGGTGTGATTACATGGAAAGGTAAATGCAGGAGTTTATAAACAACTTGTAAAAGATCATGTCTTGCCTGTGCTGAGAAATTCAACTAAGCAACCACCCATATTCATGCAGGACAATGCCCCATGTCACAAGGCTAAGGTGGTCATGAACTTCCTCAAGGCTGAAAAGGTTATTGTTATGGATTGGCCTGCTCAAAGCCCAGATCTCAATCCTATTGAAAACGTGTGGAATATTCTAGGAGAACGTTCGAAAGCCAGAAATCCTAAAACAACCGAGCAATTATGGAATGCCCTTCAGGAAGAATGGAATAAGATCACCCAGAAAGAAATTGAAAATTTAATTTCCTCATGCACTCGAAGATGTCAAAGTGTGATTGAAGCTAAAGGGCTTCACACTAAATATTAAATAATTCCAGTATTCTCTGTCATTTTTTATTATTTTGTTATTTTTTCAACCATTCTGATCATTTTGGCCGCCATGAGTTTTGCAGTAAATCACTAAATCATCCATAACTTTTGTATTATCCTCTCAGTTTACACCAAAAGCTCAGACAATAACAATTAATATGGTATTTATTGTCTGTGAAAATTATAGAATATAAAACAACTTTGATAAAAACTTATACTTACTTTTCTGACGAAAACAATGCCGTTCTGAACATTTTGGCCGCAACTATATATATATATATATATATATATATATATATATATATATATATATATATAATGTGTGTGTGGGGGGGAGTAGTAATGGTACAGCAATAGTATTTGAATAAATAAGTATTAAACTTTTTCAAATAATTCTATTCAATGTTTTTCGATTGCGTTATTTTAAATACTTTGTTTTAATATTCATTTTTAAAAAGTATTATCTTATTAAGAGATCAAAATAAAACATTCAATAATACCCATTGAAACATTTTAGTTTTCAGTACAAAAGGAATATTCCACATTAGCTATGATGAGTTAGAAGCCATTATTAAAGTGCAAGATAAATAACACGATCAGAATTAATAAAGTTTGCAGTGAAAAGCAAAAAGGATTAAAAAGATGAAACAGCAAAAATCATTCAAGCAAGCAATATAGTTAAAGCAAATCAAAATTGATAAAAAGGCAAAAGAATTCTCAGACTATGAGTTGGTGTTTGTAGAGCAAAGCAAGGTCAACCAAGCAAACACGGTATGTCTGTCTAGTAGTTAAGGCAGATCTGGTCTGAGCCATGTCAAAATGCAAGCTGTCCCATTTTATTGGCTACGAAAAATATCCCATCATGCATTCTGTGTTCTTCTGACTATAAGAGGTGGAGGGGGAAAACTTTTGCAATCATTTCCATCCCATCTTGGGAAATCAACAAGATAAAAGGCTTTATCAGTTTATTGAAATTTTCTTATTTATGTGAATTAGGTTTGTCAATTCTAAAAAACATAAAAAAATAAGAAGCAAGAATGACCGAACTGAAGAAGAGAACAAAGAAGCAAGAATGACCGAACTGAAGAAGAGAACAAAGAAGCAAGAATGACCGAACTGAAGAAGAGAACAAAGAAGCAAGAATGACCAAACTGAAGAAGAGAACAAAGAATCAAGAATGACCGAACTGAAGAAGAGAACAAAGGCCTGAATAACAAAGACTTGCTTATTCCGTCTTATGCACCCACTGGCTGCTCCTCTGTTCGTTGCCAAGGTCGATAACAAAACACATGTAAAGAATGATACCTGGTTGATCCAGCCAGTAGTCATATGCTTGTCAGAAAGCTTAAGCCATGTAAGTGTAAGTTCATGCCATACATTAGAATGGGTGAAACTGCAAGTGGCTCAGGAACCAGATGTAATCCTCAGGACCGTGATCCTCCTCGAAGGCGATGGATAACTGTGGTAATTCTAGAGTTAATACATGTGACACAGAACATGATCAGTTGGCACGATGTCATCGCCTGTGTGCCATCACGGGTGATGGCACTATATATTAGATTGAGACCAATGCACATCATTCTGTCCGCTTGCTGCTGTTGTCATCATTTTCCTCCCTCCTGCAGGTGGGGCAAGTGCACAGTGTTGTATCAGTTGGACCAAAAGGCAACGTCCTCAGCTTTGGTGAATCTGGGTAACTCACTGGTTGATCGCACTGGCTTTTACACCTGGTGACAGATCTCTCAAGGGTCTGCCCTATCAACTGCCAATGGTTGATTAAGTGCCTTCCGTGGTTACTATGGGTAACAGAGAATTGAGGTTTGATTCTGGTGGGGGGAGGATGAGGGTCTGCTTATCACATATTCAACCAAACATTGAAAAATCATGAAAAAAAACAGGCACATGTTTCACACTAAATAAGCTGCACAAATAGTTGAACAGAAATATTGAAATAAAGTAAGTCCATATTTGTGTATATTTTAAAAATCTATGCTTTTAATTCATAACATAGAAATGTATACCCTTTAAAAATTTCTCTAAGTGTGCTGTTACTTAAAAAGGTTGAGAAGCACTGGTCTAGGCAACGAGCACTGTTATTTACTGTTTAGGTAGGTGTTTGTTCTTTGTTCTTTTTCTTTTTTTAAGTTTGTAATTTTTTTCTTGTCTAATGTTTTCCTTAGGGTTCTTTTTTTTTGTTAGTTTTTTTGGCAGATAGTCTGTTGGTTGCACAAACATTTTGGATTTTTGTGTATGCCTCTCTCTCTGTCTCTCATATATATATATATATATATATATATATATATATATATATACACACACACACACAGAGAAGAACTCAAACACTAAGAAAAGCTCACTAATGAGAAGGCTGAACAATGCTTTAATAAAAGTGAAACACGTTAGATTGATAATCATTTCCTGTTTGTTCTTTATCCTATCATTCATTCATATATATATATATATATATATATATATATACACACACACACACACAGAGTAGGTATCTATCCTAGCAAAAATGTTTTCAACAAACGAAAGGGAAGGGGGTGAGAAAAGAAAGGAAAGTTGTCGGGGCTGGAGAAGAAGTCTCTTATATCCGGGTTTGGTCTATTATATATACATTAACACAGGCTCTAATTTGGGACCAGAGAAAATCTCGCTTATATCCGGGTTTCTCTTATATCCGGGTCACACTGTAGTTAATATATATAATCCCTCACTCTGAAATATTATATTCATATATATATATATATATCTATACGAGTCACTGCGTGCCGAATGTGGAAAATGGTTGGACGTGTCATGTGATTCCTATTGAGATTGGGTGTCGTGGGTTTCTGGGACATTCGGTCATTTCCTTCTTTTCAAAAATAGGCATCACTGGCCGTTGGTTGAAGAGCGTTTCGCATCACATTCAAAAAACAGTTCAGAATGCGTCACGTTGAATTTTGGTCGAGATCAAAACAAGCCAATAAAATGCGCACAACATCACGACCTAACATGCACAAGTGAAATATTTGCGTGGGCGTCTATAATGATTTTTACGAGCGCGTCAATAACAGCAAACACGTTCAGGAAACTTTCATTACGGACAGAAGCTGCAAAGAAGAACACTCGTTTTATTTATTTCATTACACGAATTTACAAAGAGGAAAGATCAATTAGCTTATCTTCATACCCTGCCTGGTGGCAAACGCTGCTGGTGGCGCCAGGGGTGACGGTCCCGACATAGCCACTGAAACCGTGATATCACCCCTGGTCGGCGGCTGATGAAGACAGGGTATTGCACGTGTCATTACACATTGTATGTTAAAAAAAATATATATATATATAATATAATATAAAAGGCTCAAACACTAGTATTTCATGGTTATAATTTATTACATTGGAATCGTAATCACTATCCAAATCATCAGACCTACAAATTCGAAATTTTTAAAATTTTGATTATAATTCCAATGTAATAAATATAACCATGGAATATTTGTGTTTGAGCTTTTTATATTATATCCTTACTCTGTCCTGGACATTGAGTTCTACCTGGATTCTATCCTCTTGGGAATATATATATATATATATATATATATATATATATATATATATATATTGTTACACATAAGTACACAAGATCAGATTTGTAAAATCATAGGCTGGTAGTTTTTTTAATTTTTTTATATATATTGAAAGTATCTGATCGCATAAGAGTAACTGGCTAGATAAAAATACACAAGCAATTTTTTTTTTTACCTTATAGATTCTTTTATTTTTGTTTTTGAACCTGCGATATGTTAAAAATTAATCATTTGTGCATTATTTTTCTATTTTATAACAAAATATATCTAATAAAGATTGAACTTTGACCAGTGCGTTTCTAGAAGATAATTCATTTAAAACATTCAATAAGTTCAAATTGGCAGGTGATCTCAGAAAGATTGCCAACAATCTATTGTTGACTGGGGTTAAGAAATGACTTGTTGATCTGAACATCTTCAAAACAAAACTGCTCTTTTAATCATCCGAGAGAACCTTTTTCACCTTCGATCAACATACCTGCGGCTAATCTCCAGGACAGTGACTTATTGTGTCTTCTGAAGCTCACGTTTTTTGCTGACATTCTAAAGATTATATTGAATCAATTGGTCTGCCGTGTTGTGCTGGACAGTTGTTCTCAAAAGAATCTATCATACACATTTATAAATCTATTATTCGTTCATGCATTGACTATTGCCATCACATCTGGTCTGGTGTCTGCTATATATTTAAAGCTTCTTGATAAAATCCAAAGAAATGTGCAGTGTTATTGGTGTTAACCTGGCATCTTGGCTTCAGTTACTTTCCCACTGCCTTAATGTAGCTACCCTGTGTCTTTTCTATAAATATTTTCATTTTAATTGACCTGATTCTTCTTTCGTATCTAGACTTTCACAAGGTCGATACTAACAGTTTTTCCCTTGTACTTCTGAAACACTTCCGGCTTTTTTGCCTTCCAGTCAAGTTTGAACTACATAAATTTAAATGCAATGTCAATCGTTATCTTGCATTTTCTTAATTCCTGTTCTTTCATTGTTCTCTCTCCTTAATAGTTTTCTTTTTCTCGTCTTCTCTCACATTGCGTGAACCATTGTCTTAGTGACTTTATTGCCTTGCTTGTGGTGAAGTTATTAAAAAATATCCAGTCTTTGTAAGTAAAGTGCTCAATATTAAGAAATGGAGCATTAAAAATCAAAGTAATAAAATATAGAATTATGAAACTTATCTTCCCAATTTCAAGTTTCACAGATTTAATCTACTTGTCAGGGGATTAAATAATTGCTTTAAGAAAGAACAAATTTTAAAGTTGACAAAAAAAGTTAATAGTATTTATGTAACCTCTTTTAAGCAACATGTTAATAAAAATTCTCTTGAACTGTCCAATCCTTTGATGAGGGGATTATATCTGCAGAACTTGGAGATGGAAAGATAAGTTTTTGAATTTTATGTTTTTTATATATATGAAAAAATATATATTTTGAAAGCTTCAAAGCCCAAGATTTATTAAAAAAAAAAAAAAAAACTCTATTTGTATACAGAGAAGTATTGTTGAGAAAATGATGGTGTGTGTGAAAATCTGAGAACATTAAAAAATATTAGAAACATTTTCAATATTATGAAAAGAAAAGAAAATTATGGAGAACTCAAAGTGATATAATTATTGTGTTGATAATTGAAAATGGGTGTTTGTAATTATTGTTATTTATATGCAGCAAATTAACCATTTTCATTCAATTCTTTGATGTTTTTTGTTGTTTAAAAATATTTCAACTTGCAAAAGCAGCAGTTCTCTCAAGAATGTATATATGTATAAAGACCAGATTGTATATTTATTATGGAAATCTCATCAATTAGGATGCTTTCAGTGCATTTACATCTTAATAAATTATTTTCTTTCTTAACAAAGATAGGATTTTTAATACTGAAATTGCAATTGAAATTATTAACCAAAATCCATCAGATAAAATTATTTTGTAGATGTCTTTTTGTTTTTATAAATTTCTTGAAGTCTCACCTATATAATTTAATGATCAATTGTTACATATAATATTATTTTAAAACATTTTTATGTTTTTTTTATAGATACAAATATTTAAGTAAATGCTCTGTTTATAATAAACAGTATTAATCAACATTTACCGGCCTGAATGTCCAAGAAATTTTCAAAGAAAATATTCGTCCTCCGACAGGAATCGAACCTGTATCCTATACGGAACCGTTATATAGCCAGATGTGCCTTTAACCGATTGCGCCACAGAGGATGAATATTTTCTATTATATATTATTTGGATATTTTTAATTACAGAGCTGGTATAACATGTCCATTTCTATTAACTATTATTATTTCCTTTGATTTTTGTTGTATTATTTTTAAATTAGTGGCTTTACTGTCTTGCATGGAGTGAGACTAAGGCACAAGGGGTCAGGGTGTGGAAGAATTAGGAACAGAAACATTAATAATGAGCAAGAAGAGAAAAGAGTAATCAGGAAGACAGTAGATAGCGATTGACATTTAAATCTTTGGCTGGAAAGCATGGAGCTGGAAGGGAGTTCCACAAGTGGGAAGTTCTAGAAATTAAACTGTTAGCAATAATTTACTGTTTTTAAATTAAAAAAAGTCTAGTTACCATAGCAAAGACCTTATCCAAACAATTACCATGAAAGTTATTATAGAAAAGACACACACATTTCCTTCCATCTGGGCCCCAACTAAAATTTTTGACCTTAGGTCAGAAATTGCTTCATGACATTTCACACTGAGCTTTTTTTTTTTTTTTTGAGAAAAAAACTCAAAAATTGCACACATTTTACATAGATAAAGCTCTTCTAAATGTGTGAGCTGTACTTATGAGTACAATTTTTTGTATTTCTTTAAGGCACGGTCTACCAGGAATTCAGTCAGAACATTTTCTAATCAATCCGAGGACTCCAAATACAACTTAAATTATTGATGTCCTCATGTGCCACATTTTTTAGATTTCCATTTAAACATCCTTGTATTTTGATAGTTTTTTTTTTTTTTAAAGATCTTCAAAGATACATTGCAGTTTGCAGGGACGGCCATGTCAATAAAAAAAGTATCTTCTGTTTTTGTGCTGGGCAATTAGCTTTGATTGTTCTGTTTCTATGTATTATGTCCTATAAGATTGTTACAGGTGTGAGCTCTGTAACCTGGCTGGAGTGTACAATGGCTGAAATGTGGATATGACAATAATAATGGGGACAACAGTCTGAATAATGTATATAGTGCATATAGTTACAATATCGCCTCTCAGGAATATAAACAGATGTTAAACTGCCAAAGTACATGAAAAGTCTATCAAATGTAAAAAATAAAGTGAAAAAATGTTGAATGTTTGGAGCTGAAAGAGGAAATTTTCAAAAGAGTATAAAAACAAAATTGGATATCATACAATATATTATTGTACATTATATACATTGTTTTTAAGATTTAAAAGATTTCTTTAAGGTGATTTTAAAGTTTTTTGAAGAGAAAATTAAGGGATAGTCTTTCTTTTTAAATGATTTTGGATAAATAGTTTTTGAACCTTTGTTGTGTATTTGAATTTTTTTTTTCTTTTTTTGAAACTATTCTGTATATTTGAAATTGTTTTAAAATGAATGTATATATATATTGTATATATATATATATATATATATATATATATAGTGTGTGTGTGTGCGCACAATGGGTGGGTTTGTTTTTGATTTTGTCAACTACACAGTATAGTAGGGTCAGTTGAGCCCCATGACACAATTCACTCCACCAGAAATTTGGTAACAGCATGCTGTACTGCTTGGCATTCATGCCAGAACCTCCAATACAAACATTTCAGAGTGCTTGAGTGTCAATCTGAGGACAGTGCAGAGTATCCTGAAGAGTTGGATGAGTCTAATGGTGATTACGAAGGTGTTTGGAATGATCACCAATTATGATTATATATATTATGCCTCTATTCATCTTCCCACAGAGCCTCAAACTCAATATGGAGGTCTTCATCAAATGCCTTGAGGAGGTAGTGCTGTCCTGGGTCAAGATTATGGCTTCTGGAAACCTTATTTTTGGCAAAAAGGACTCTGCACCATGCCACACACTCAAGAGAACCCAGTTATGTCTGTCAGACAATTTCTGTGGCCACATTACTCCTTACATTTGGCCACCTAACTTCCCAGACTGCAACCCCCTTGATTTTTATGTGTGGGGCACAGTTGAGTGAGAGACCAACAAAACTGCTTGTGACACTAAAGATGAACTGAAGGCAAGAATTATGGTAGCATTCACCAACTTAAACAAGGAGACCATCCAGAAGAGTTGCAGAAGATTCTGAATTCGTCTGAAGGCCGTGTTTGAAGCCAATAGCAATTTTATTGAATAAATATACTATTTAGTATTTCAAGATATTTTTGTGTAATTTTGGTAAATATTTCTGTTAAAATGAGAATTTATTTTCATTTTTGCGTAATTTAGGTGACAATTTATCAATTGCACCCTTTATATATTGTGTGTGTATGTATGTATGTATATATATATATATAGGATTTGTATGTCTATGCATCTTTAGTGTATGCATTTAAATGTTTGTGTGTTTAGTGTATACATGTAAATTTTGTTTGGGCATATGTATCTAATGCATGCATGCATGTACATGTTTACATGTGTATTCATGTAAATATTTATCTAGTGCATGTCATTCAGTGTATGTGTGTCGTATGCATCTGTATTGCATGCACACATGCATGCATATATATATATATATGTGTGTGTGTGTGCGTGCATGTTTACGCATAACTGAATATTTCAAACTCCTCAGTAATGTCAATGTAGCAAATAATCATTGTGAGTGGGTTCATTATTGAATGCCTATCTAAATACTGTTTCTCTTGTGTGGATGTGTTTCAGCATCTTAAAAGAAAGAAACATCTGATTAAATCAAAACTCTCCAGTCATCATCATTAGCATTACTTTTGTATAATGCAATTAATCTTATAATTATTAAATGTGGATTAAGCTGCGATATTTGATTTTCATCTATTTTTCCTTGTGAAAAAGAACAAGAAAAAAAGAAGGACTTAATTATGCAAGTATTTCCTTTTAATTATCACCTTGTAGTATGGATCTGTCTACCAGGTAGTGCTGGAAATAAAAAAACAAAAACACCAAATCAGCCTTTCTCCAAGATTTAGTCACTACAGCAATATTCTCAGTACATTTAATGTACTAGATCGTATTGTTCTTTCTTCTTTTTTTTTGTAGTCATGGAATATTCACACAACTGGAAATTCTTATTGATCCCAAGACTACTGTAGTTTTCACATTCTCTACTCTTTCTCAGATCTCGAGTTACAAAACAGCAGGCCATAGAGTGAAGATGTATATATATTTTAATTTAGTATTTTATATAAAATTTTGATGCTATAAACATTTAAGAATTTTGTTGCTATACTCACAGTTGACTTTATTTTTGGCCACAATTCTCTTGTATAAAGGGCTTCCAGAAGTTTAAGTTTTTTGCTTATTATTCTGATGAAGTACTAATGTACTTTTGATTATATCTACTTAAACTGTGAATGTGGATATGAGTGTTCCTTCAAATGTTCTGAGATTGTACTATGCTCATTTAAGTGAAATGTATGCCATCTAGTTAATGTTGTTGTAAAACCAACATATGTATTAACATTTTTATCAGAGATGCAATCTCCCAAAGGGCATTTAAATTGATATACAATGTTGGTCATTTTGTAAGATGCTAGTTGACAGAGAAGAATTGTTTTGGATGACTAAGTTGGTTGTATTAAATTTAGTCTAATATATAATTAATTTTATTTTTTACTTGGATCAGTGGGGAATAGATTAGTGTTTTCAATAGGAATAGTTCAATCTCAGAACATTTAAAGGAACACTCATGTCCACATTCACATTTTAGATAGATATTAGTCAAAAGTACTTTATCAAAATAATAATAAGCAAAGACTTAAAATTCTGGAAGCCCTTTATATAAGAGAATTTCAGTCAAAAGTAAAGTCACTTAGGAGCATAGCAGCAAAGTTTTATATAAAATACTAAATTAAAATATTATAACTCAAAATCTTTTTCATTTTTAACAATATATGAAAAAATATATGAAAAATGAAAACAAAAAAATGAAAACATTTTATAAAACATACATACAACAAACTATTTCTTATTTTAACAGTTAAAATATAATCCTTGAAAATGGCTAAATGTATAGCCGAAAGATAAAAAGAACATTTGGACAGTTTTTATATAATTTATCATCTGAAAAGAAAAAAATTATTAGATTGCATGAAAAATTGTATAAAAAAACTAAATAAAAGCACCTTGTCAGTCGTTTTTAATGAAATGTGCATGAAAGAAGGATTGCTGCCTAAATACACAAATCTATATATAAGGTATATTTAGGCAGTAAATATTTATTTAAACAAGTTTGATTAAAAAGAACTGACAAGATTTGATTGTTTAATTTTTTATTGTATTTTTCCAATTTTTTAATAAGGTGTTGAATATTTTCCTCAGAGTTGTGAATAAACTGTCTGCAGTTCAGATTTTGTTAGTGTTTTGTTCAACTACTTTCAGCCATCTCAGTCATTATTAAGAACCAGTGTGGTAGTTAGAATTCCTTTGTCTACATCCTGGTATTCCTTGGGAAGCTGGAAGTTTGAAATAGTCTACAGTGATGCCATGTGTAATGGTTATTGGAAATGAGGCCACACAAAAAAAATGAAATTTATTTAATTTTTCTTTTTTATTTACAATTTTCTTTTTTTATCTTATTTATTTATTTGTATTTTTTCTCATGCATACAACACAATTAATGTGGACAAAAAATACAAATAAACTATCTTGATGAGCTTTTGTTATTTTGTCTCTTTTTTTGATGTACTTATTTGTTTGTTCTTTTGCTCTCAATTTACTGCCAGAATAAAGTTGCACTTAAAATCAAATAAAAAATTTGAAATCAAAGTAAATACTAGTCAAAATTAATGGCTAGCAGTGTCTTACCTAATAAATACTGATAGAACACAAATATGAATTTAAAAAAAAAAAATATCACTCAAAGAAAGATCATGAATGGTGCATTTATTTGGCTTTCTGAAAAGTCATAAAGTCCTTGTAGCCTAATAGTTAAAGCAGCTGGTGTGTTCAATCAGGGTTCCTTCAGATGAAATTGACACAAGTTCAAATTTTCTATCTCTGGCATTTATTTTCTGCAGTAGATTTAGTGGCCTGAGTCAAATTGCAATAAAAAAAAACAACTGAAATTAAGATGAAAGTAAATCCTATTAAAAATATATATACAGTCAATGACAAAATTATTCATACACCCATCAATTTTGAATATTTTTATCCATTTCTCAGAATCTAATGCTCATATGATACCAGGTTTTTTATACGTTAATAAGCACAAAAAAGGAATATAGAACTCAATTTTTATAACAATATGTTTAATACAACCAATTTGATCGGCAAATTATGCAAAACAGGAAAAGACAAAATAATTCGTACAGTATAAAAAATTGAACAATTTTCACAATATTAATAGTCAATATCACTGCCTCCCATTTATAACTTGCTGCAATTGTTTTCTAAAGTTTTTGATGAGATTTGAACAAGTCTTTTCTAGAATTTTCTTCCATTCTTCAATGATTACAAGTTTTCATTCCCAAAGTTTTTTTGGTGACTGACGATTTATTCTTGCCATAGATTTTCAATTGGATTCAAGTCAGAATTCATTGAAGGACATGGCAGAACTGTAATCTTCTTTTTCTGAAGGCATGCAATCACTGATTTAGATATATGTTTGGGATCATTATCTTTCTGGAAAGTAAATTGCCGATCTAGATGAAGATTTTGGGCTGATAGTTGTAGATTCTGAGAAATGCATAAAAATATTCAAAATTGATGGGTGTATGAATAATATTGTCGTTGACTGTATATATATTTGACAATGCTTCAATTCATGAAAAAGATAATATTGATGACCTGAGTGAAGCTGCATTAAAAAGCAACTGAAAGTAAGACAAAATTAAATGCTTGTCTAAATTAATAATTATGTTTGCCAATGCTTCATCAAATGGAAAAGATAATATTGATAGCTTGAGTGAACTTGCAATAAATAGTAACTGAAATTAAGATAAAAGAAATGGGTCAAGAATTAGGAAACTTCAAAAAGTCTGGGATGAATAAGGAAAAATTAATTCCATCAAAAAGTTTTTTTCTTTTCAGAAATTTCTGTGTCATGTTTTTCAGAATTCATATATTGAATTGTTCTACCAAGAAATGACCGACTTGAAACTTTTCCCAATATCTATTGTCTCACTTCAATTAAACTGCCATAAAAACATTCAGCATTGTCATAAAAAAAAAAAAAAAAATCAATCTAATACGGAAGTGAAAAATCTTGAACATATGGATTGATGCTTCATAGACTGAAACCTTTTACTCGATGAGATAGAAATTACTTAATGGCAATTGTCGAGGTTGAATAGGGGGGTAACAGTTATTTAGTGCTGCCTCTGTCAGCTTCCATTAATATAAACAATTTTCCCCCTATCAAATCTAAGTTCTTGTGTTAAACACAAAAACTTAGTTAATCGGAATAGGAAGTCATAATAGGTGCAAAATTACAAGTATAACTCGAGCACTGCATAAAATTTTAAAAAGAAAACATTTATTACACAAAAAAGTGCAAATACATTTGCACAAATGCTTCCTTTTGTGCACCTATTATCAAGGCAGGATAACAATTTTCAGATAAAAAAAGATTACCTGTCTGTATTTCTGAGATGAGGTATTATGTACATTATTCAGACTATTGTCCTCATCTTTGTCGCCATATTTATTACACTCCAGCCTTCTTCAGGTGGTTGGAATGTCGAACTGAACCCTTTATTTTGCTCACTGGGGTAGACTGTTCTAGTTCCATATGCCATGTTTAATGGATATCAGTTATCTCCTGTTCATTTCCCCCTGAAAGTTCTCCACTGCCTTAGCCAGGTATTGAACTCACACTCTTTGGGTTCTGTCACTGGATCTAACTAACGCCTTTATCCACTGTGCCCTGTGTATGAATTTCTGGGTATTATCAATCTAATGTTTTCAGCAATCTTTTTTACCAGTGCTCATATTGCAATTTTTGCTGTTATCATTGCATGTTTTTACCAGAGCTTATATTGCAATTTTTGTTGTTGTTATTGCTTTTCTCTGGCACTCCTTATTACTGGTTCCCATATTGTATTCATTTCTATGCTTGGTCAGCTCAGGAGATTTTTGTGGCCTAGCATATGTGTTGATTCCTTAAGTTTACAAACTTTCCAATGGTGTTCTTTGTCTATGATCTCAACCTGATCCCACAGAGGGCGGTGATCTCTCTTCTCTCTCCATATGTGGTCAGCCACGCCTGATTTTTCCACTTCCTCTTGTGTTACAGCTTTCTGGTGTTCTTGAAGACTTACATTAAGGGGGCAGCCTGTCTCCCCTTTATATTTAGAGGAGAACATGACTAAAGACTGTGTGTACGCTTTTGAGCACCTATTATCAAGGCAGGATAACAATTTCAGATAAAAAGGATTACCAATGGAAAAAATACAGTTTGGGAAAAGAGAAAACAATTCAAGAAGGCAATTGTAAAACAAACATGCAACCACCTTTGAGAAAAAATGAAAACACCTACATCTATTTTTTACCTGCCTCACAAGTGTCTCTAGTAATTTTTGAAGAGCCCCTTTTAAAATCACCTGTTCATGCCTGGGGAAATTTATTTAAATTCTTTTGCATTCTTGGCTGTCCAACCACAGGAGAATTTTCACTTGAACTTCAGAATTCTTTAGTCTCTCTGCAGCTGGCTGGTAACTGGTGCCGCCTTGATGCTCCCTTGATGTTAAAAGCCTTCTTGCTCTTTGATTTGCCTCGTCCCCTTGTTGTCAAAAAGTTTTCTCCTCCACTGATCTGAGATCTTATTTATTTGGAGAAATTGGTGCACAAGGCCTGCATTTGGGTTTCTACAAGGGCTTGAGACCATATCTCTCATTGGTTAGTAGATACGAAAAAATAATTTTCCATAAACTGAAAATGGATCCTTCAAATATTTTGGCATATTTTAACCACTGAGCTGAAAAAGATATACAAGTGTAACTGTTTTTTATACAAACCATCTGGCCTTCATAAAAATAGACTTCTCTGAAAAGAAATTGTGTTAAAAAACCACCTACAAGATTAAATATTTATTCAATGCTAATACTTTTAAAATAAAATGTTGATATATAAAATAGGGAGGGTCACGTATCTTTGTAATTGGCACTATCTGAAAATGGCTTTTAAGGATGATTCTTGCTTGAAACCAGCAGGAACAATGAAGATAGACAATTAATCTCAGAGGACAGAGCATCTCTGCTCACCATTTTCCCTCTTGAACATAGTTCTTTCTCTGCATTTTGAAGCAAGTTGTGGCATTCAGAATGGTGTTCCTGTAATCTTTGTGGTCAGTAGTTTCTACTTTCCAGGCTGGGTTTTCTAGCCCAACAAAAACCTCTACTGCTGCTTTTTGTGCTGGTAAAGTAGTTATAAAAAAATAGCTTCTCCAAGTGCTCATATTTGCTTTTCCCCTGCCATCTATTGTGGCATGCCAGTAATGAGATATTTTGTCAAGATGTAATGAAACAGATTCTAATTGTTTATTCATGCAAGTAACCTACAAGGAATTCCAAACCAAACCCTTTATTTAATCTACTGGAGTAGACTGTTCTCGCTCCACTGCCTATATCTTAGGATATAGTTATTGCTTGCTCCATTTCCACTGAATCCAAGTACACCTGGCCCTTGGGTTGGACTCACAATTACAATGTCATGAACCAATGTTTTAATACACTAGGCTATTGTTGTGGAGTACTTGGAGCCATAAACCTAACCTGCCTGCCGATGAGTGCTGCTGCTGTTTGTTATGTGTGACCACACTCAACTGCTGCTACTGTTGAAGACTTGCTGTCACTTGTCTTTCCTTATTAATGGTTTACATATTATATTTATTTTTAAACTAGATCTATTAAGGAAATATTCATTAGCTAGCAGACACACTGAATCTTTGACATTTGTCTATATTTCTGAGATGAGGTAAATTGTAATATGAGCACTGGTAAAAATGGTTGCTGAAGACATTAGGTTTATAATACCCAGAAATTCATACACAGATGTCCTCAAGAACAGTGGATAAAGGCTTTGGTTAGATCCAGTGACAGGTCCCAGAGTGTGTGAGTTCAATACCCGGTTAAGGCAGTGGAGAACTTGGAGAGGGGAATTGACAGGAGATAACTGATAACTGACACCTATTAAACATGGTACGTGAAACTAGAATAGTCTACCCCAGTGAGCGAAATAAAGGGTTCAGTTTGACATTCCAACCACCTGAAGAAGGCAGGAGCACACAATGGCCGAAACGTTGTTATAAATATGGCGACAAAGACGAGGACAATAGTCCGAATAATTTAAATAATGAATCTTTGACATGACAAACTCTCCAGTCTTCCTCCTTGTCCAGTATTTTCACTTCATTCCACAATGGCTGATGACGACCCCTTTCCCATCCAAATATGATCAACACTGTCTAATTCCATTGCCTCACCACTCACTATGGCTTTTTAATATTCCTCCAGTCTTACTTTTAGAGTGCAGCTTGTTTCACCTTTATCTTCTTTGGTTTGATTTATGGAATATCAACCTCAATGACAAAGTTTTTATTGCTGGTAATATTTTGTTTTATCAAAAATCTATTTCTGGTAATATTTTTCCTTCAAAGATATATTGCTGGTAATAATATTTTCTTTTTTTTTGCAAAAATGTATTGCTGGTAATAGTTTTTTTAAAAATTTATTTCTGGTATTAAAACCTATTTTTAAACTTTCATAGTGTTTTTACCCCAGTTTCAGTGTTAATTATTTGTCTATACCTGGGACCCTAACAGGTGCTACCACCCCAGGTCAGGGTGGACCTGGGAACATCAACAATTAAGAGGTGGTTCCACGCTCCTCAAAACCTCCTGATCAGAGGCCCTGCTGCTGGACGTAGTGTATCGTCTTACCCAGGACGCGGACGTAGTGTATCGTCTTACCCAGGACGCGGACGTAGTGTATCGTCTTACCCAGGACGCGGACGTGGTGTATCGTATCGTCTTGCCCAGGACGCGGACGTGGTGTATCGTATCGTCTTGCCCAGGACGCGGACGTAGTGTATCGTATCGTCTTGCCCAGGACGCGGACGTAGTGTATCGTATCGTCTTGCCCAGGACGCGGACGTAGTGTATCGTATCGTCTTGCCCAGGACGCGGACGTAGTGTATCGTATCGTCTTGCCCAGGACGCGGACGTAGTGTATCGTATCGTCTTGCCCAGGACGCGGACGTAGTGTATCGTATCGTCTTGCCCAGGACGCGGACGTAGTGTATCGTATCGTCTTGCCCAGGACGCGGACGTAGTGTATCGTATCGTCTTGCCCAGGACGCGGACGTAGTGTATCGTATCGTCTTGCCCAGGACGCGGACGTAGTGTATCGTATCGTCTTGCCCAGGACGCGGACGTAGTGTATCGTATCGTCTTGCCCAGGACGCGGACGTAGTGTATCGTATCGTCTTGCCCAGGACGCGGACGTAGTGTATCGTATCGTATCGTCTTGCCCAGGACGCGGACGTAGTGTATCGTATCGTCTTGCCCAGGACGCGGACGTAGTGTATCGTATCGTCTTGCCCAGGACGCGGACGTAGTGTATCGTATCGTCTTGCCCAGGACGCGGACGTAGTGTATCGTATCGTCTTGCCCAGGACGCGGACGTAGTGTATCGTATCGTCTTGCCCAGGACGCGGACGTAGTGTATCGTATCGTCTTGCCCAGGACGCGGACGTAGTGTATCGTATCGTCTTGCCCAGGACGCGGACGTAGTGTATCGTATCGTCTTGCCCAGGACGCGGACGTAGTGTATCGTATCGTCTTGCCCAGGACGCGGACGTAGTGTATCGTATCGTCTTGCCCAGGACGCGGACGTAGTGTATCGTATCGTCTTGCCCAGGACGCGGACGTAGTGTATCGTATCGTCTTGCCCAGGACGCGGACGTAGTGTATCGTATCGTCTTGCCCAGGACGCGGACGTAGTGTATCGTATCGTCTTGCCCAGGACGCGGACGTAGTGTATCGTATCGTCTTGCCCAGGACGCGGACGTAGTGTATCGTATCGTCTTGCCCAGGACGCGGACGTAGTGTATCGTATCGTCTTGCCCAGGACGCGGACGTAGTGTATCGTATCGTCTTGCCCAGGACGCGGACGTAGTGTATCGTATCGTCTTGCCCAGGACGCGGACGTAGTGTATCGTATCGTCTTGCCCAGGACGCGGACGTAGTGTATCGTATCGTCTTGCCCAGGACGCGGACGTAGTGTATCGTATCGTCTTGCCCAGGACGCGGACGTAGTGTATCGTATCGTCTTGCCCAGGACGCTTATCTTCCTTTGCCACAATTGCAAAGAATGAAGTGTACACAGTTCTTGCTCATGTTCTCCTATGTGTCAGGGTTTTAATTGGCAGAGATAATCTCTGTAGAGTGGAGTTACTTCTGAATCTTGTCCTGACATTGTATACATCAATGCTACAGTTTCTAAAGTCACGTGTAAGCATCACTGCAAAAAAGTTGGAAAATAAAGTAGGTGCAGATATATCGCCTTGCTTCACACCATTCTCAACAGAAATTAGTTCAGACAGAGTACCATTGAAGTTCAACCTAGCTTTCGTGTTGCTGTGCAACTCCTTAAGCAGCCTAACAAATTTAGGTGGGCAATCTTGTTTTCTTAGAATTGTCCACAAGGCTATCCTCTTTGCAGTATCAAACATTTAGGTCAACCAAGACTTGGTGAAGTGGGACGCAGTGTTCAATGCATTTTTCTATCAGTTGTTAGGCTGTGAAGACCATGTCCATTGTGCCTCTACCAATGTGATACCCACACTGACTCTCTGGTATCACTTCGGAACTGATGTGACTTTGGAGGCGATTGAGCAAGATTTTGGTAAAACGTTACCAACAGCTTCAATTAAGCCTATTCCCCTGTAGTTGTTACAATCTGACTATATATACATATATAAACTTAATAATCTATTATATATGAGCACATTGCTGAGTGGTTAGAATGTTAGTTTTTTGACAATGAAACCTAGCTTTAAATTTCACGACTTACGGCCATATAGCATTGAAATATTGGTTCCCTTATGTCAAGCAACATTGAGAAAAAAAAAAAATATGTGACTTCTTGATAGTATCAACCTGAAAGGACAATTGCATCAAGTGACACCATAAGGAAATGCCTGATAAAAGTACCACAGGTCGATCTAAGACTTCTGAATAAAATTGAGTAACAGCTGTTGATTGTAAAGTCACAAGTCATCGTAACTAAAACTTTGAGAGTACTGATCGTGTTCAACTACTGGTCATACCAGATTATGCTCTCTCCGCCACAGCATAGTTCCAGTGTAAGCTGGCTTTGTTGAGAAGGAGAAATACAAATGTGTCTGTAACAGGAATTAGCCAACCTCCCTCGTGGGTCTCATAGTCACCTAATGGTTGCTTAATTAAGATAATAACTTATTTTTTTCAGTTGATGATAATCTTCAGGATCAGACTATTGAAATATACAATTCAGGCTTTATTTTGTTTAGCACCAGTTGACTGCCAGAAGTCAATTACAAAATCTGACTTCAAATGTCAATTTTATAATAGCAAAAGCTGAGGCAATAAAAAGTTTTATGATTTGATTTATAGTGTCAACTGAAGTGTAAACACTTTTTCACACTAAAAGTATCATTTTAAATAAACTCATGCTGGTACCTGCAGACAGTATGAGAAAATGCCAAGCATGAGTAACTCGTAGTTGGCTTGAGATAAGTCATGGTTGGCAGTCAGTGTTTTAAGGTCTGGCCTTATTTAAAATGTTTGTTGAAGAGAGAATTTGAATAAATGATATGGTTCCAACTTCAAGCAAATCATCTGACCATTTTCAACAGATGGGGAACATGATCTGAATGAAGTTAAACTTATATTTTTAATTATTTCACTCCATACAAGGCAGGAATGCCACTAGAACGCAGGGGTTGCAGGGAGTCAAAGTGAAAGAGAAAACTGAGAATAGGGAGGGTTGAGAAAAGGACAAAAGATGAACGGGATTCAAGAAGACAGAAGATGGCAATTGACATTGCATTTAAATTTTTGAAGATTGTAGTTATCAGGGAAGCAAGTCACACTTCCCACCTGTGGAACTCGCTTCCACAGGTGGGAAGTGTGAAAAAAAAACTGTTGTTACTAGAAGTGGTGATTACCTTTAGCTCTTTCAACAGTAAAAGAGTGGGATCTAGGTGCCAGTCTAGTAGCACTCTTAAATTCAAACAGATGGGGTACCAGGGAATAAAGCTCATTGCCATGAAAATATTTGTAGAAAAGGAAGAAAGAAGCCACATCATGATGGTGATGAAGCAACTGAAGTTGAGATGCCAGGTCAGGATATGGAGTGTTCCAATAACTTGGACTGATTTTAAATGTGGATTCAGTTTAAGTTTCTAATGATTTTTTCTTTTTCTTTCAGATTTAATAACTTAGGTCTTTGGTAATTTCAATCACGGAAAGATTAACAATCAAACAACGTGTTAAAGTCATCAAAGCCTATTATGAAAATTCCGTTAAAATGCACACCCAACAGTGACCTTTTGTGAATGCAGTAGCTTTTCAATAATCTTCCTTGGATTTTCATCAGTCCAAATGTGACAATTCTGCTTCTTAACAAATCCACCAAAATGAAAATGGGCTTCATCACTAAAAAGGATTTTTTGTGAAAAATCTTCATCGGCTTGTCTTTCCTCATGCAACCAATTGACGAATGTACGACCTCCAAATGGTCAGCAGGTTTCAGTTCTTGTGTCATTTGAATTTTGTAAGTGTGTAGAGGTGTGTATAGAGGGGTCTGGATTTTCAGCCACATTCTCATGCACTGCAGCAATGTTTTCAGCCGAATGGCGTAAATGAGTATGTAACGGTGTTTTCATATCTGCCACCAACTCAATTTGTTTGAATTTATGAACAAATTTTCCAATTACACTCTCGGTTGGTTGTTTATGTTGACCAAAAAAATCACAAAGTGCATGAAATGCATTTCTCTTTGAACGTCTATTTTCATAATAGGCTTTGATAACTTTAACAAATTGTTTGATTCTTAATCTTTCCACGGGTGAAATTGCCAAACACTTAAGTTGTTAAATCTAAAAGAAAAAATCATTAGATGCTTAACCTTTATTCACATTTAAAATTGGTCCAAGTTATTGGAACCCCCTATGTTACGGATCCTTTTTTGGATTTTATCAAGAATCTTGATGTGCAGCAGGATCACCAGACTAGATGTGGCAACAGTATTCAATGCACGGACAAATGGTAATATTTCCATTTCTGCTAACACTGACACCAATTTGGCACTACTTCTGGTGCTTATCACCGATTGACTTACTGACCACCATAGCTAATCACTTTTTATATTTATTCATGGTCAAAACCATATAATCACACATAAATCCCTTGACCTGGTTACAGGCTTTGATTTCATTGAACCATATTTATATTCAATGTGTTAAACTGACAAAGACTATTAAGAACTTCTCTTAAGTATTACTGTTTTGTATGCCTTGAACTGTTTTTGTTTAATGGTATGTTCATGGTATGAGGAGAAAAAACCTGTATCAACTTAAATATCCCCCACCCCATTCATTGTTTATTTAGTGGCACATCAACTCCTTATGGGTCATTTAATGCCAAAATTTAGTTTTCTTGGGTGCATTAGTAATTTCTTTTACAAAAATGTATGGCTGCTAATTAATTTTTTACAAAAAATGCATTTCTTTAATTTTTTTTTTTTTTTTTTTTTTTACAAAAATGTATTACTGGTAATTTTTATTACTATGAAAACGTATTGCTGGTATTTTTACTATAAAAATGTTTATATTTTCATAGTGTTTTGACCCCCAGTTCGGGTTAACTATTTGTCTATAGATGGGACCCTAACAGGTGCTACCACCCTTGGTCAGGGTGAACCTGAGAACAACAGAAATTAAGAGACCTTGCTGCCAGATGTAGTTTATCATCATAACCCGGATGCCCCCACTCCAATCCATTCGTAAATAGGCCACTATAGAGATAAAATAAGGGATGGCTACAAACCATGGTATTTATTGAGTAAAGGGCCAAAACGGGTTTGCCTTATGTGGGAGTGGTTGGCAGATAAAAGGAATGATAGATTGTAGATAGGTGCATTTTTTTCCCCAATGTTTGTGGTTTTGGTCTGAGTAGAAGTGGGGAAAGAAAAGAAAATGAGTGTCATGTGACTTTGTTTTCTCCCTCACTCCCAAGCAAGGTAATGGTATGGGGGTGTTGGACGCTATGATTACTTGCATTATTCACATTGTGAATATGGCAATGAAGATGAGAATAACAACCTGAAAAATGTTTCAGCCATTGTACACTCTGACCGTCTTCAGGTAATTGGAATTTTGAACCATACCTTTTATTTCATTCATTCTAGTTCCACGTGCCATGCCTCTTCCAGATGTCTCAGTTATTTCCCTTTAACTCAACTCTCCAAGTTTTGGTTCACCACTACTGTGGCCTGGTATTGAACATACAACTCTTTGGGTCTAGTCACTGGACCTAACAAACATCTTTATCCACTGGGCTATGTATCCATAGAACTAGAACAATCTACCCTGCTGGCAAAATAAAATGCTCGGTTCAAAATTTCAATCACCTAAAGAAGGCTGAAGCATACAACAGCCGAAATGTTGTGAACATGTCAATGAAGATGAGGATAACAGTCTGAATAATGTAAATAATGCAAGTAATCATAAATCCTCATCTCAGAGATATAGAGGCCGAAACGTTGTGAATATGGCGATGAGGATAATAGTCTGAATAATGTAAATAATACCTCATCTGAGAGATATAGACAGATATTGAACACTATGACTTCAGAAATTAGTGCAAAAGGTTTTATATTTATTTTTCCCCACCCCTGCCACTCCTCTATTACCTACTGGAAAAGGCAATTAACTGATAAATTTAGAGCAAAATTGAACACCACATGTGAATGTTGGACAGTCGCATTTTTCTTTTCTTTTCTTTTGCATTACAAATCACAATTTTTATTAGAGCTTTCATCATTTTTTTACCTTTTAAGAATGCCAAGTGTGTATCCCCTCCCATGAGAACCATTATTCCTCAGGTATTGTCGACAGTATTACAGAATCACAAAGAACAGTACCAGTACATCACCTGAGGACCTTCAATAGAAGCAGCAACTAATACGGATATCTGTAGCAGAAATAAAATACAGATGGAGCTGCAAACCACTACTGATAATGGTTCCTGTCCCCATCGGTCAAAGAGACAATGTTTAGTGTGCTCTCTTTTCAGAAGGAAGGTACATGGCTGTCGTGTCAGAACAGAGCTGGTGTGAACCCCAGGACATATGGTTATGAAGAAAGTATCTACCACCTTCCCCATGAATTAATCAGGACAGTAAGCTGAGTGGTTTTACCTAAGCAAATGATTCCTTTTGCTAGTCAAAGTTTTAGGCTCCAGAAAAGCAGACACATTTTCCGGGAAGAGGTAGTATGTCATATTGAGTGGACAGTGTTATTGCCGTGTGTTACCCAGCATCATTTGAAATTTGTGCATCCTTGTTTGTGTTTTAGATGTCTTGGTTGTGTTCATCCTGCACATGTGGTGTTCCCAGGTGAAAGTCTTTGTTTGTGTCCTGCTTGTTGTGATCCAGTGCTTTCAGTGTTTTATTCCAATGCTACTGATTGTTTATTCCATTTTTGTTGGCAGATATGAAGAAAACACATCAAAATATCACATCTGGTCTGGGGCCCCAACTGTATATCTTGAGATTCTTGACAAAATTCAAAGAAGGTCTGCATTGTAATCAATCCTGATCTGGCATCCCGACTACAAACATTTTGTCACTGACATCACATGGCTTCACTATCTCTCTATATTTCTGAGATGAGGTATTATGTACACTATTTACATTATTCGGACTATTGTCCTCATCTTTGTTGCCATATTTATCACATTTTGGCTGTTGTACACTCCAGCCTTCTTCAGGTGGTTAGAATGTTGAACTGAACCCTTTATTTTGCTTGCTGGGGCAGGCTGTTCTAGTTCCATGTGCCATATCTAATGGATGTCAGTTATCACTTATCTCCTGTTAATTCCTCTCTCCAAGTTCTCCACTCTTTGGGTTCTGTCACTGGATCTAACCAACACCTTTATCCACTGTGCCATGTGTCCTTATGGACCCAAAGAGTTGTGAGTTCAATATCTGGTTAAGGCAGTGTAGAACTTGGAGAGGGGAATTAACAGGAGATAACTAATAACTGATATCCATTAGACATGTGGAACTAGAACAGTTTACCCCAGCAAGTGAAATAAAGGGTTCAGTTCAACATTCCAACCACCTGAAGAAGGCCAGAGTGTACAACGGCTGAAACATGGCAACAAAGATGAGGACAATAGTCTGAATAATATAAATAATGACATGGCTTTCCACGTCATTTTAAAAATATATTCATGCTAATTGCTCTGAACTTTCCTCCTTGGTACTTTGACTGCACGAATTTAAGCATGCTACTAGATTGGCAACCATTTTACTGTTGGACTTGCCAGATGCATAGTCCTGGGTATGACAAACTACATTCAGCAGCAAGGCTTCTGATCAGGAAACTGAAGGTTTTGAGGAGTGTTGAACCACTTCTTTATTACTGTTGTTCTCAGGTTCACCTTAACCCAGGGTAGTAGCACCAGTTAGGGTCCCAGTCATAGGCAAATAGTGAATCCCCAAACAAAACCAAAACCCCATGAAAGTATAAAAATATATATTTATAGTAATAATACCAGCAGTACATTTTTATCTAAAAAATGACATATTTATAGTTAAATGACCAACAATACATTTTATCTATTAGTAGATGACTTACAATTGCATTCAAAATATATTTAATTGAAGCCATAAAATTGTGTTCAAATTATTTAGATTTCAGCATAAAATAACCCCTAGACATTGATATGCTGCTAAACAAAATCTAGCAAGAAAACAAACAACCAACATAAAATAACTTTTTATGACACTAATCCATATAATATCCTACAATTTCTTAAATAAATCAAACTGTATTTCAAAATATAACTTCAAAAAAGCTATACCATAAAACACACATATCACCATTGCTAATAATTATGTCCACACAAACATGTAATGGCACAAATTCTGAGTATCATCTACCATGTATTCAATTGTGAAAGCAGAATAACATATATCATATTTTTATTACTTCACAGCTTCCAACAATATAAATTTTGGCATTAAATGCCTTATAAGGAGTTGATATGCTGTTAAACAAACCAACCCATCAACGTAGCCATTTTGGGTAAGACAATAAGCTACATCCTGCAGCAAGGCCTCTGATCAGGAGGTTTTGAGGAGCATGGAACCACCTCTTAATTGCTGGTGTTCCCAGGTCCACTCTGACCCGGGGTGGTAGCACCTGTTAGGGTCCCAGCTATGAGGAAATAGTTAACCCTGAAACTGGGGAAAAAACACTACGAAAGTGCAAAAATAGGTTTTAATACCAGAAATACTTTGTATAAAACATTATTACCAACAATAAATTTTTGAAGGAAAAAAAATATTACCAACAATGTTTTTGAAGAAAAAATATTACCAACTATACATTTTTGAAGAAAAAATATTACCAACTATACATTTTTGAAGAAAAAATATTACCAACTATACTTTTTTGGGGAAAAAATATTACCAGCAATACATTTTTGAAGGATTTTTAACAAAACAAAATATTACCAGCAATAAATTTTTGGCATTAAATAATCCATTGAGGTTGATATGCTGTAAACCAAACCAAACCAAACAACCTAGATGCAACCATATGTTATATTCTAAAACATTTTACCTTTACTCTGTTTAGACATTTTACCGTTACCCCGTTTAGACTTTTTACCGTTACCCCGTTTAGACATTTTACCTTTACTCCATTTAGACATTTTTACCTTTACTCCGTTTAGACATTTTACCTTTACTCCGTTTAGACATTTTACCTTTACTCCGTTTAGACATTTTACCTTTACTCCGTTTAGACATTTTACCGTTACCCCGTTTGGACATTTTACCTTTACTCCGTTTAGACATTTTACCTTTACTCCGTTTACACATTTTACCTTTACTCCGTTTAGACATTTTACCTTTACTCCGTTTAGACATTTTACCTTTACTCCGTTTAGACATTTTACCTTTACTCCGTTTAGACATTTTACCTTTACTCCGTTTAGACATTTTACCTTTACTCCGTTTAGACATTTTACCTTTACTCCGTTTAGACATTTTACCTTTACTCCGTTTAGACATTTTACCTTTACTCCGTTTAGACATTTTACCGTTACCCCGTTTAGACATTTTACCTTTACTCCGTTTAGACATTTTACCTTTACTCCGTTTAGACATTTTACCTTTACTCCGTTTAGACATTTTACCTTTACTCCGTTTAGACATTTTACCTTTACTCCGTTTAGACATTTTACCTTTACTCCGTTTAGACATTTTACCGTTACCCCGTTTAGACATTTTACCTTTACTCCGTTTAGACATTTTACCTTTACTCCGTTTAGACATTTTACCTTTACTCCGTTTAGACATTTTACCGTTACCCCGTTTAGACATTTTACCGTTACCCCGTTTAGACATTTTACCGTTACCCCGTTTAGACTTCATTTATACCATTTTTATTATAGTGCCAAAAATGGATTCAACACCCACACAAATGTAGGAACAGTGGTTTAGATCAATATTTCCCAACCTGTGACCACATGGTCAAGATGGGCCATGTTAAATTTCAGGCACTGAAAATAACGTTTTCTCTGACTGTAGAACGAAATTTACAGAATTTCAGTTTTGTGAAAATCTTGCTCATTACGGTTATAACTGTTCTGTTCTGAATTTGTGAATATACCAACCATGCGTTTATAAGTGGATCTATTTGAGAAACTCTTATTGATGGTTTATTAATATTTAATTGATATGTTAATTATGTTCAAGCAAAAACAATGGATATGTATTTAGATATTAGGTATTTATTGATTTTTTTTTTTTTCCCTGACAAATTATCCCATACCTGATGAGAAGAAACCATGTTGACAATTCACAAGCGAGTTTTCAGCATACGCTTTTATAGAGTCTCGAAACAATATAACAATGTCTCTCTTACGTATGGAAGAAGAATAAAAAGATAGAATTGTATCTTTTATTGGATATATTCTATGTAAAATGGAAGTAATTTTTTGCACTATAATAATTTCATGGGTCACAGAAAAATTCTGGATTCAAAGTGGGCCATGAGCTTAAAAAGGTTGGGAACATGATCATATTTTCTGATGAATTCAAGGAAAGTTGTCAAACTTATATTTGGTGCCAAAAGTGAGTAATTATCAATTTAATGTATGAAAGGAACTGAATATGTTTTAAATATCTTCCTGGGAACAACTTTCTTACATTTTAAAGATTTAAATTGCTTCAATATTTGGGAATTTACACAAAAAGTATAAAAGATTTTAGGCATTTTTTTTAGTGTTATTTGAAGTTGAGATGTTACAGACAAAATGTAGGCAAAATATAGTAAAAATTGTGTTGTAAGGCTCCTCACCAAATTTGCTTGATATAGGTAATTTTTGAAAAAATTTGCAAAATTAAACCTGTCTATCACTAATAGCATCCATTTCAACAAAATTCCAATGACTTTCCAGAACTGATCATTTAAAACTAACCTATTAAACATGTGTGAAGCTAAGCAAAGTATTAAGAAACTGGAAAAATTAATTAGAAATAAAGAAAAGAGTACTGAACTGATATGTAATATCAGTCCTCTTCTATGGCAGTGAATAATGGGCCATCTCCACACAGATGGAGAAGAAACATGAGGTGATGGAAGTTTGGTTCTACAAAAGGATGCTGAGAATACCATAAATTGAACATGGTAGCATAGACAAAGTTTTAGAGAAAATTGGAACAAAAATAAAACTTATACTTAACATCAGAAAGAAATAGTTGAAATTTCTAGGGCAGGTAATGAGGAAAGAGGGCTTGAAAATTTAATACTCACAGGATGGATTGGAGGCAAGAGGGATAGACAAAACAGTTGCACAACCTATTCAGTTAGCTTTATGGTTGATAGAACAGGGTTTAGGAGAGATAACAAAAAGACAAAATTTACAAAGAGCTATACAAGTACTTGTGGGGAAACATGATTGCCAAAGTACTGAAGTCACATGGCACATAGAAGAAGAAAAGTTTTAACTTCAAATGATCATTACTTGACAAATACTTGGAGTTAGGACAAAGTTAGACTGGTTTTGAAATCCTGACTACTTTTAGATGAGATAAAGAACATATCAGTTTGAAAATGTTCCGAAAATGACAAATGCTCATTTGCAAGCCCACTGTGTTACCAGTGGACTACATGCAACATTAATATGTCACACTGACATGTATTATAAGAAGATTTTCAGATATGGTCTAGTGTCCCGGCTGTTCATCTCGAGGTCCTCAACAAAATCCAGAGATATGCAATGTGATAGGTCCAGATCTGGCATCTCGTCTACAGTCACTCTCTCACAGATGTGCTGTGGCTTCACTCTGTCGTTACTACTAATATTTTCATGGCAACTGCTCTGATGAGCTACTTTCACTGGTACCCTAACTGCATGAATTTAAGAGTGCCACTAGGTTGGCATCTCGGTCCCACCCTTTCATTGTTGAAACAGTTAAATATAACCACCTCTTCTACTCCAACAGCTTCTTCTCTTCCACTTCCCGACAGTAGAACTCCCTTCCTATGACTTGCTTCCCTGATAACTATAATCTTCAAATATTCAATCAACATCTTCAGTTGCCTTGATCCTGATCGCTGTCCTTCTCTATATCCTTTCTTCAAATACCCTCTTTACTCTTGCTCTCACTCTCTGTAACCCCTTGCGTGCTAGTGGCACTCCAACCTTGCTTGGGGTGAAATGCTTAAAAAAAAAAAAAAAACGCTATAATAGTAGTGTAACACCCCCTTGCAACAGGGTCACATCTTTTTGTCACTGGCACCATATAATGTAACACTTTTCATCACCGTCCACACCTGGTGGTGTAACCATGTTTAGTGATCTGGTCCTCGGTCTTAGGGTGATGCTGGTCCAAGTTGGTTGTTGGTCAGTGGCCACTTCGATCTACACCATTTCTTTCTATGTTGTGTTCTTGATCTCAGAGCAGTAGAAGATTGAATGTTATCATAGTCTCGCAGTGTCAGTGAAGCCATGGCAGGTGCTACATTAAGTAAAAAATATCTTCACGATGAAAAAATAAAACGAGAGATTTATAGGGTTAATCTTCAGTTGGTTTATATAGCTCTTGGTACAACAAAAATTAACCCTTCCTGAATCAATCTCTCGTGACACTGGGCTTTGTCTAAACTTCTGGAAGACTGGGTTCAATGTCTCGGAATCATGAATTCTGATTGGTGGCCAGCGTAGATTCTAAAAGCACTCAATATGGTTTTCTCAGCCCAAAGTCTTAGAGCTCCCCAAGGTCATTTGCTTATATGCACTTTGGTGCAAAACTGGCATGGGGCTGAAAGGGTTCTGGGGGTTCATTGATTCTTTAATTTTCACTAATTCAAATAAGGATTTTCTTTGTTTTCTACTTCTGCTTTCTTTACAAGTTTGGAAAATAATCTAACTTCTTTGGAAGTAGTCACAGGGATTGATTCTCCCTTAAATCCAACCTGCTTCACATCATATCTCACACTGCTACTCCACACAGGTTGGGCCAAATTCTGCCCTTTCCTCCTTTCTAGCATTCAACTGCAACTTATTTCCCAGGGTATGCATAACTGTCTTGTGACAAATCTAATTTTTAAAGCACTTAGGCAGAAGGGTGGAGTTCCATTCCTGCCATTAATTTTAATTCTCTGAATCTTTTCTATTTTTCTGAAAATCTCTCTGTCCAGTGGAAATGCAAACCAGCTCACTGATGACAGAATTTATTTTCATAACTCCAGCCTTAATCGTACAGTACATCTGAGCTGTTAAGAGAAATTGCTTCTCATTTTAACCTTCCATGTGATAAATAAAAATGATTTCCCAGTCTGCTTTTGTCAATGAAAATATATTTGTTTACCTAAATTCTCAAACAAAAGTCAAACCTGTTTTCCATCCATGGCTCATCACTGTTTCAATGAAAACACAAACCAGATCACCTTTTTGGCATGACATGATTGATCTTCATAACCTCAAACCTAAGGAAAAGGGTTTGTTACTTGTTTTTTGTCACTGAAATATATATGTTTCCCTAATTTATCAAGAAAGGGATAAAGCTATTTCTCTGAATCTGTTTTTGGTCTGCATGCCAGACTCTTGATAGATAATAAAAGTAAATTTTAGGGAAGAAGAAATCCTGCCATCCTATTTTCACTGAGAAAAATGCCCCCCTCCCTCTCTCTCTCTCTCAGCCTTTTTCTTTTCCTGCTTATAATTGTTTAACCACTTCACTGTCACCGTAAAAGTCATTTTCTTGTAATGATTTCATGATTACAATTGTTCTTTAGATCATTGCATTATAATTTATTGAATTCTTAATAATATCAGTTTGATTAAATAATAATACAATAGAATACTTCCAAAGGCTGCTGTTCATTGTCTTTGTGGTAGGACCGTCAAAATAAAATTTAACATGGCAATTCCCTGGTACTTCTCAAGCTGTCTGGTCATACTTTATGCATATTTATTGTCAAAAGCAAGTAATAAAATGTATATATAAATCACATAGCCTAATTATGTGCCTTGCTTTCAGTGGACCACATGTAACATCAATATGTTACATTGACATTTACTATCATGAAATTCTCAGGTCATGCCACACTGTTAAATATATGACAAATGTAACCCACACTTGTTCGTTCAAAGTGTTCATTTTATTCTATTCTTGATATTCTTATTATAATGGTATTTCTTTATCAGGGAAATATGACATAACCTATATGTTTTCTTTCGACTCAATCAGTATGCTGTATATTATCTGTTTATTTTTACATATGGACAAGTTCATTATGTGGAAATCAGACCTGAAAGCACCATCTTTGATTCCTGTAAAGAAAGCATCATTTAGCAGTGTTGTCTGCCATCTCAGTTTCTTAATTAGTTCTACCAGTGTTCCTGCAATTAGCTCGATTTTATTATTTTGGTAATCGTTTTTCTGCATCATCATCATCTTTTCAATGTCTAGCCTTTTGGGCTGGGATATTTTCTTTCAAGACTGCATTGAAAGTGATGAACACATAAAATAAAAAATATAAAGATTTCTTTCCCCTTCTATATATAATATAAGAATGACTACTATGACATGTTTACTAGCAAGCTTGTCTCAAAAATCATTTTTCTAGTTAAAAGGGAAGTGAGTTTTTACTGGGTGCTCCACTAATGTAGCTTTCTGCCAGTCTAAGGAAGGCTTACTTGGTATTTTTTTATGAATTCAACCAATGTTTTTCTGTAGACCCAAGCATTATATAAAATGGTAATATTAGCCATTTCCTTATAAGGAAACTTTTAGCATTTCAGTTGAAATTTATAAAATCTTTCTCTTAAAACAATTTTTCAGGAAAATAGGTTTCTCAAGTCCAGTAATTGTTATTGCTCTTTTCAGTACTGATGGTGGTTTCCTTCCTAACCTTTTGTTTATAGTAGTGTGGAAAGTCAACATATTGATGATGTTGTTATTTTCTCTTCAAATTATTTGTGATGTCCATTTTCGCTATTGCAAGTTTTCAAGTGATGCAATTTCTGTTATTTGGTACAGTTCTTTGGGATTCTTCACACAGACCTATAGACTTCAAACACTCAATGGTATTTTTAAGCCTAGCTAAATATTTGCCAATGGAATCAAGCTCAACTAGATGATTGTCTGTGGAATCAAGCTCGACTAGATGATTGTCTATGGAATCAAGCTCGACTAGATGATTGTCTATGGAATCAAGCTCGACTAGATGATTGTCTATGGAATCAAGCTCGACTAGATGATTGTCTGTGGAATCAAGCCTGACCAAATGTTTGCCATGGAATCAAAGCCAACCAAATGTTTGCCTATGGATTCAAGCCCGACCAGATGATTGCTTGTGAAATCAAGCCTGACCAAATATTTGCATGTGGAATCAAGTATAAGCCCAACCAAATGCTTATACTTGATTTCATTGGCAAAAGTTTGGCCAAGCTTATACTTGAGTCTAAGGCAAACATTTGATTGGGTTTATACTTGATTCCACATGCAAATATTTGTTCGGGCTTGATTCCATAGGCAAACATTTGGTTGGGTTTGATTCCATAGGCAAACATTTGATCGAGCTTGATTCCATAGGCAAACATTTGGTTGGGTTTGATTCCATAGGCAAACATTTGATTGAGCTTGATTCCACAGGCAAACATTTGGTCGGCCTTGATTCCACGATCAAACATTTGGTCGGCCTTGATTCCATAGGCAAACATTTGCTTGGGTTTGATTCCACAGGCAAACATCCATTTGGATTTATATGACCAAATGTTTGTCCATGAAACTATGTATAACAAAAAAAAAATCTAAACATTAAATAAACCAACAAGTGTTGATATGACGTAAGACATACCTGAAAATGCATTTCCAGGAGGAGACCATTCTTCTTTGCAAAGATTCATTAGATAGTGCTATGAAAGCTTGAAGTCTTGGGAAACCACAAAGCTGATTAATATTCTATTGATGAGAACAATTATCATTGGGAGATGAAATCTTAGGATCATTGGTAATTAACCAAATTAATTTAGGTCTTGTTTTCAATCACTTTCTCATCCCACAATAATATAGCTTCCCTATGACTCTTCTATAAATACTGTCATGGTAACTGTTCATCATTGGTACCTCAACTTCTCAAATTTAAGTGAAGTACAAGATTGGCACGTAGGTCTTATAATTTCATTGTTGAAATGTTAGTTGTAATCCTAAGTTCTATGTTAATAGTACTGAACTGTTAGATGCAAAAGAAGAAACTGTTTTGCTTATTTTTAATTAATTTTTTCTGTTTCTCAGTTCCCTACTTTGATTTTAAAATGTATCATTGGCTATCTTCGGATTTCAATGTCAGATTTTCCATCTTCTGGATATTTAAGTTTGATTTTGGTTTGTTTCCATCTTGAGCTCATCCTCACAGATTGTATCATTTTATATTAGAGTTGGTAATTTATAAGAAAAATGATGAGTTTTGTATATCTTTTGTGATTACAAGAAGGTGTTGTCATGAAATGTACTTTATGGTGAGATGACGGATGATCGCTAAGTAGGTAAGCTTATTCTTGTAGTAAAAGAAAGCAAAGATACTAGAAAAACACCTGACTTCGGACTTTGAGGCAGATACCAGAAAATGGGGATATGCCTAGAACCAGCAGAATAGAAAAAACAGGGACAGGGGAAAATGTTTAATGCCTCTACCCCAGAATAGATGTGGGTGATATAATAAAACAATGAATTGCTACTGGCCTATCTAAAGCAGTGTCAAAATCTTAATGATTTCAAAAGCATCCTGCAAATGTATTCAAATATTTCGTAATGCTTTCTTTACCTTTGCATGTCAGATACAAGCTGTCTTTTCCGTATTCATCTTTTTCTATGTGGCATGTCCCTTCTGGACATTGGAGATCATGACTGTCTCCAATTTCCTATCCTTCATATCTTTTTTCATTATCTCCCCCATTCCCTGTTCTGCCATCCATTTAAACAAGCTCATTAGGTAGGTTACTCGATGCTGATCTTCGTCTCCCTCTCCCTTCATACGTCTTGTGTGTATCACATTCACACTCCTTCTTTCCTCGTTATGGGCCATAGTAATTTCAACTATATCTTTCTGATTTTAAATATAAGTTCACTAAGACTTCCATTGTTGTTCACATGTTCAGTCCATGGTATTCTCAGCATCCTACTCTAGAACCAGATTTCTATTGCCTCGACTTTCACTTTTATCTGTGAAGAGGAGATCCAATATTCACAGCTATAGAGGAGGACTGATATTACATAATGGTTTAGTACTCATTTCTTTGTTTCTAATGAAATTTTTCTCTTTTTTAGTACATTGCTTCACTTTTGGAAGGCATCTTTCACATTAAATAAAGAGTGCTTCTATAGTATGATATCTACTGTTCGATTTCTACTATATTATATCTACCATTCATTTTCTACTATAGTATGATATCTACTATTCGTTTTCTACTATAGTATGATATCTACTGTTCGTTTTCTACTATAGTATGATATCTACTGTTCGTTTTCTACTATAGTATGATATCTACAATTCGTTTTCTACTATAGTATGATATCTACAATTCGTTTTCTACTATAGTATATCTACTGTTCGTTTTCTACTATAGTATGATATCTACTATTCGTTTTCTACTATTCGTATGATATCTACTATTCGTTTTCTACTATGGTATGATATCTACTATTCGTTTTCTACTATTCGTATGATATCTACTGTTCGTTTTCTACTATAGTATGATATCTACTGTTCGTTTTCTACTATAGTATGATATCTACTGTTCGTTTTCTACTATAGTATGATATCTACTGTTCGTTTTCTACTATAGTATGATATCTACTGTTCGTTTTCTACTATAGTATGATATCTACTGTTCGTTTTCTACTATAGTATGATATCTACTGTTCGTTTTCTACTATAGTATGATATCTACTGTTCGTTTCCTACTATAGTATGATATCTACTATTCGTTTTCTACTATAGTATGATATCTACTATTCGTTTTCTACTATAGTATGATATCTACTATTCGTTTTCTACTATAGTATGATATCTACCAACTGTTAGAAGTATGAAAGTTAGTGTTAGGATTAAGGTTAGGGGTAGGTTTTAGGGATTAGGCTTGAGGTTAGGGGTAGGGTTAAAGGCAGTGGACAGTGAATTGGTTATGTATTAAAAATCATTAACAATTTTTTATAAAAAAAATTTAAAAAAACATCAAATAGTGATTTTAATGTTTGTAAACTGATCTGAGGTCATTTAAAAGACCCAGTAAACACGTCATCATTTTTCTGAGTATTTTCTAGCAATAATGAGTGCATCATCAATTAAGGATATGTCACAAATGCCTCAGTAGATATTATACTATTAGTAGCACCAAAAAATTTAATTTTAGATATAAATATCCTGAGGCACTTGAACAATTCTGTTCTTATTTCATTTATATTTTTAAAGTGGTTCTACAAGAGGATGCTGAGAATTCCTGGGATGGAATATATAAGCAACGAAGAAGTCTTAAGGAAAATGAAAATAAAAAGGACACTTCTGCACAGAATCAGAAAGAGACAACTGAAATTTCTTGAACACCCAATGAGGAAGGCAGGCTTAGAGAATTTGACACACACGGGGTATATAGATGGTAACAAGAGAAAGCAGCAGACTATCTGACAAGCTTCTGTAAATGGATAGTAGGAGATCTGGCAAAGGGACAATTTTTTTAAGGGCTACAATGGGATAGGAAACTGTGGAGGGTCATCATCATCCACATCTTGAAAGGATGTGGCACGTAGAAGAAAAATGGTGCAAGTGATATAACAAGAACCATCTCCCTTTTGGCAATATGGGATCTATCAAAATCTTGACATACCTGAACAAATCAATTTTTATTAGAAAAAAAATTATTTTTCAGCATTTCTCAAAAAATGTATGTTTACCTATATATATTAATCAAAAAGAGACACTTTAATAAAATTTATTATAAAAAAAATCAATAAGCCTCAGAAAATATTTCTATAATCATTATTTGCAATGTCTTGAAAGTGAAAAAAAAAAAATCTAATGAGACTATAACCCTGTTTTTCTTCTAATAAAAATGAGTCTGCTTATAAGCACTGCATTCTCAGTAGACATGGAAGTACTAGCTTTATTATATTAAGATAAACTTTATTGATCATCCAAATCACCTGCTCCTGAAAATCTTAGGTGTTTTTCCTAGTGTTTATTTCTCCTTTCTCTTTGAAGAGAAATGTGTGTGTGCGCACACACAAACACATATGTATCTAAGGTGATACTAAAAACCACCATAACCAAATCTGAATATAATGAAGTACAAATGCCATATCAACCTAAGTATTGATAATGAAACAAGCAGACAAATAATAACAAAAATTCTTTGGAACTTACACCGAATATTCTACTTCCCAACAACAGTGATAAATAGAGAAACCTATCCAATCAAAGTCACAGATGACCAGAAGAAATTCTTAAATCTCGTACAAAATTGCCATCTCCAGCCTAAATTTGACATCCACACAAAGAAGACTGAAAATGAAATCCTACACCAGTCATTATCCCAAATGGAAACTGATAAATTAATAAAACTCCATCCAAAACTCAGAGATCTTTTCAAGATAGAAAGTCTAAAAATTGCACTCCTCACAATAATTATAACAATATTCTAACAAAAAACTCAAAACTGCCACAAAAGAATATATATATATATAGCCTGATGATTGCATTTAGCATAAAACAGGTTGTCACCTCTGAGTGTTGACTTCAATGTTCACACACACACACACACATATATATATATATATTGTGTGTATTTAGGCAGCATTTTTTCATTCATACATGTTTCATTAAATAATATAGACAAGTGATATAAGATTATCAGATGTTATGAAAAGAATTTACATAAAATAAATAGACAACACTTGTCTATATTATTTAATGAAAATAAATATATATATATATATATGTGTATGTATGTATGTATGGGCATACACACAGAAATATAACTATTTGAATAGCAATATCTTTTTAATGCATGTTTGATGAAAAAAAAAAACTGTCCTTTTGACCCTCCATTTTTTGGGGGGGCACAAAGGTTCAAATTTGCCCAATACGGCATAATGACTTAGTTTCATGCCACAACGCAATCTTCAAGCCAATAAAAAATTCTTGTTTAATATTTTTTAGGTTTATCTTTTTCTGGTTTGAACAATTTTCTTGGTTTCTGGAGAGAGTCTGAAGATAAATTGGCCAAATGTCATCGGAGCAGTTCCAGATTTAATAAACCATTATCAAGGAATTTTTTATAGATTAATGACATTGCATTTATAGGGTTTTGTCTCTTTGGCATCCTTCATATATTCCATTCCTATAATTCATTATAGAATACTGTTCGTGGGGAAGATATTAAATGTGATCTATTTATTGAAATATTTATGATGGCTGTTTTGTATTTGCTAGAATAGTTAAGCAAATTTGGACTTGTTTCTTTTTTATTAAAGAAAAAAGTTTGAGTGATTTGCAACTGGTAGATAATACTGTGGGGTAAGCATGTGTGCTTAATTGAATGAGGAAAAAAAATTTCCAAGACACTATAAGTTGATGTCAAGACACAATATTTGAAAAACCTGTCATGACGCCCTACTGACATGTGAGGAAATGATTCTTGAAAACTATCAAAGAGACACAATGCATGCTTCCAGACACACTGTTGGTAATCTACAAAAAAATTCTTTGATAATGGCTTTTGAAAGCTGAATGTGTTCAGAAGGCAGTGGACAATTTATTTTCAAACTCTACTCAGAAATAACGAAAATTGTCCAAACTGAAGATATAAATGAGGAAATCTTAAACATCATCATAAAAAGCAAATACATAAAATATTTTATTGAAATCCAAAATGCTAACATATCAATTCATATTCTTGAAAATGGCCAAAATGATTGAAAGTGTTCCCTAGGTAGGCATTGAAAAATTTATCTTCAAATTCCACCTAGAAACCAAAAAAATGGTTTAAACCAAAGAAAAGATAAACATAAAAAAAAACTATTAAACTAGAACCTTTCATTGGTTGGAAGAACGTATTGAAGCTGACAGTCACCATGCTATATTGATTCCTATATCCACACTGTATATAAATGCCTTATCTTTGATACTGAGAAATTTTTCCCTATAAATATAACAGATTTTAAATAAACATATGTTTAAATATGAATTAAATTTAAATTCATGTTCTGAACATCAAACACCATCATAAAAAATCACACAAATACATCAAAGCTTTTATTAAAAATGACCAATGATGAAAAACCTGCCTTGTAAGTCATGTATCAAAAGATACATGGTCGCCTAAGTGTGTATCACGCATGGCATATAACTGACAGGCACGGTCGAGTCCATTACATTCACTTACATACTGAAACCCTTGGGGAAGGGTATGAATCCTCTGCTCCTCTTCCCAGCTATGGGTAAATAGCAGGACAAACCAGGTTCTATAGCCTTGGATGGCAATTGGTATACCGCAGAAAGAAATAGTAACCTACTGTGGGAAAAATCTGTCTTGTCAGTCATGTATCGAAAGATACATGATCGCCTAAGTGTGTATTATGCACGGTGCATAACTGACTGACTGATGGCTGAAAGTACGAGGTATTTCAGATATATGTCACAGCAATTCTTTGTTTTTTTTTATGCATTCATTGGAACCGAACATCCATTCTTTTATACAAAAATGGAAGATTTCCCAAAGAAATTGTTAAAAGACACGTTTTCTGCAGTCCTCAATAAAACCTTCATAAATGAAAAATTGCTGCTAAAATATACGTTATTTAAATTGAACTCTATGTATAATCATAACTGTTAATTTAATTATGAATTTTAAGAAGAGAGAGAAACGTAAGCCACAGTTTAATTATTGAGAAGAGTGAAGGTCATCTTCAGTATAACTTATCCACGATGAAGAGAATTAACGAAGATGAGAGGTTCCATGTACAGAATTTTTACTAAAATGATTGACAACCGTAGCAGTGAAAAATACCTAATTACAAAGAAGCACAGATAAGTCCGACCCTATAATTATCTCAATTTATGGAATGTAGCAGGAAATCACAAGAATAAAAGAACAAGATTAAATGGAAAATTATGAAGGAACTATTTTAACAATACCTTTTGATAATGATTAAATCATAAAAGATATAACTTTCCTTCTCCATGTTTTCAACTTCAATTACTACATTGGAAAATTCAGTAAAAGTTATTAGCATAGAGTAACAGACTATATCAATCGAGCCCTCTTTTGTTATTTGTTTTAATAGTGATATTTGGTATATTTCTACAGACCTGTGTTAAAGACGGCTTTTATTCTCCATCTAATACAAGAGACTGTTAAACAGATGTGGTCATCAAGGAAGTTATAAAATGTTTAGTGATTCCAACATTTATATGCAAATAAAGAAATATGACATTTTTGAATGCTATATCCCTTCAGGCAGTGGTGGCATCCCAAATTTCCAGGAACTGGTTCTATAAAAACAGGTAATCTTTTGGAAAAAAATCTGCTTATTTTCTTTTCAATCTGAGAATGGAAACAAATCACTTTATAGTGTCAAAAAGAAATAAAAACAATTTTGATAATTTAATAAAAAAACATTTGAAAATTCTGTTCTCGTCATATTTCTGTTCAGAAGTATGATGCATTTTGACTCTCGTGTCAACTGTGTTATGATTTCTTAGTCACATTTGAACTGA
>OZ038493.1:10376064-10408564 GCA_964036315.1 Acanthosepion esculentum
GAAATCATAATTATTTCTGGACATTTTGGGTATGACGATAAACTACATCTGGCAGAAAGGCTCCTAATTAGGTTTTGAGGCGCTTGGAACAACCTCTTAATTGCTATTATTTCCAAGTCTACTCTGACCCAGGGTGGTAGCACCTGTTAGGTAAATAGTTAACCCCCAAACTGAGGTAAAAACACTATGAAAGTGCAAAAATAGGTTTTCACAGTAAAAATACCAGCAATACATTTTTGAAGAAAAAAAAATTATTACCAGCAATACATTTGACTGTTGATAAAAACTAGCTTTACAAAATTATGTCAATGAAACCAGATCTGCAAACTGATTTCTTACAAAGAATACCTATTCTATTCATACGAACCTATCCTAAAAATCTTGTTGGCATTAAATAACCCATTGAAGTTGATATGCCGTAAAACAAAATAAAGCAAATCAAACCAGTTTTCCAGTGATTCCCTTCATACTAAATCAGTAAGAAGGAAGTTTCACTCAAGACAGCTTCTTTCTAAGAGCTGCTGCTTTGTGGAACAGACAACCAAGGGGATACTTCGCTGAACATGTCAATCTTCACCTCTTCAAATCTAGGGTCAATCTATCCTACACCTCCTCATAATCTACAATTCTTATATCTATAAAGTAACCTTATTTACTAAGCTTCTATCTTGAGTGGCTCTTGAGCCTTGTACTGTGGGAGCAATAGCATAAAATAAATAATCTTTACAGAGTTTATTGTCCTTCATATTATCATTATTATAGGCAGTTTTTTTGTTGAGAGTAATTTTATGTCTGCACACAGTATGCTTTGCAAACCTCCATGCTGACAGCAGTCTCTGTCATATTTATAATTCTTTCATATTTATGAAAATGCACACAATTTTTCCCTCTTTGGAAATGAGAATCTAGTTGTAACTTATATAAAATAATCATGGTATGCAATAGAGGAAGACGCTTGAATATTTGGCAATCCATTTTAATAGTTACCTTAATTCACTATGAAAAATAATGGTTTAAACAGCTATTCCCTTACAAAAAAAGTTGAGCAGAGATATATATATATATATATATATATATATATATATATATATATATATATATATTGCTTAAGCCTGCTAGGTATGTTATGCGTTGTTTTCCCTTCTTTCTCTTTCCCTCTCTTCGACCCGTGAGTATCAGATTCTCCAGGCCCTCCTTCCTCATTATTTGTCCCAGAAACTTCAGCTGCCTCCTTCTTGTTTGCAACCTCTTTAAGACCTCATCATTGCTCACACGCTTGGCCCATGATATCCTTAGCATCCCTCTGTAGAACCACATCTCTGTCGCCTCGAGTCTCTTCTTCATCTTTGAGGAAATTGTCCAACATTCGCTGCCATAAAGAAGGACAGATGTCATGTAACAGCTCAGTAGGTTTTTCTTTGTTACCAAAGAAATCCTCCTGTCTTGCAATATTCTGTCCAGCTTTTGGAATGTGTCCTTGGCAATCCCAATCCATCTACGGATCTCAGTGTCGCACTTACTATCCTTTGTCAAGATGCTTCCAGATACTTAAACTTCCCTGTCTGCTTAATTCTAGTGTTCCCGACCTGCAAATCGCATTTTGGGCTCATCCTCTTACTGATGACCATGCATTCTGTATTCTTCAGTCTTCTTAATTCTTGTTCTTTTACTGTCCTCTGCTCTTAATAGTAGATTTTTCTTATATTCTTCAACATTCAGTAACTCCTTGCACCTTAGTGGCTTGATTGCCTTGCGACATGGAATAATAAAAAAAAAATGAAAATTTTGAAAATCTTTCTCTTAAAACAACTTTTCAGGAAAATAGGTTTCTCAAAACCAATAGCTGTTATCGTACTTTCCTGTATTGATGGGGGAGGGGCATTCCTTCGTAACCTTTTATTTGAAGTCATGTGGAGCATCAACATATTGATTATATCATTGTTAACGCTTCAAATTGCATGTGATTTCCATTTCAGCTGCTGCTTTTGAAATTTCTCAAGTGATGTGGTTTCTCTGGTAAAATTCTTTGTTTCGGATTCTGTAGCACCATTCTATAAGGTGTGAAGAAGTGCCTTCTTCCCCAAGATCCATATTCTTCACTAACTCAGCACCATTTTTAAACATTGACTTTAGAAAGCAGTTGTATAAAGCTGACAGTTTAGATATATCAGAATGAGTTCGGTGTCATGCATAACATCCATCTGAAAATTTCGATCTTATGAGGCTATTTAAGAACACGGCTCAACTTTTTAGGTTAATGTTTTGGTTTTGTATCAATTTGCGGTGTTGGACAACAGCCAAAGCTGCTATGTGATATAAATCTCTACTCTACTAAGCAATAAAACACATATATGTGTATATTTTCCTCATAATCTTACTCTACAACTATGATGCAATACCAACTCTTTATGTATACAGTTGATTGATTGATTGATTTGTAATTTTTTAAAGCTTATCAACCCTTTGTGGGTTATTTAATGCTGAAACATATTTTGGATTGTAAGAACAATTCTTTTTTGTGTGTGAATATTGCTTGAAGAATTTTTTGGAAATACTGTATATACATATATATGGTATAAAATGACAATTGGAAAAATCTTAGAGATTTTGCCGACGCATTTCGTCTTCCGACTTTTTCAAGGTAAAAATGAAATCAAAATATCTCTGTTGTTATAGTTACATTAAAAATCCAAATTTAAAAAGATAGATGCTTCTGTACAAGGCTTTCTTCTGGTTAATGTAAATTACTTTTATAGTAAGAGATTTAAAAAATTTTTTTTTATCCATGTCGACAATACAGTTAAATTCCCAGATTAACTATACATACATACATACATACATACATATACATATATATATATATATATATATATATATATATATATATATATATGTATGTATAGTTAATTTAACTACAGTAAATGGATATATACTTTGGTCAACAGTGTACTTAGGGCCAGCAGTACATATGCTAATTTTATATCTCGTGTATGATGCGACCCACTTAAAATTAGTTTCAAAATTAGGTCTTCCAAAGTCACATGATAAGTATATATGGTAAATATGATTTTTCCAGATACAAGTTCTACTATGTACTGATAGCTGGTGGGAGGAGATAGATTCATACCTTTCCCAATCTATAGTGTTTTTTTTTTTTTTCAAAATTTAGCATGGATTTGGGCAAAAACAACTGACAGCAAAATCCATGAAAAATGTCCATCCTTTAGTAATCAGTTTAATTTGTAACACACATATATAAATGTAGGTAGAAAAAGCAAATGTTGATAAGATAGCAAAGGTCACAAAGCAATGCTCAGGACCCCTAATCAGGCCTGTCCCACTGTCAGGATGTTTGAGGAGGGGTTATGCTTCGGCTCTGGTTATGGTACCCCAATTAAGGTCCTTTTGTTTATTCTTTTAACTCTGACAAGAATGTATATAAATCAACCTGCTTTCAAGTTACCAAAGATATTTATCACAAAGAAACTCTGCAAGAATTATTTAATAAGTTTTTATCATTTCTGAGAATCTAGCTAATTATTGTTTATGAATAAAATTCCTTTTTTCCAAAAATCACACAGTCCTTTTTCAGATTAGCCTGAAATTTTTTTTTCTGAAAGTGTGTGCATGGAGCTGGACAAAATTAAGGTCCGTTTTTCTCATATTAGCTGTGGGTGTCAAAGTGAGCACTTCCATTTGAGATAAAGAATTGAAGTTCCAGCAGAGTACGACAAGAGTGACACTTTCATTTAGGTAGGAGTAAAGGTTGTCAGTCATTTGACTATGTGATGCAACCAGTGACTAAGAGTTGGAGAGTAAAGCTAGTATCTGGACACTGTATTTTCTTAAGTTCACCTAAGGAAAAGGCATTTGAACTTTAGAGGAACAGGGAAATATGAATATTTTTGGAAAAGCATTGCTGAAAGTTGTATGAATCTGCAACGTGAAGCATAAAAAAAAAATCTTTTCACACTCATTTTGTTTTGTCTACTCTTCCATACACACCCATTAATCTTGCCCACCCTCCGTTTTCTGATTGCTAGAAATACCCCTGATATACTATTCCTTCTCCTATGTACCATGTTACTTCAGGATGTAGTTGATGACGGCTCTCCATAACTTCCTATCCTTTGTAGCTCTTAGTAATGTTAGTCTTTTACCATCCATCCCACTCTCCATTCTAAGGTAGGTAGGCCTGCTGCTTTCTTCTGCCTCTTTTGCCTTTGATAGCACCTGTGAGTGTCGAATTTTCCAAGCCCTCTTTCCTCATTATATCCCAGAAATTTCATCTGTCTCTTTCTGATTCTAAGTATAAGTGTCCTTTTTGTTTCCATTTTATTTAAAAACTTCCACATGGCTTCCACATTCCATTGATGGCATTTTCATCATCCCCTTTTAAAACCACATGTTTGTTGCCTCCAGTCTTTTCTTCATCTGTGAGGAAATTGTCCAGCATTCAGTGCCAAATGAGGTATGATATTACATAACAGTTCAGTACTCCTTTCTTCATTTCGAAGAACAATTTTCCCGTTTCTTAATACTCCGCTTAGCTTTTGAATTTCAGAGCTACAATTTCTATTCTTCATTAAAAGTACTTTACAGATATTTATACTTCTCCAATTCAGAACTGACATGTTCCTCTTGCTTATTCCAATTGATGGTTATACTGAATGTTATATTATTTTTCCAAAAAGACAATGCATGGTCATCAGCAAAAGAGAGAGCACAAGGTGTGAGCTATGTAATGGAGATGTAAAAATTAAGCAGGCGCAGAAATTTCACTGTCTGAGTTGTGCAGTAATAGACAACAGAAAACTAACTGCCTTACCAATATTGGTGCATCTAGCATCAAATTATTAGAAATAATCAAGTCAGGATTATTAAATCTTGTATATATAAAAAATAGTGCATCAACAATGAGATTTACATTCCTTGTTTTGATAACATAAAAAAACAAATAGGAAACATTGATAAATCTAACATGTTTCACTTTTATTAAATCTTTGTCAGAAATTTACAGAAAATGGACCAAAAGACAAAATTTTGATATTTTCAGTTTGATGTGGTTTGAGTCTCATTGGTCAGTCATGTATCATGAGCAGTAAAACTGTAGATAATTCTATATGTATGTAAGTTTGTAAAAATTCTGATATATCTAAGCTGGCATCAGATGGTAATGTGAATTCATAATTCTGTATATGTGTGTCTAGTAGAAAGAGTTCTAATGTTTTCACTTTTGTGTGGTCAGACAATGTAATGGGTTGGTATTTCATTCATCTGGGGTTGTTTTTATGCATATACTGCCTGTATTAGACATAATTTACATTCTTTAAGAATGGATTCAATAAAGGATGGTGATGGTAATGCAATATCCAATATGGCAGTAAATTTTCTTTTCTCTTTGATTTATAGTTACCTGTTTTTTTTCTTTTCCATAGGCCCTCAGTCTGCGGCATAGAGCAAAACAAGTGTAGATTGGGAGTAATAAAAGGTAAGTTTCCAGAGAAATTCAAATGCATTTCATTTTTGCTATGATGGTTCAAAGATGAAAGACAATTATTAGTAAATAAATTAATAATGGTAAATATTCTTAGAAACAAAGAAAAGTGCTGGACTGCTATTTAATACCTAATCTCCAAGATGGCAGTAGATATTGGACAGTTTCCTGACAGGTAAAGCAGAGACTTGAAGCAAGAAATATATGGTCCTAGCAATAAATGCTAAGAATACCAAGGACTGAACATGTGAGTAAATAGAAAACCTTAAGGAAAACAGGCCCCCAAAAAAGAAATTCATATTTAAAATCAGAAAGAGTTGAAATTTCTGGGAGATATTATGGAACGAGTGGCCATAGATAGATGTAAATAAATGGGAGAGCTGTCCAACAAACAGAATTGACAAAGTTTGCAATAAACAACACGAAAAAGAAAAGAAGAGGGCAAAAAGAAATAATATAAAGCAAGCAGACAATATATGAAGGCAAATTAACAGTAATATGGCAAAACAAGAGTAATATGGTAAAAAGTTCACAAACTAAGAATTGGTGTTGACACGCAAGTTCAGATAAGTGAATGTACCATTCTGACTTCAAGACAATCCCAAGACTGAGTCAGATGAAACCAAGAACCGGTCTATTTTATTGGCTAGGGAGAAATCCCAGGATGCATTTGTGTGCTTCTGCCTACAAATTGGAGATGGGAAAGTGTCTTGCAGTCATTCCTAATTAGTTTGGGGCCAACACGTGATGAGGAAAGAGGACCTAGAGATATTAACACTCATAGGACATGTTGAAGATAAACAGGAGTTAAAATTCAAGTAACCTACTTAATGAGCTTGTGTCACTGGAAAGAACATAGGCAAAGAGGGATGGTAAAGGATAAAATTTACTTAGAGCAACAGGAAATTGTGGCGAGACATAGTCGTCCACATTTTGCAAGAACTTGGCATGTAAAAGAGGACTGATAATAGCATTAGGCATAACAAAAAATTAACAATGACTCTCAAGTCAATATCTGCATCCTGTAAAAAACTTGACTGATATTGTCTATGCAGATGATCTAGCTATCACTGTAGACACCATTACCAATGTCCAAGTTCTCCTACATCATCTAGAAATGCTAATGTTGCTAGACTATGTCAATTCCTCTACAACTGAATTCATAAGCTTCAACCAGCAAGGCTCTATACAAACTGTCTTGGGTGAATCAATAAAATCTGACGAATCTTTTGCATACCTAGGATGCAAAATAAGTTCTACCGAAAAGGATGTGAAAATTTACATAGCTAAAGCCTGGGCCAACTTGAATAAAATGAATTTAATTTGGTAATATGACCAACCAAACAACCTCAAGTAGAGATTCTTTTGTGTCCGCGTAAAGTCAGTTTTAATCTATAGTGTCGCTACATGAATATTAACTAAAACCCTTGAGTCTAAGTTTGATGAAACCTATTCTCAGATGTTAAGAGCTATACTTAACATCTCTTGGAGGCAAAATCCAACTAAATCACAGCTCTATGGACCCATCCTTATATTTCTTTCATCTTACATGGACATAGACACTGCTAGTGAGCAAATCAAGAACTTGCAAATGATCTACTGTTCAGGAGGCCTAGCTAAGTTGTAAGATGGGTTGCTCACCCAGCAACCACCTACATTGATCAAATATAGATGCCATCCCAGTGACCTTCTGATCTTGAAGCAAGATCATGATGGTTAGTATGATAGACTCGTGAATGTCCGAGTTGGCTCGACCTAATAAATAAAGTTAATAAACACAAACAATTATAACTAAAATTTATTGTGGCAGTGTGAAAATGTGTGTACACTTGTGAATACATCTGGTTCTGGGATTGCAGAAAACTTAATAATCTTATTTGTGCTTTGTCTGAGTATTCTTGAAGCCATTTATATTAAGTCTAAACAGCCTTCCCACTGTAAACAGAAAGAATGCTATCTACCTGTGATCTATACTGCTGATCTTCTCTTAATAATTTTTTTATTATTTTATTATCATATTAATATAATATTTTATATTATTATATATTATTATTATATGATTTGTGCCTTGTCTGTCATAGGGATTTTTCCCCCTAATCAGCATAGTGTATTCATATTACCATCTGAGTATTATTGGGGACATTTATATTAAGTCTAAACAGCCTTCCCTTTGTAAGCAGAAAGAATGACTGTTGGGTTTAAATTATGTTTTTTGTTCCTTGATTGGTTCTGATGGACAAGAAATGATAACCAATTCCTTTTTTGTTATTTCTTTTTGGTGTTGTTTTTTCTTTCTTTTTTTCAGTTAACGGTAAGTAATTATTTTTCTTATTCTTACTCTTCCTCCCATTTGGTTTAATATATTTTTGTATATATTTATATTTATTTTTAAAATTTTTCACTTGCACTATACAAATTATTTAATTATAACAATATATGTTTATCCATGCTATCAAAAAGTGCCACATTTATGAAAATGATATTTTAAGTCCTTACTATTAATAGATATTCACATGCAAGTTGATTTTTTCCAATTCTACTTGTTTTACTCTGCTGCCTCACAGCCAGTCATTTCACCTTTGCTTTTCATAAGCATCTTGAAATGACATGGCTTTGTAATAAAAATACTGCGGACAAATTATATACAGAGAAATATATAATTCTCAATACCAATAATCACAAAACCATGTTAAATTCTTACATTGGTCACTCAAGCATAACAATCTCTCATAGATTCTAAAGCTCATCTGGAGTATAACAAGGAGGAAATGAAAGCCGCAATCTACTTAATCTATTGTTAGACTATGCTCGGTGCATATACAAGTATAGACGTGCAGAGATGGGTATTGATCACTAAAACATTCCATACTATAACTCAAATGAATCTACTAATAGAGGAGGCCTTGTGGAGTAATAGATGGTGGCTCGGATTGAGGAATCGGAGAACTGAGTTCGAATTCCAGTTGAATCCATTACATTCACTTATGTGCTAATACCCTTGGGAAAAGTATTAATCCTTCTCTTTTGCCCCCCCCCCCCCCAGCTATGGGTAAATACTAAGACAGACCAGGTTCTATAGCATTGGATGGCAACTGGTCTACTTCAGAAAGAAATGGCAACCTACAGTGGGGGGAAAAAAACTGCCTTGTCAGTCATATATTGAAAGATACATGATTGCCTAAGTGTGTATCATGCATGGCACATAACTGATTGAATAGAAAATAGTGATATTGCTTCCACTTCCAAGGTGTGATCTGCTGGCAACTGGTCTACCACAGACAGAAATAGCAACCTACTGTGGGGGGAAAAAAAACTGCCTCGTCTGTCATGTATCCTCAACCTGGTATGCAAATTGTGATAGCAGCTAACCTGAATCCATTATAAAAAATTTAGGATGTAAAATTAGTAAATACTAAACATTCCTGATACCCTGGTGTATAGATCAGTTATAACAAATTTAGTATAGACTTCTTGTGCCTTCTTGGACTAATATTCTCAGCCAACATGAAGTGAAAAGATCATATTGAATCCATTGATATGTCTGCTGCTTGGAAAGTTGGTTCACTGTGTCATGCTCGACAATTTCTCTTGCCAGAATCTATCTAACATATTTATAGGTCTGCCATTCATCATTGCTTTAAATATTGCCATTTTATCTGATCTGGTGCCCCTGTTATATATTTTGATAAAATTCCATAAAATCTGAAGAAGAATCTGCAATGGTATTGATCCTGACCTTACATCTCACCTTTAGTCACTTTCTCACCACAAATTCCCCGTGTCTTTTCTGTAAATACTTTCAGGCTAATTGTTCAGATGAACTTTCCTTTATGGTACCTAGACTTTATGAATTTAAGTTCAGTACTGGATTGGGAGTAAGGTCTCATCATTTTATATTTGAAATATCTCGATGTTACCATTAGTTCTATACTAACAGTTTCTTTTGTCACTCTTCTTGGTTGTGGAACTCTCTCCCAACTTCTTGTTTCTGAGCCAACTTTGATCTTCAAAAATTTAAATGCAATGTTAATTATCTTCTGTCTTCTTAATTATTGTTCTTTTATTCTTTATGCTTTTTTTCTCATATTTTCTCACATTGAGTAGCGCACTTCTTAGTGGCTTTATTGCCTTGCTCGGGGTGAAATGATTAAAACACACACACACACACACACACACACACATATATACATGTATGTATAGTAATAAATATTAGAAGCTGGATAGATGATTTGATTCTTGTCAAACTCAGCATGTGCTTTATTTTTTATTTACTTATTAAGTTATGAACTTCACGTTTTCACTTAGAGGAAAGCATTTTTACAGTTTCTATTCAACAGATCCAAATTCCCAACATTAAAACTATTTTCCTTCAGGAGTATTATTAAATAAAACTTATGAATTGCCTTTTTTTTCCTGAGATTGACAGCTGGTAGCTGAAATCATAGGAAAGCAAAGCTGCTAATAAATGAGGCGTCTCTGCCCTTACTCCCAACCAGTCCATTAATCGGTTGTGCAGATTCAGACAAGCAAAGTGTACATAATTCTCTTAGGACTTCTATAGAATATCTTTCTCAATAGAATACATTAAAGTCTGCAGGTTTTGATACAACTCATATGATTCTGCAAGAACCTTCTGAACCCACTGACTGGGGGAAGAGGGGCAAGCCTGATTGCGGGCCCCAGGCAGTGATTTGTGACCATTGCAATCTTATCAACATTTTTTTCTGTCTACATTTAGGTACATTACAAATTAAACTAAGCACAACTGACTATTAAAGGATGAACAATTTGTGCAGATTTTGACGTCATTCAGGGTTCTTTTTTCTTCAGTCAAATCCATGATTTTGTTTTGCTAATGCCAAGTTCATAATGCTGAATGTGTTAAAATTATTCAACTTTTAACAAGAAAAATCTCAAGTTGATGTTAAAAATTGCTGCAAAACATTATTGATTTATTTAAGATGGAATGATCTATTATGACATGTCTCTAATTTGTATTTTAGATACATTGCATTTATTTTCAATTTTTCTAATTGAATTGTTCAATTATAGTGCATATGATCCATTATTGTACATAATTAGATTACAATAAAAGTTGTATTTTATATGAATACAACCTTATGAAAATTGAGTTATAATAGTAGGGGGCTATAACATAGATGATAAAGATGGCAGTTTGGTCTGAGGTTGCATTTGGGGACATTTTGATCTTAGCCTTGGATGTTTTGATATCTCTCTTTCTATGAGAGAATGTCACAATTTTGTTTTAATTAGTGTCTTGTTCATCTATTATAAAGAATTCTAAATGTCCAATCTTAAAAATAATTTATCACCTCAAAACTCTGAGAGAATTCTTGCTCTCTGAAATATACCTTATACCCCTGTAAACAAACAAGAACACTAACACAATACAATTCTGATGTTCTCTCATTGAAAGATCAAAACAATACCTCAAGTCAAATATATAGATAGACTCTAATTTCTATTTAGAGACATTGTATTTATTTTCAATTTTTCTAGTTGATTGTTCACTTATCTTGCATATGATCCATTATTGTACATAATTAGGTTACAATAAAATTTGTATTTTATATGAATAAAACCATATGAAAATTGAGTTCTAATAGGAGGGGGCTATATCATAGATGATAAAGATTTGTATTTAAAGACATTGTATTTATTTGTATTTAGAGACAGTGTATTTTTTTTCAATTTTTCTAACTGAATTGTTCACCTATATTGCACGTGATCCATTATTGTACATAATTAGGTTATGATAAAATTTGTATTTTATATGAATACAACCTTATGAAAATTGAGATGTAGTAGAGTGGAATGTGGAGGTGTATCATAGGTTTGGGGGTGGGCATGAGACCCACCCACCGGCCTTGACCATAACTTAAGCTAAGAGAAAAGGAATGAGAAGTGACACATGATAATGAAGATGGTGACATTGTAAAAGGGAAAAGGAGGATTAATTTGTGCTTTTGCCTTGGTTGTCGTCGTCTCTATTTGCCATATCCCTTCAGGACATAGACGATCATGGCAATTAGGTTATAATAAAATTTGTATTTTATATGAATACAACCTTATGAAAATTGAGATGTAGGATTCACTGGAGGCATGAGACCCTTTCACTGGCCCTGTGATTCTATTTCAGTTGTGATGAGAAAAATCTGTTATTCAAGGCCTAGAGCTAAAATATCTGAGAATGTAGAAATATTATTTCTACCACCAGTATTTAACCACACACACAGTTTGTTTGACTCCATGTCACATTCCTTAATGTAAGAAATGATAAATATCAGTGTAGAAAAATGGAACATTTGCTACGTAGGTAAATCAATAAGATGCTAGACTAATGATGAAAAAAAAAAACACTGACAGGAAATAAGATTGTAATTCTCTTGAAGGACAATGTCTTCATGCTATTTCCATGGAGTCAAATCATCCTCATTTCCCCTATATTCCAAATGTAAGAAAAAAAGTTTCACCCTGACAGTTATTTTCCCAAGAATTGCTATTTTTTTAACAGACTCCCACAGGGATGCTTCCCTGAACACTACAATCTTAACCTCTTCAAGAGTCAATTGATGTATTTCTTCCTTTTCTTTATAATCTTCATTTCCTACCAACTTCTATTCATGTTACACACCTCGTTCAGCATTGCCATTTGACTGTAATGCTTTGAGGGGCTTTCAAGCCTTTTACTGGGTGAAATTACATAGACACACAGATCAGGTGCATTCCAGAAGTTTTGAGACTTTCTCAGGAGATATATTTATTAATTTCCAAGAAATACCAAGCTTTAATCTCCTTCATCTTCTCAATGTCTTCAAAACAACTGACACTGAGGTTCTAGCTCAAAGTCACAGGTCATCGTGGCTGAGGACTTGAGTGTGCTAGTCTTGTTCAACTTGTTGATCATGCTAGATAACATGCTCTTTCCCAGAAACTGTAACTAAGGTCTGCTCAGCATAGTTTCAGTATAAACCACAAGTGGGTTCTGTGGGTGTTGAACAAAAGCAAATGTGTCTCAGCAAGCATCTGCAATAGGAATTGGTTAGCTGTCCTAGTAGACGGGTATCCTCAAATACAAGTTGCCAGCTGAAACCCAATCATAAACAAAAAACAAGGGATACACCTCTACTCCTGTTCAAAAGGCCAAGGAGGTGTGTGAACTGGATGACAGAATCTATCTACTCCTATTGGGAGAAAAAAAAATGAAAAATAGTAAATAAAATTTTAGAATTTAACCAGAGATATCAGAGGTTTATTTATTTTTCTCTTGTGTAATGAATTTTAACTACTTTAAGTTTAAGTTGCGTTGCCTCATAAAAATAAATGAAGTGACCTTTGGTAGGTCGACACCTATTAAGGAGTGGAATTATGTATGGTCATGTGGGATGGCAAGGGAAGGTCAAACAGCAAGTGAGAAAAAAATGTGAATTTCCCCCGATCACATAAAGGCATATCAAAAAAACAAATTTAAATAACTTTTCTTTAGCTCACAGATATAAAATCAAGATTTTTGCTTCTCAGCTTATGGAATCACTGGATATAGCCTTGAACAGGAAAAGCAGACCTTAGTTACAGTTTCTGGGAAAGAGTATATATATATATATATATATATATATATAAACACACATACTAATTACTCTCCCAATACAAGACATAAGAGCCACTCATTGAAGAGGATTACTGAAGGATGATGATGTATGAATATATGAGGAGGAGGGGGTAAGAAGTACAGATTATGTGAATATGAATATGTAGATAATGGTTAAACTTAGATTTGAAGAGGTTAGGATTATGGTGACTGAAGAAGCATCCTTTCTGGAGTCTTCTCCTTGGGAAGATTGTGTCTGAATGGAATTTCCTTCTTTCTAATGAACTACAAAAAGAATGGGGATGATTTGACCCACAGTGCATTTGGCATGCTGGGCTTTTCCTGTTCAAGGCTATATCCAGTGATTCCATAAGCTGAGAACCAAAAACCTTGATTTTATATCTGTGAGCTAAAGAAAAGTTATTTAAATTTGTTTTTTTGATATGCCTTTATGTGATCGGGGAAATTCACATTTTTTTTTTCACTTGCTGTTTGACCTTATGACCATAGATAATTCCACTCCTTAATAGGTGTCGACCTACCAAAAGTCACTTCATCTATTTTTATGAGGCAATGCAACTTAAAATTAAAGTAGTTAAAATTCATTACACAAAAGAAAAATAAATAAACCTCTAATATCTCTGGTTAAATTCTAAAATTTTATTTACTATTTTTTATTTTTTTTCTCCCAATAGGAGTAGATAGATTCTGTCATCCAGTTCACACACCTCCTTGGCCTTTTGAACAGGAGTAGAGGTGTGTCCCTTGTTTTTTGTTTATGATTGGGTTTCTAGTTCTTTCTAATGTCTACTTCAACTCTATACTTCTAACGTCCTGGGTATGACGATAAACTACATCCATGTCCTGGGTATGACGATAAACTACATCCGCGTCCTGGATATGCTGATAAACTACACCCGCGTCCTGGATATGCCGATAAACTACACCCGCGTCCTGGGTATGACGATAAACTACATCCGCGTCCTAGGTATGACGATAAACTACATCCGCGTCCTAGGTATGACGATAAACTACGTCCAACCAAAAGGCCGTCGATCCAATCAATCGGCTGGTCATGTCATGCCCCATCACATCTAACCCATCCCAAAACGACTACAACTTACAATTAACTTTCCCACCCAAACCCTACACTAAATATGCTAACACCTTACCCCTAAAATGTGATGGAAAGCAGTGGCTTAGGGTCAGTCAGTAGAAAAAAAAAAATTAAACAATGATGTTGCCAGCTATACGTTTTTGAAACAATGATGTTGCCAGCTATATGTTTTTGATATATTTAGTAAATACTGGATCTGGCATTAAATAACCCATAGTGGTTGATATGCCATAAAACCCCAAACAAACAAACAAACAAACAAATCTATACTTCTAATGTATTTGCCTAAACTCTGAAATTTCATTTACTGTATATTTATTTATTTTTCCTTAATAGGATTAGATAGGTTTGCCTATCGTCCGGTTTACACTCCTTCCCAAGCTTTTGAACAGGATTAGTTTTATTTCTTGTCTAGGATTAGGTTTCTGGTTTCTTCTAAAGCCTTTTCATTCTTTTTCACTCTTAGTATCCTCTTGCATCTTAGTGGCATTATTGCATTGCTTGGAGGGAATTGATTAAAAAAAAAAAGTTCCAGACTCTTAAATATCATCTCGATTTTGACATAACACAATGATAACACCAGAAGTAGTAGCAGAATTCTATAAATGTTCAACATATTAGTTTCTTTGATTTACTTGGCAACCAAAACACTGTAAATATTCTTCTCTGGACATAAAATATCACAAAATCATTTTCTATTTTTAGGAGAAATATAAGCATAGATTTAGAAAGACTTCAAGTGGGGATTTAATTCTGTTGGATTTAAAGATTCTTCGTCATGTGAAATATCATGAAATTTTCCCAACTCTGTCCTTTTGTAAGGATGCTAAGTAGATTCAGCAAGACTAGGAAGCCTTCCTTCACCCAATCCGCCCAAAAATTTGGGTCATTTGATGAGATCTTTAGAAGTGGGTCAAAGCAAGAACTTTTCAGCATTCTCTCACATGAAGAGCTATGAATTGCTACAAAATCAAAAAATAAACCTAAAAACATTAGACATATTATTAAATAACTTTGTTAGATTGAGACTTTCATATGAATGTCATGTATGGCGCCAAACTGTTAGCTGTATACAACCACTTTCTATGACCAGTGATCACAAGTAGCTTCAATCTGAATGAAACCTGTAAATCTTAGTGAGACTTATCCTTCTTCAAACCTCTCGGATGGGTGCTACATGTTGAATATTGGTTAGCTTGCAAGTGGTCTGAAAAACAAGTAGACTGGTGTAGCCACCAAGTTAAGACTAGCCCTGAGTCATCTGATGGAGAGAGATATGGGTGAATAGAGACCACTCATGCAAATGTGTTGGGCAGGTCCATTCTAGCAAAATGGAGCAACCTACTTGGTGCATTAGGCACTCTCCTATAAATGAGGTAAAATTAGCTGGCTTGCTTTTCCAAGAAGACACAAGAAGGCACCCATGTTAGCAGGTAAGTCATTTGACTTCTACATCTCCCTCCTCTCCCCATTGCAGAGGCATATTGGCCGTTGGGGAGAAATCAGTTCCTTATTGCCTGGCTGATTGTACGGGGTTAGTCAGGATAGCACCCTGGGAATCCTGGTTGTTGATAGCGGTGATTGAGTAGGGCCCTGGGATGCCAGGTCATTTTGCAATGTAATGCCACCATTTCCCAATGGGTGTAGAATATTGGTTAGCTTACAAGTGGTCTGACACACAAGTAGATTGGTGTAACAAGTTAAAGCTGACCTGAGACATTTAATGGAGAGAGATATGGGTGAATAGAGACCACTCATGCAAATGTGTTGGGCAGCAAAATGGACCAACCCACCTGCTGCATTAGGCACTCTCCTATAAATGAGGTAAAATTAGCCGGCTTTCTTTTCCAAGAAGACACAAGAAGGCAGCCATGTTAGCAGGTAAGTCATTTGACTTCTAGACCACAGAATCGCAAAAACTGGAACAAATAACAGAAACATCGTCATCTGAGAACTTTTAAAAGCAGTAGCAACTAAAATGGATTGCACATGTCACTCAAAAAGAAAATGTCATAATTAAGATGTTAACATTCCCCACTAATTTAAACAAAAGGTTAGGGAGGAAACTCCTATCAATACTGGAAAGAACATTAACTGAACTTGAGACATCAATTTTCCTGCAAAACGGTTTTAAGAGAAAGATTTTCTAAATTTCATCCCAAATTAGCAATGGCTGCTCAATCAGTGAAAACTGAATGTGTCCTTATAAGGAAACAACTAATATTACCATTACAATTGAGCACCGTTTTTTGCAACATCATGGAAGAACCAGAAATATTAAAGTCTGAAGTGAAATCAAAACTTGCTAAATAGAAAAGGCAAAAACAGCAGGACTCGATTGAATCGTAAAATAGATGCGGGCAACCTTAGATCATTTTGACATTGAAAAAATTACAGAAATAATGAATGATATATATGACAATGGTGACATACTGGAAGACCTAAGTAGATCCATTTTCATAGCACTGTTTAAGAAGCTGAGTTCAAATGGATGTGAACTCCATTGGACAATCAGCCTAAGGAACCATATGAAACTTAGCATTCAAATTCTGATGAATAGACAGTGTAGAGAATTAGTCTGTAAACAAGATAATGTCATCGGTATCTGTCCATATTTCAGAGATAAGGTATTATGTACACTATTTACACTATTCTGACTATTGTCCTCATCTTTGTCGCCATATTTATTACAACATTACGGCCTTTCAGTATCTGTCTATATTTCTGAGATGAGGTATTATGTACACTATTTACATTATTTGGTCTCATCTTTGTCGGCATATTTATTACAACATTTCAGTCATTCAGGTGGTTGGAACTGAACCGTTTATTTTGCTCACTGGGGTAAACTGTTCTAGTTCAACGTGTCATGTTTAAGGGATGTCAGTTATCAGTTATCTCAGTGAGCGAAATATAGGGTTCAGTTCAACATTCCAACCACCTGAAGAAGGCCGGAGCATACAACAGCCGAAATGTTGTAATAAGTATGATGACAAAGATGAGGACAATAGTCCGAATAATGTAAATAGTGAAGATAACGCCATCTCATTAAAGATGCTGGAAAAATGAAGATAATATATATGCTCAAAATGGTTTCTGAAAGAGCAATGAAAATGCTGAATCTATGTTTATAGATTATGTAAAAGTGTTTGATAAAGAACTTCACAAAGAACTGTTTGAACTGCTAAGTAAGCTTGATTCATTTGCGAAAGATGTTAGAATAATCTCAAACTTCTACTGGGAGAAGTTCACCTGCATAAAGATACAAAATAAATTCATTAAATACACAAGCACAGAAAGGGGCGTAAAATAAGAATGCATCATCTCACTGGACTTATTCAATCTTTACAGTGAGATAATCCTGATAGAATTAGAAGTCCTACCAGGATTTATTATTGATGGCCGCAACCTTAAGAATATAAAGTATAAGTTGGGATCAAATATAGACTGAAATCCAACGGACTGATAAGATAAAGAACAAATAGGAAACATTTAGCAATCTAACATGTTTCACATTTATTTTGTTATTCTCTGAGAAAGTTTTAATAAAAGTGAACCATGTTCGATTGATAAACAGTTCCTATTTGTTCTTTATTTTATAAGGTATGCATATGACACAGTGTTGAGAGATATACAAAGTAAACTGCAGGCTGTCCTGGGTATACACATAGACTAAATCCAGCAGCAAAGCCTCTGATTGGAAAATTGGACCTTTTGATGAGAGTGGAACCACCTCTTAATTGCTGTTGTTCACAAGTCCACCCTGACCCTGAGGTGGTAGCACCTGTTAGGGTCCCAACTATGGGCAAATATTGAACCCCAAAACAAAAACAAAACACTATGAAAATATAAAAATATATTTTTATAGTAAAATTACCACAAATAATTTTTTATATAAAAAAAAATTACCAACAATACCTATTTATAATAAAAATATCAACAATACAATTTTTTAGTAGAATTACCAACAATACATTTTATAGCAAAATGACTAAAAATACATTTTTTCTGTAGTTGAAGGCATGCAATTGCATTCAAAATATATTTAATTGAAGCCATAAAATTGTGTTCAAAATATTTAGATTTTGGCATAGAATTTGATAGGCTGTTTTACAAAATCAACCAAACAACTAACATGGAAGAACTCTTTCATGACATTAATCGATATAATATCGTACAATTTCTTAAATCAAATTGTATTCCAAAATATAACTTCAACAAAGCTATAATATAAAACACACAAACCACCACCTCTAGTAATTATGTCCCCACAAACAAGTAATGGCACAAAAGCTGAGTATCATCTACCATGTATTCAATTGTGAAAGCAGAATAAGATATTTTTATTACTCCAAAGCACCCAAGAAAATTAAATTTCAGCATTATATGACCCATAAGGAGTTGATATGCCATTAAGTAAATAAACTGCAGAAGAAAGTATTAACCGTCAATTGCAAGATGGAATTTATGGTTGCCAGCAAAAGGAACCGCCAAAGATCTGAAATACAAGATAGAGATACCAAAATCAAGCAAGTACAAAAATTTATATATCTTGGAAGAGTTTTAACAGAAGACAGAAAAGGTGACACCAAAATTAGAAAGCACATTTGAACAGTGAAAAATGCCTTCCAAAAGCTAAGCTAAGTATTAAGAAACAGGGAAATTTAACTAGAAATAAAAGAATACCAAACTGTTATGTAATATTAGTCCTCCCATATGGCAGTGAATGCTGGACAATCTCTACACAGTTGAAACAGACACTTAAGGCAACAAAAATGTGCTTCTACAGAAGGATGCTGAGAATTCCATGGACTGAACATGCGAGTAATGAGGAAAAATATAAACAAAAAGGGCACTTATAATTATAATAAGAAAGAGGGAGTTAAAATTTCTAGAGTGCATAATGAAGAAAGTGGGCTTGAAGAATTTGATACTCACAGGACATATTGAAGGCAGAAGGGACAGAAGAAAGCAGTGAATAATGTATCTAACAAGCCTGTGTAAATTATTAGCAGGACAGGGATTTAGAGAGCAAAAAAGCCTTACTAAGAGCTACAAAAGACATGAAGTTGTGGAGAGCCATAATTACCCACGTCCTGAACAGATATGCCACATAGAGAAAAAATCATTGGAATAGCAAAAGATCCCTTCCAAAAGCTAAGCAAAGAATTAAGAAACAGGAAATATTTCTTAGAAACAAAGAAATGAGTGCTCAGATGCTATGTTATATCAATCCTCCAATATGGCAGTAAATGCTAGACAAAATCCTCACAGATGAAGAAGAGATTTGAAGCAACAGAATTGTGGTTCTACAGAAGGTTGTTGAGGATACCATGGAAAGAACAGGAGATCAAGAAGGACATTTTAAGGAAAATGGAAACAAAAATGATGCTTACATTTAGAATGAGAAAGATATAGTTGAAATTTCTGGGATGCATAATTAGAGAATTTTAGTCAGTAATTTTATTGGCCCTGTTCTGGCAGATCAGCTTTAGTCTATTTCCCACTGCCTCAAGGTTGCTTCCCTGTGCCTTTTCTATAAATACTTTCATGGTAATTGTTCAGATGAGCTCATCGCTATGATGCCTGGAGTTTTTGAATTTAAGCACAGTACTAGACTGGCGACAAGGTCTCATCAATTTACAATTGAACTGTAACCAGAATTTCTATACTAAAAGTTTCTTTTCTCACTTGCGGAACACCCTTCTGGCTCCAATCTTTTCCGCCAACTTTAATCTGCAAAAATTTAAATGCAATTTCAATTGGTATCTGCTGTCCTCCTGGTTACTATTTTTTGTTCTTGCTTCTCATCAATGTTTCTGTTTCTAATTCGGTGACACCCAGTAACTACTTGTGTCTCGGTGGCTTTACTACCTTACTTGTGGCAAAATAGATTAAAAAAAAATTGTGCAGTGGGAGTATGGCATTGTCACGATGGAGGATTATTCTCTTCCTGTTGACTGAAAATTTTCTGTCCAAAGATGCTTTCAAAAGATGAAATTGTTGACAGTAGAGATCAGTACTGACTGTTTGATTATTGTTTAATCATTCATAATGTATGATTCATTGAATACCCCACCATGTACTCAATTATCTTTGGATTAATTTCTCCTCTCAGTTGCTGAGTAGGCCTGTTTCCTCAACTGATCCACAGACGATGACACTTAAAATTATGGTAAAGGATCCATTTCTCATCCCAACTAACAAAAAGGGCGCTTGAATTTGTCATGTAAGCAATGACTCACAATAATTGACAGTTTATGTGGGACCCATTTTCTAACGACAGAGTTTTTTCAATCCTTTTAAATTCACAAAGGACTACTGCATTGCTAACCTTAAATTTCTTACTGTGTTCCCTTATTGTAGTGACATTATTTGCTTTAACAGCAGATCCCAAATCCTTTGAATCGAGTCAGTTTGGACCCCTCTCCCTTGGCGTGTTCTGAAGACTAAAATTCCCAGTTTTGAAATGAGAAAAACCACCTCCTGCAACTTCTTTTATTAAATGCATTGAACCCCCATAAGCCTACTGAATGGATATTACTGCTGCACTTGCATTGTCATCTTTATGAAGCTCATAGACTGCAACATTTGTAATGTGTTCGTTAGTTGGGATGAACACAGGAACAAGTTCTGAAGTCTATTATGAATAATATTCTTAATTTGAAAGAAAAATGTATAAATTATTCAGTAGCATTATTGAACATCATAAAGTGACAATACTTTAATAAATTTTGTCCAACACTTCCACCTCAAGAATTGGACAGATCTTTTATTCCAGCCTGATACAGACAAATGTAACAACTTTTATGTGACAAAGGTGGCTGTATTTATTTGTATTTAGTATCTATTAAAAAAATATGAGCATTATTTAATTGTAAGTATATTTTCTGTAAAGATTTTTATGACCATTTGTCATTTATCTAACTCTTGAAACACAAGTCCTGATATAGCATTTTCTTTTTTTTTTTCATTCCAACCTGATAGTATATTTTTTAGTTTGCGTTGAAAAGATTTCTTTCCCACTGATTCATATGGGTATAATTAAAATTTCAGTGACATTGTTTTTTAGAGGAAAGAAAGCTTTTTCCACATTGTCATACTTCTTTTCTTGAAAATTGTTCTTGATAGATGAAAAAAAAATGATATATTGTTATCCAATAACATTCTTGTATATTTGATTGTCATGAACTGTTTGCTTGCTACCATTGACTGACAGCTCATGTAAATTTTGTAGCGCCTAAAAAATTACAATCAAGGAAAATTACTTGTCAAAATTAAAAATAAGTACTGGTTGATAATTATGCTTCATCTCACAATAGATAAAGATATCATCACTGTTTCTAATCAAACATCCATTTCTTTAATGCAGTATTTCCCAAATAGTGTGTTGTACCGCATAAGTGTAGTCGAAGAGAATAACAGGTGAGGTGCAATGATTGAAAGACGATCAAAGATTTACAAACAGTTTAATGACGTGTTTGATTCTTGGTTGCAGTTCTGTAAAGTTCCAAAAGCTATTTCAGCAGATCAGAAAGCATTTTGAAAAATGCTTGTCTCTAAGTAGAAATTAATTTTCAAAGCTTGACAAATTTGACAGGATTTAAAAAATTCCTAGGGCTTAGAGCCACATCATGTTGAAACACCAGTTCCTATATGATCAACAAAGTTAAGCAACATCAAACCTGGTCAGTACCTTGATGGGTTACCACTTGAGAATCCCAGCTTGGTAGTGTAAATGGATAATGGCTCAGAATTGTTAGATACCAGAGTTCTAATTTAAATCAGGTTCATTATATTCACTTATGTGCAAATACCCTTGGAAAAGGTAAGAGTCCACCTCTTCTCTCCCCAGCTATGGGTTAATTAGTAATATTTGTATTACTAAATCATTATTATCTCAAAAAATGTATTTTGTGGCTGCGATGGATTGATAAGATATAGAAAATGAATGAATCAAGAATTTCTAAACATGGTTGCTTGTAAACACATGTGTAGGTGTAGTGGAACATTCCCTAATAGTACATGCTTAGATTGTACTCTATTTACATTATTCAAACTATTTTCCTCTTCTTTGTCACCATGTTTATCACAACGTTTCAGCCATTGTATGCTCCGGCCTTCTTCAGGTGGTTGGAATGTCGAACTGAACCATTTATTTCACTCACTGGGGTAGACTGTTCTAGTTCCACGTGTCATGTCTAATGGATCTCAGTTATCACCTGTTAATTCCCCTCTCCAAGTTCTCCACCACCTTAACCCTGTATTTAACTCACACTCTTTGGGTCCTGTCACTGGATGTAACTAACACCTTTATCCCCTGTGCCATGTGTCAACAAAGATGAGGACAATAGTCCAAATAATGTAAATAGTGTACATAATACCTAATCTCAGAAATATAGTTAGATTGTACTATTATTGCCTCTATATTTAATCTAACAGCATTGCCTCTTCCTTTATATTTTATTTAATATACTAGTATTGCTATGTTACTCTTTATTTAATCTAATATTGCCTCTTTATTTAATCTATGCATATTGCCACTTCATGTTGCTTAGTAATGTGAACTGTTCTCATTTATCTGTCCATGTCTGGGGATATTGTCTTGTTTTTTATTACTGCTCAGGTATTGCTAGTTCCGTTTCCTTTGTGTCTGTACTACCTGGCCCACAGACTGAACTCACCCTTACCAACTTTATGAACTAATGTAAACTAGAGCCAGGTTTCTCACCCAGGGAGGGATTACCCCCTAATTTCAGGGTTTCAAGGGTGGAGAAAAACAGTTTTTTACTTTTTCTTGTTTCTTATTTACAGAATTTTGTTTATTGAAATCCAATTCCCTGGCATTCTACTGAACTTTTTGTTTATTGAAGTAGGCTTCAGCTTATCCACTTAATAATTAGTTATGAATTAAAACAAATTGCTGTATACGTGTTTAAGTTTAAAAATCCATTAACATTTTTGATTGCTATAAAATTTATACAATTCCTTCATATATTCTGAAATGGTCTGACAATTATTTTAATATATTTCCTGTTTATATGTTATTTTTATAAATACAATTATTTAATTAAAAGCTCTGTTTATAATAAACAGTATTAATTACATTTACCAGCCTGAATGTCCAAGAAATTTTATAGAAAATATATGTCCTCTGACAGGAATTGTAGGACGCAGGTTCCATTCCTGTTTGAGGACACATATTTTTTAAAATAATTGTACCTATAAAAATAATGTATAAACAGAAAATATATTAAAACAACTCCTCTATAAAAATAATCCATGTACTGTACAAATAGGGAAAAGAATGAAGATTTCCAATAATATATGCATATTATTTGGAATCCACCTTTTGAGTCTGACAATCTTAGAAAGTGGGGGGAATGACATTCTGACAGTGCAAACTTAGACCTTCTGTGCTAACAGGACAAAAGATATTTCTAGACAAGTACAACAGAATGAGAATAATCTGGCCAATACATTAAATAAGGGTTCAATTCAAAATTCTCTGAAGGTTGCTCAGACTGACAGACACCTGAAGAAGGCTCAAGGGCATAATGGCTGAAATGTTGCAGTAACAACAACAACAAATAGGTTATTAGTCTGACTGTAAATAAAGCAAATAAGAATGATATCAGTTTGTAGACTAACTCAGTTGGCTGGGGTACAACTGAACATAAATTGTGTGCATCTTTCTATTTACCGTATGAACTTGTCTATAAGCTTACTTTACGTCTAATGCGACCCCTGAATAGTTTTTACATAAATTTTAACTCCTTCAGAAAAACTTACCTGTGTATAGTGCAACTGGTCACCAAAAATTCATGATTTTTAACCTCTTCAAAAAAAACAAAAAAAAATTAACTGTCTATAGTGCAACCCCATTTTTTGTGTAAAAAACAGATAATAAAAACTAATGCTAAACTTAAATAAGGAGATTAAATAAAGACTTAATACTTGTAGATTAAACTAGGAGATTAAATAACAAGGCAATATCAGTAAATTAAATAAAGAGTCAATTTTGTAGATTAAATGAAAAGTCAATACTAGTAGATTAAATGTCAAAGCAGTACTAGTAGATTAAATAAAGACTTCTGTTTGAAATTCTCTGACATTGTATAACACCTGAAGAAGTCTAAGCATCTGGATAATAACAAAAAAGATGTGAGGACATTAGTTTGACTGTAAATAAAGTCTATAATGATCATTCCTCATCCCAGAAATTCAGATCGCCTTTATGCTATCTGTCTGCTTATGTTTGATTATTAGGTGAGATTTTGTAATATTGTGTCAGAATGGCTCTGCAATCTTTAGAGTCGCTGACAAATTTTTACCTGTATCAAATTTTATGGGAAGTTTGCTAAATTTGACAGCAAGATCCTTGAAAAAATATCTTCAGACATTTGATGAACATTCTTTCAACTGAACACTGGTTTTTTGAGTTTCAAGCCTTTCAAGACTGGTCAGTTGTTGGTGCAAGAAAATTGGCAGGGAAAAAACTTCCATGATGATTTTCACTGAATAATCTTTTTGACATGATTTCTGATGCCACCTTCACATAAGTATATAAAGAGGTGTGACTCGACTGTGGTTAACAACATCATTTGAGATATTGATTTCATTTCGCCGTGCTTGGCGACTGTTGTGATGCCACCATTTTGTTACCCAAATACATTCATAGCAACCAGTATTTTTATTACTTACCGACTGGCTGTACACAGAAGCACTAACACAAATTTGTTATTAAAAAATAATAATTATTTAAAGTATCTATTGATTCAATGATTAATTAAATTAGGCTCAATATCTTTCATTACATATAAAGCAGTTTTCTATATACTTACACTATATTCAGACAATTGTCCTCTTCTTTCTGTTATTATCAGAATGTTGTCACCCTGGCCTTCCTCAGGTGAATATTGATCTAGGTAACCTACAGGGCATTCTGAACTGAATCCTTTATTTAATCTACAGGGTTAGACTGTTCTCATTCCACTGCCCAACGTCTAGAGAGATCTTGTCTAGTTCTTATTTTTAGTACTACTAAGTTATTGCTCACCTGTTTACACTGAGCCCAAGTCCACACTGCCTGACCCAGGTATTGAACTCTCAATCACTGTCACCAAATTTATGAACTGACACTTTAATCTAATAGGCAATGTATATTATTATTGTTGCAGATTTGAATCAACCCGCAACAAAGAAAAAGGTGAGAGTTTTTTAAATATGAAAGTATAAAATATTTTTATTTTCGGGTTTTTACAACTAAATTTTTCTCAATGTGTTAAACTTCTTGCTTTACAGTTCCTTGTGATTTCGTCGTGTGTACGTGTGAGAAAAAGTTGCAAAGGAGAAAATGAGGAGGAAAGTGTAAGTGTCACATAGCTTGGTGAGGAAGAGTGTAAGTGTCAAGTAGAACACTTATAATTAATATCAGAAATAGTTGAAATTCCTAGGGCACATAATGAAGATAGTGGGCTTGGAAAATTTGATACTCACAGGACAGATTGAAGGCAAGAGGGACAGAGGAAGACTAGTAAGCTTGAGTAAAAGAAAGATAACAAAAAGATATACTTTATGAAGAGCTACAAAGGACAGGAAATCGTGGAGAGCCATGATTGCCAACATCCTGAAGGGACACGGCACCTAGAAGAATTGAATCCTGGTTTCTTGTGAAGTGTTTTGTGTCAAAGCAGTGTAAGACACAACTGGTCTTTAGGTGGTTTTCTCAATATAAGGAAGACACAGATTCAAATTTATCTTGAGTAATGTTGCCTTTGTTCTCTTCAAAGCTATTTCCATTGGGTCTCAAATATTTAACTCAATGTACCTAAATCCTTTTAGAGTTCATGATAACCTGTCTCATCATAATCCCTTTAATCTCGTCCATAATCTGAAATCTCCTCCTTTTCAATGGTAATTTTTAGCTTTGAAACAAACCAGAAACCATAGGAAGTCAAACTTGAACTGTAAGGAAGCTGACAGACCGGCAAGTGACGCAATATTTTAAAAATTCTTTTACAAGATATGAAGAATAAGCAGCCAAGATACTCAGATTGTCTTTGGAATTCTGAGGTCTTCTAATTCTTACAATGTCAATCCCTAATTATATTTGTATTGCTGTCCGTATGTGTTCAACACTTTCACGTATTCTGTTTGGTGTGGACCTGCCAGTACATAGACCATTTTCAATAGTTTTCAGGCCAAGTTTGAAGAATTAACTGTGCCTTGCTCAGTATATTAAAGGCTTTACGTTTTTAAATAGTTTAATGTATATTTGCTGAGTAAGTCCATGGGAGAGTGTTTGTTCAAGAATGCAGATTACGATTCCCTTTCATTGATTGCTAAGTTTCATTAAATCTGTATAACCAGTTGTCAAGTTTTTCAGTGTGATTGGCTACTTCCAGACAAATATTGTTTAGAGAGAGATTGAATAAGAGGTAGAAATGAATTAAATGAGAGGGAGGGAGAGAGATGGATGGATGGAATGAGAGAGAGACAAAATGAATGAGAGATCGATAGACTGAATGTAATAGAGATTGATGGACTGAATGGGAGAGAGAAAAAAAACGGAACGAGAGAGGAAGAGAGAGAGATAAAAACGGAACGAGAGAGGAAGAGAGAGAGATAAAAACGGAACGAGAGAGGAAGAGAGAGAGATAAAAACTGAACGAGAGAGAGAGAGATAAAAACTGAACGAGAGAGAGAGAGATAAAAACTGAACGAGAGAGAAAGAGATAAAAACTGAACGAGAGAGAAAGAGATAAAAACTGAACGAGAGAGAAAGAGATAAAAACTGAACGAGAGAGAAAGAGATAAAAACTGAACGAGAGAGAAAGAGATAAAAACTGAACGAGAGAGAAAGAGATAAAAACTGAAAGAGAGAGATAAAAACTGAATGCGTGAGAAGGAAAGAGAGAGGGATAAAAATTGAATGAGAGAGGAAGAGAGAGAGAGAGATAAAAAACTGAATTAGAGAGATAAAAACTGAATGAGGAAGGGGAAGAGAGATAAAAACTGAATAAGAGATATAAAATCTGAATGAGAGAGGGATAAAAAACTGAATGACAAAGAGACAAATATACTGAATAAGAGAGAGAGAGATGGACTGAATGATAGACAAACTTGGACTGAATGAGTGAGACAAACTAAATGGGAGAGAGAGACTGATGAACTGAATGAGAGACAGAGAGATATCGATGCACATTTGCATATATGTAAAGAATCCATTTTGAATGATGAGGTTTCTAACAAACTTGACCTTTTGAAGTTTAAGTAAAACTTTTCTCTTTTGCCTCAGATCAGATTCCAACCAAATTCTTTTTATTTATTGTACCACCAAAGATCACAATACTTGAAATTCAATTGGGCTACCTATTTTCTTTCTTTTTTTTGTATTTGAAATTTCTTAATAAACTGTGAACCATTTTTTTCCAGAAATGTTATGCAAACATCCCCCACCACACATTCCACCTTCTTGTGTCTTTGTGGTTCCTTGCAGATTGTACTGAGAGACCTCTTTTAATCAATAAAAAAAAAATCAGAGACTTCAATTTTATGAGGTCACTTTCTGCAATCAAACCAATAAAGAAATGAATCACAAATAATTCACATCAATATGTCTTCTTGAGTCCCAAATACAAAGGTGGTAATTGGAATAATGAGGTGAGTTAGGAAAAATCAGGGTGGTGGCTGGAAGATATTTTGATTTTGGTCAACAGAAACATAAAGACCGAGAGAATATTTCAGAAGAGACATTATGAAATTGTCCAGGTTTGAATGACTTGAGAATGTTAATAAGTGAGGTATAGGGAGTGAAATAAGAATATCCTGAGCGGAAATATTTCAAAAAATTGTCTGGGAGTTGGGGATGTCTATTCAGTACTTAAGAGTCACATTTATAAATCAGTTTGGATTATCTTGATTTGATGGTCAGCCTCAAAGAAAACATAGCAGAATTACACTATTTCACTTTTGGCTATCTGCCATGTTTTTTTCTCTTAGGTTATAATTTTTCATGGTGTAATGTTGTAAGTTATTATTTAGCTTTTATCCCGATCGAAAAATAAGAACTGAAAAATAAAATTTATCTGGGAGTTGTACTTTTTCTGAAGTACTGACTACAGATAATGAAGATTTTTTTTTTCGTTTGTGGACTGTATTTGTTCAGGATGTGGTGAATCATGTCTCTCCACATATTCCTGTCCCTTGTAAATCTCAGCAATGTTTAACACTTTACTATCTCTTGTCATCCATGTTCTGGCACCCATACTTGCTGTTTCCGCTCTTCCCTTCTTGGCTTCAATCCATCTACGACCCCCCATCTATGTGTGTCCTGGGGATGATGATAACGGCATCTACCCCCATCTATGTGTGTCCTGGGGATGATGATAACGGCATCTACCCCCATCTATGTGTGTCCTGGGGATGATGATAACGGCATCTACCCCCATCTATGTGTGTCCTGGGGATGATGATAACGGCATCTACCCCCATCTATGTGTGTCCTGGGGATGATGATAACGGCATCTACCCCCATCTATGTGTGTCCTGGGGATGATGATAACGGCATCTACCCCCATCTATGTGTGTCCTGGGGATGATGATAACGGCATCTACCCCCATCTATGTGTGTCCTGGGGATGATGATAACGGCATCTACCCCCATCTATGTGTGTCCTGGGGATGATGATAACGGCATCTACCCCCATCTATGTGTGTCCTGGGGATGATGATAACGGCATCTACCCCCATCTATGTGTGTCCTGGGGATGATGATAACGGCATCTACCCCCATCTATGTGTGTCCTGGGGATGATGATAACGGCATCTGATCAGGACGTTTTGAGGAGTATGCAACCACCTCTTAATTGCTGTTGTTCTATTGAACAACCTGAACAGGGTGGTAGCATCTGCTAGTGTCCTAACTATGGGTAAATAGTGAACACCCAAACTGTGGTCAAAAACATTATGAAAGTATAAAAATACATTTTTATAGGGCAAAAATTCCAGCAATAGATTTTAATAGTAAAAAAAAAGAAAAGAAAATTAACAAAAGTCTCAAGGAAATTAAATTTTGGCATTAAATGACCCATAAGGTGTTGATATGCTGTTAAACAATCAAGCTATGGGTTAAATAGTAAGACTTGTATTTGGAACCAATCATTGTTAATGCAATGTTCCCTCGCAATAAAAGTTATTCTTAAAATGCAAAAAATATGTTTCAGTTTTAAATGACACACAAAAGACTGATAAGCCGTAAAAATAAAATCAGTCAAAACCCCCTTTTGCTTTCAATAAGTGCTGTGAATGTTCCTTTCTCTAAATCCTCTTTCCTCATGTAAGTTTTATAGCATATTAGATAATACTAAAGGTTTGTACAAACTGTGGGAAATTATTATCATCATGGAAGAACTAAATGCAAAAGTACTATAATACAGGGGAATAGTTGGCAGCTATAAACATGAAAAATGGGTTGGGGGTCTAGTGAATTATCAAATAATAACCAATGATTGATTTAAAGAACACCCAAGATGCTTGTGGATATGAAAAAGCCCAAGAGAGAACACAAAGAACCAGACAGACAACTTAAAAATCAATAAAGTAGTCAGAGGTGTAGTTATATATGTCAAAACTTACACAAGAACCAAGTGTGGGAGTGACCACCTTCCAGTCATATGTAAACTTAGATTAAAATTATAGAACATGAAGGAAATCCAAATCACAAGACACAAACTCCATGATGACTCCATTTGCAAATAGTGTTCTTTAATATAATCGATCCTGACCTGGCATCTCAACTTCAGTCACTTTCTCACCAGCATGACATGGCTTCTCTCTGTCTTTTCTACAAATATTTTCATGACAATTGTTCTGATGAGCTTTCCACCTTCATGCCCCAACTGCATGAATTCAAGCATGCTCCATCCTGGGTAAGATGATAAACTGCATCCCCGTCCTGGGTCCGACGTTAAACTGCATCCAACAGCAAGGCCTCTGATCAGGAGGTTTTGAGGAAGCGTGGAACCACCTCTTAATTGCTGGTGTTTCCAGGTCCACCCTGACCTGGGGTGGTAGCACCTGTTGTGGGTCCCAGCTATGGGCAAATAGTGAACTTCCAGGTCTTTTCCAAACTTCCAGGTCTTTTCCAGCACATTTCCATGTCTTGGGTATGACGACAAACTACATCCACATCCTGGGTATGATGTTAAACTACATCTGCATCCTGGGTGTGTTGAAACAATGATGTTACCAGCCATACGTTCTTGAAACAATGATGTTGCCAAATTTATCCTTAAATTACGTTTACAAAGTATATATATTTAATAAATATGTGGAATCTGGATCTGGCATTAAATAACACATAGTGGTTGATATGCCATAAAACCCCAAACAACCAACATCAAGCATGCTACTAGATTGGCAATTAGGTCTCACCATCTTACTGTTGAAGTAGCTAGATTGCAGCAATGTGTTTTACTTTAATAGTTTCTTCACTCCTCTCTGGAACTACAGTGTAACCCGGATATAAGAGAAACCGGGATAAGAGAGATTTTTTTCTGGTCCCAAATTAGAGCCTGTGTTAATAAAGCAAAATAGACCAAACCCGGATATAAGAGAAACCCGGATATAAGATACTTCTTCTCCGGTCCCAACAACTCTCTTATATCCGGGTTACACTGTATCTTCCAGTTACTTGCTTCCCTGCCACCTACAATCTTCGAAAATTTAAATGTAACACCAACTGCCATTTTGTTTCTTCAGAAATCCTGTTTTTATTTTCCTTTCTCCTAACTAAAGTCTTCTCATTCTCCTTCACTCTCGGTAAACCTTGTGTCTTAGTAGCATTATTGCCTTTCTTGGGGAGAAATGATCAAAATAAATGTTAATAGTTAGAAGATGTCAAGAATTCAAAGTGAAAGACTTTAAGGAAAACATTAGTGACATTGGTGAACCAACTCCGCAGAAGGAAAGAGAGACAAGAAAAAATGATGACTATTCAGATTGCATAGATATTTTGAGATCTTAATTTTAGGCAAATGAATAGCAAAGTGGAAAACATTTTGTGTAACAGGTTTCATCAGACTAAAGGAATTTTATTTTTCTCAATGGAATTAATTATATGTAGAAACCGAAGATATAAAGATGCAAGCATCAGTTATGATTATGTACTTAGAGAAAATGCTGAAGATGATCCTACACAGTCCTGGGCATGATAATAAACTACATCTGGCAGCAAGGCATCTGATCGGGAAATTGGAAGTTTTGAGGAGCATGGAACCACCTCTTAATTGCTGTTGTTCCTACATTCACCCTGGCCCATGGTGGTAGCACCTGTTAGGATCCCAGCTATGGGCAAATAATGAACCCCCCAAACAAAGCACTATTAAATTATAAAAATACCAGCAAAGGGCAATACATTTTTATATAAAAAATGACCAATAATACATTTTTAAAGCGGAATTACCAACAATAAATTTATAGCATTTCATCTCTAGTTGAAGCCATAAAATTGTGTTCAAAACATTTTGATTTTGGCATTAAACAACCTATTGAGGTTGAGATGCCTCTAAAAATCTAAGGAAAAAAATTGGAAATTTTGAGGACCATGAAACCACCTCTTAATTGCTGTTCTTCTTATATTCACCCTGACCCGGGGGGGGGGGTAGTACCTGTTAAGGTCCAAACAAAACACTAGGAAAGTATAAAAATACATTTTTATAGTAAAAATACCTGCAATACATTTTTATTTAAAAACTGACCAATAATACAGTTTTATAGTAAAGATACCAACAACAAATTTTATAGCATTTCATCTCTAGTTGAAACGATAAAACTATGTTCAAGATATTTTGATTTTGGCATTAAATAACCCATTGAGGTTGAGATGCCTCTAAACAAAAGCTAAGAAAAAATAAGCTTTCTATTGATTTTTTTTTTTGAGCCTTTCTGAGTATTTTTTTGAAGCAGTTTTGGGAAGCATTTAATAAAAATAGAGTATAATGAAGGCCGACTTTGCAGCCAAGAATGAATCTGATGCGCAGGCATGGAAACTGGAAATTAAAACAATATACAAGACAAACAATGCCTAGTTGAAGGTATACAATTGTGTTCAAACTGTATCTAGATGAAGCCATAAAATTGTGTTAAAAATATTTAGATTTCGGTATTAAGTAACTCATAGCAGTTGATATGCTGCTAAACAACATCAAATAACTAACCAACATGAAAGGATTCATTCATAGCATTAATCCATATAAATTACATATATAAATAT
>OZ038493.1:10426064-10451064 GCA_964036315.1 Acanthosepion esculentum
TGATGCTTAGGTTTAACTTACCCTTATTCCCTTCATATTCCATTGGCAAGGAGGAAGGTCCACTCAGGCCAGACAACTTCTTTTACAGAATTGTTACTTACAGACTCCCAAGGGAGTGCTTCCCCAATCACTACAATCTTAACCTCTTCAAGTCTAAGGTCAGTTGTTTTCTATCCTTCATATCCCCATGTGAGTGGTATAATGGATGGCAGTTTGGAATAAGAAATTGGAGTTTGAATTCCAGTTGGGTTTGTTACATTCACTTATGTTCAAATACTCTTCCGTCCTGGGTATGACGATAAACTACATCTGCATCCTGGGTAAGACGATAAACTACGTCCAACAGCAAGGCCTCTGATCAGGAGGCTTTGAGGAGTGTGGAACCACCTCTTAATTGCTGGCGTTCCCAGGTCTACCCTAACCTGGGGTGGTAGCACCTGTTAGGGTCCCAGCTATGGGCAAATAGTTGACACCTTACCAGCTATACGTTTTTGAAAAAATAATTTCACCAGCTGTATGTTTTTGAAAAAATACTATTACCAGCTATACGTTTTTGAAAAAAAAAAAAAAATAATAATATTACCAGCTATACATTTTTAAGGAAAAAATATTAACAGAAATAGATTTTTGACAAAACAAAAATATTACCAGGAAAAAAAAAGTTGTCGGCATTAAATGACCCATTGATGTTGATATGCCGTAAAACAAAACGAATCAACAAATCAATCAAATATTCTTGGTAAAGGTATGAAAACATTTCCTCCTTATGAGTTAAATAGTTTGACTTGTAACTGGAAAAATCATTGTTATTATTAAAAAAAAAATGTTAATATACTCCATTTTTTATGCTCTTAAAAACAACTTTAATCAGTAACCTTCTACCTTGAGTGACTCTTGGGCCTTGTATTGAGTGGGAAAATGTATTAAAAAAATCATGTGTAAAAATAAAATTCATATTTTATCCTTTGTCCTAAATACGAAAAATAAATTTGTTTGGCCTTGAAAAATATTGCGTCATCCGTGATTACATCAGATTTTCATCACACCCAGACACTATTGTCTAAACTGTTGATTAGTTATCCTACAGCCATTGTCTGTGATGGATGTTACTCTAATTAAGTGTACGAAAGTTGTAATGCTGCACAAACTCACTGGCAAGCCTTACCAGTGAGCAAATGAAAGTACTATAGACTGGCCTGGAAACTCTCCTGATTTAAATCCAATCGAGAATCTGTGGTCAATCAGAAAAGAACAACTTTTATTGTGGAATGGACATACAAAGTACTAACATGTGAACTGGGTCAGGCTTGATTGGAAAAATATGAAAAAAATAAAATAATAATAGAATTATTTGTTTTGTTTCAATTAATTTGCACAAAGGTGTAAAATAATAATGATAATAAAATAAAACAATAACATTTAAACTTTGTTTAAAATAAATTAAATAAAAATTAAAAATAATAAAAAATACTCCCAGTATGCGACAAAAACTGTTCCTGCTGGAAATACTGACATCTTGCCAAAAGATGTTGAATTCAGTCTCTTCACTATGAAACTTGGCATGGCCAACATATGTCCAAATACTCTCTGTGATATGGCTTGAAATACTATGGAGTAAATTCTCCCTTTTATCACATGTACCATTAAAACAATTGTAAGCTAAAAAATATGCACACCAATACACACAAGAAAAATATAAATAAATTGTATGAGATTAATATACAATTTATCATGCTTTTCCTGTTATTTCTGTACGTTTTATATTCTGTCAAGTATGTTTTTATGCCCAAGAACACAAGACTAATTTCTACTGGTATGATGTGAGTGAACCCCAACAACATTTTGATGACTGCCAACATGTATAAGAATAAAAAATTGTCTTAAACTGAAATGCATTGATCTTTAACCTATAAACATCTTCTTATCCATAACTCTCTTCTCCTTACAAATAGGAGAATGTTGAATACTCGTCTCGACCTTTATTTCCTTTTCTTGGTCGATTTCTTTTTCTTCCTCTTCCTCCTCCCCCATTCATTTTTATTAATCACTTAGCTTTATTTCTTTCTCCATATATAAATCCTTTTTGAAAAATATCAGAATAAAATATTTTAGTACCATGTAACAGCGCTTAATAGATAAATAAATATTCATTACTCTACTTTTGTATTGAGCCCTGTTTTAAATTAATGTTTTGAATGCTGAAATTGTACTCTTCATTCTTTTACATTTGAATTATGTGTATATATATATATATATATATATATATATATATTATGCCCTGTTACATTAGAACATGTACATACCCACTACAAAAATGTACATCTTGTTCCAACCTTAAAAATTATTAACGTTTCATCAGGTGGGAAATCACGAGGCTACTCCTGATGAAATGCTAATAATTTTTTAACATTGAAACAAGATGCACAGTTTTGTAGTGGGTATGTAAATGTTCTAATGTAGCAGCGCATAATATTCACGCACAATATACATGAGAATGCATGGATGGATTCAGTGATTGTAAATATTATGAAACTCTCTGTGTTCTGGCGCTCTCGACTGTATTTCTGGCCATTACCAACTTCAGGAAAAATCTACAGATATTATTTGTTTTTAATTTTGTAAGCATTCTGAAAGCAAAGGAAATATTTGTCGCAGATTAATTCCACAACGCAGAGAACAAATCACTGTAAGTCCCGACTCGAATATCAGGGGCAGAAAGAAATGCCGAAATCTCGATTTGCAGGTACTATCTCACATATCACAATGCACATAACCAGTCAGAAAAATAACTCTCTCTCTGACGAATGTGGTAGCCAAAATACATCAATTTTTCTCTGAGTTTAACTGTTGGTAAACAGCAAACATTCCACCCGTCAACCTCAGAGGAAGAACAAATTTTTAAACACAGCGTTAGAGTGTTTGTGCATTATGCAGATGCAATGCACAAGAAGACATGTAATTAATATTACGTACATGCATATAGCAGACTTTGCTAGTTAGCCTTGGTTGGCAACCAGTCTAGAAGAAGGACAATTCTGAAATCACGCACTTTAGACCTCACCCTGGCTACCAAGAAAGAGAGGAGACGAGATTTTTAAATTTCATTTTTTTAGTTTTGTTTTGGGTAAATAGTCTATAGCTGATTTCATTTAGATTCTTTTTCTTTTTGTTTGTTTCCATTACTTTTTCCCATTTTGAAGGACAATTCTGAATTCAAAGCCTGAGCAAGGCTATTTGGAGATTTTGTGGCACACTGTGCACCACTTGTCAGTTTTCTGTTCTTCCAAAAAGTGTGGTTGGTTCCGCAAAAGCCTTTATCACTATAATCAAAGCATATGTATATGTAGTCTGACTGTTTCGTTCTAAGAAACTTAATAAAAAAAACAAAAACCTATCTGTTTGTATTTCAGGGATGATCACAACATTTCAGCTGTTGTGCTCTGGGAATATGGTGATATAGTGATTGTGAGTTCAATCCCAGGTTCGGTTAGTGTGTACTTGGACTCAGTAGAAATGGGAAAGCAATAACTGAGCAGTATAAAAAATAAGAACTAAAGAAGATATCCCTAGATATGTGCAGGCAAAAGAGAACAGTCTGTTCCTGTAGATTAAACAAGGGGTTCAGTTTGAAATTCCCTGTAGGTTACCAAAATAAATATACGCCTGAGTAAGACCAGAGGACACTGCGACCGAAATGTGATAACAAAAAAGATAATGACAATAAGATTTTCCTAGTTTTCAGAATTTCTGCAGAATTGCCCTTTTTTTCCCTTCTAAAGAAGTATACACAGAAAACATATATATATATATATATATATACATACATATATATATATATGTGTGTATCATAATTAAGTAATTCATCGAGTTTTAGAAGAAACCTCAACAGAATGCAGAAAGCACAAAGCACTGGACGGCCGTTTCGTCCTATATTAGGGACTCATCAGCAGTGCGCATCCACTGCCAGGAATTGAAACCTGGACAGTTATGTTATTAATCAAACGTCATACCAACTGTACCACGGGCCCCGGTGACAAAGAGGTAACGAATTAAACTCGACATAGACCGCACATTCACATATTCCGTGGTGGAACTCATCCAAGTTCCTTTCACCAAGTACTGTGCCCCCGAGAGCCGCAACTACTGTCACCCTGCCGCTCCATCTATGGGCAGCAATCTTTCTTCACTTCATGTTTCATTAAATGGGACAGACAAGGAAAATGTTTTTTTAATGTACTTACAGTTTTCCTTGGTGGTCAGGGTGGGGTCTAAAGTGCGTGTAGAAACCGTCTGTAATTGTCATTTTCCAAAACATTTTCAGCCAATTAATTAACCATTTTCAATGGCTCTGTTGTTAATGTTTTCCAATGTCTGTGTTCTAAGGTGGATTTGGCAGAATCGTAAAAATTATAAGCTGTGTTATATGTACACGCACTCACACATATATAGGCAAACAATATAACAATTTTTATATATCAAAAACAATTTTAGAGAAAAAAACTATGATAAAATAGAAAAATTTTTTTGTGTGACACATTTCACACTTTAGGACTTCATCAGACTAAAGTGATGTTTACATTGATGCAAATACACATGTACATGAAGGAGAGATGATGGGGAGATTTTTAAATTTCATTTTTTTTTAGTTCTGTTTTGGGTAAATAGTCTAGCTGATTTCATTTAGATTCTTTTTCTTTTTTTCCATCACTTTTTTCCATTTTGAAGGACAATTCTGAATTCAAAGCCTGAGCAAGGCTATTTGGAGATTTTGTGGCACACTGTGCACCACTTGTCTGTTTTCTGTTCTTCCAAAAAGTGTGGTGGGTTCCGCAAAAGCCTTTATCACTAGAATCAAAGCATCTGGTATATGTAGTCTGACTGTTTCGTTCTGAGAAACTTAATAAAAATGAAAAAACAAAAACCTATCTGTTTGTATTTCAGGGATGATCACAACATTTCAGCTGTTGTGCTCTGGGAATATGGTGATATAGTGATTGTGAGTTCAATCCCAGGTTCGGTTAGTGTGTACTTGGACTCAGTAGAGTCAAATCCATCTTAGAACACAGACATTGGAAAACATTAACAACAGAGCCATTGAAAATGGTTAATTAATTGGCTGAAAATGTTTTGGAAAATGACAATTACAGACGGTTTCTACATGCACTTTAGTCCTCACCCTGGCCACCAAGAAAGAGATGAGATGGGGAGATTTTTAAATTTCATTTCTTTTAGTTTTGTTTTGGGTAAATAGTCTATAGCTGATTTCATTTAGATTCTTTTTCTTTTTGTTTGTTTCCATCACTTTTGTTATTAAATCTCCGCACATTGTGATAATAGAAGATCTGCCAAAAATGGTAAAATGATGCAGATTTAAAGATAAGGTTCTTACAATCTGGAGACAGGAAAGAAATGGTCAAACTCAAAATGGCTAAGTCACTGCTTTCAAATACAGGAGAAGCAATCGGCTATTACTTTTCAACATGATAGAGCTCCTGTCTATGGATCAAGTTCCTGTTCTGACTCTCAGTGTCCAGATTTTAACCCAATAGAGATTCGTGTCCTGGGTAAGACGATAAACTGCGTCCAGCAGCAAGACCTCTGATCAGGAGGTTTTGAGGAGCATGGAACCACCTCTTAATTGCTCATGTTCCCAGGTCCGTCCTGACCCGGGGTGGTAGCACCTGTTAGGGTCCCAGCTATGGGCAAATAGTTAACCCTGAAACTGGAGCCAAAACACTATGAAAGTGTAAAAATAGGTTTTAATACCAGAAATACTTTGTAAAAAATTATTATCAGCGATACATTTTTTTTAAAAAAAATTACCAACAATACATTTTTGAAAAAAAAAAACTATTACCAGCAATACAGTTTTGAAGGAAAAATTATTACCAGAAACAGATTTTTGACAAAACAAAATATTACCAGCAATAAAAAAATTTGTCGGCATTAAATAACCCATTGAGGCTGATATGCCATAAAACAAACCAAACCAATAGAGATTATTTGGTATCATATTAACTCCATATCCTCCTGGCGTCAGTTTGAACTCACACCTCTTCCTTATATATTGCAGTTATAAGTATCACATAATTCTGTTTCTGTTTCTTAATTATCATGCATAAATAATGAACTATTTCACTGCTCGGTGGAACCGACTACCAAAAAAGATGTTTTCCCGATCACTACAAACTTAACCTGTTCAAGTCTAGTTAGCCATTAACTTCCCCTCCTATCTCTATAAACTGCTCCTTAGCATAACACTATCTTGAGAAGCTTCCTGGGCCTTGTACAGAAAAAAAAAATTTCATTTTGATTGTAAGGAAAGATGGAAAAGAGAGAAGAAAGATAAAGCAATAACACACTCATGTGTTTAATGTCGGTTTCAATGAAATGAAAAAAGTTGTCAATTTCAAATTTTTTCATTTGTACCCACTTACACATTTAAATAATGCCCAGCATTCATATTTATGATTGTTATTGCAATATTTTCTTAAAGTTGTTAAGCTCAAATATTTAATTGATGCAATAGGGGAATTTCTATGGACATTTTATTGTTGGAGAACTTATCATGAGCTTGTAGTGAACAAAACAAGATCTTGATTTAAAATTCAAATGCTAAGCACTGACTCGTCGATTTTGTTAGAAATTAAAAAGACTCGAATTAACAAACTTTGCTTAACACACGCAAAAGTGAATCCAAAACAAAACTCATGAAATTTCACACCTTGATGTGAAATGTTTTTTGACCAATAGAAAACTAGGAAACTTTTAAAAACAAAATTCAAATAATCTTCAATTCTCAGAAACAAATTCTTTCATTGACCTTTTCGCAAACCGACGTGAAGTTGGTTCATCGTCCAATAGAAAGGCCTGAATCATTTCCGGGAATGAATTCCCAAATGACCTTTTCAAGTGCCACAAACAAAATAAAAGACGGGCAAATTCGCCTGTCACCAGAGAGAAGGAGACGAGCATATTAACATGTCCCTTGACAAACATCAAGTGATTGTTACTATTATCTCTACCTTTCTCCCTCACCTCTTTTATACTTGATAAATGAATGGAACATTTTAAGACTGAGCGATTACTTCAAAGACATTCCTACCCTACGATAATGCTCATACATACATACATACATACATACATCCGTTCCTGCCTACGTACACATAAATTCATTCTTGTAAGGACTACTACAAACATTTTGATGACCTTGTATCAACCAAAATACATTATTTTTATTTGTAAAGACCTTAATTGATTTATATGTATATAAATTTGTTGTTTCACTTTACAATTTGATTTTCTTGTTTTATACCCCTCTTATGGTGGGCTATCTAGCTAACAAAACCAAATCAAACTAATCTGTTTCAACGCTCATACACTTCGCTATAACTGATAACCCACTTTAAGCTTACTCAATCATTAACTTAAGAATTAAGATTCATCGGAATATTAAAATGGGAAAACTAAAATTTTCACTGGATAAAACCAGTCATATCATAATTTTGTTTGTTAAGACCCTGCCAATAGCTCATAAATAATAGACTATTCCAATTTGATTGTGAGGGAAGATGGAAAAGACATGTGAGTATGGCTTCATTGAGAAAAAGATAGATAGAGAAAGCAATAATTCTCTCATGTGTGTAACATCTGCTTCAGTGAAATGAAAAAATTTGTCAATTTTGAATTTTTTTCATTTGTACCCTCTTACTTCTTTTAAATAATTACCTGCATTCATACTTAGGATTGTTACTGTAATCTTTTGTTAAAGTTGTTAAGCTCAAATATTTAACGAGATAATAGGAGAATTTTCCATAGGTATTTTATAATTGTGGACCTCGCAATCAGTAACTCGAGAATTATGATTCATCAGAAAATTCTAATAGCAAAAGCATGAAATTTTCATGAGTTCTACTACTACGTCTTCTATGTTCCATGTCTTTCAGGACATTGGTGATCATGGCTCTCCACAATTTCCTGTCCTTTATAGCACTTAATAAATTTTGTCTCTTTGGCAACTCTCCCAAACTTATCTCTATCATTCATTTGCTCAAGCTCACCAGGTAGGTTGTGCATTGCTTTCCTTTGGCCTTCTTACCTTCAATCTGTCCTGTGAGTCTCAAATAGTCCAAGTATATTTCCTGCATTATATTTTCTTATTGGCCACATTAGTTTAATATTCTGATATTCCCTGTCCCGAGAGTTATTTTTGTTTGATGAAAACAGTCGCTCGGTGAGTGTTTGGTGGCACCATACTAGTAAACCTTAGTTTGGGAAAGTCAAAATTTCATTGAAATATGTTGGAAAATTTCCAATTTTTCATCAGAAATCAAGAAAATGCAAACGGTAAACAAAATGATCACAATGTATAGAAAAATTGTGTTTGTTTAAACTGATGCCAGGAAGATATGACTTAAACACTTAACTAATCAGGAAACATTTTTCAGCTACTATCAATTTCTGATGCTATTAACATTGAATGCAACTGTAGGAAAAAAAATGATGATGAGAGGGGGGGTCAAAAAGAGCAGTGCGGTGTTCACCAGCAGGCCAGCTATTTTTTCTTCTTCTTCTTCAGTCGCCTCAAGGAAATGGATTGTGTGGCTCCCTTTCTCAGCCGTTACACTGGGCAGTTGTGAAGCAGACACCCTTGTCAATATACACCCTTGTGCAAATTAAATGAAACAACTTTAGTTTCCTTTACACTGGGCAGTTGTGAAACAGACACCAGCTCAGCCGCGCCTACTTCGACTTCCTCTTTGTCCGTCTGTCAATTCGTATGTCCAGCTCTATTGCACGCAGTCCGCCAAATGACTTCAGTCTTCTTGTGCTGCTGGCACTCCACTTTTTATGCTATTCCAATACAGCCAAAATTTGCATGTGTGCAAATATCGTCTCGTTTTGGACGAGATAGGCGTGCATAAATTGTCTTCAATTGTGGCCATATTTCTGTTTGTCATCACTTTGTAGGATTGACACGTTTGCGCACATTTCGAATTCTGAGGTAAGTCATGTCTTTCATCACGGCAACAAAATTTGTCTTTTCTTTCTGTAAAAATCTGTTAGCAAGTTTGCCTAAAAAGGTTTAACCGTTTAAGAAAATCAAACAGAAAAGGTTCTATTCAAGATTTGAAATGTTAAGACACTCTGTCAATGCAGAAACTTAGTAAACAGAAAATGGAACTGATGAGTATTAACATCCTGGTAGTATGTAAAAGAAAATGGAAAAACTATTTTTTAATGAATTAAATAATCATGACTCTGCACAGGTTCTGATTATTATTATTATTATCTCTAAATGCATTCTTGGGAAAAATATTTGAGTCATTTCCTATTGTCTTCTCCACAGTTTGAAATTTAAAATTTTCCTTTTCTTTGGCTGTATATCTCTCAAGGCTAGAGAGCCTAGTTTACCCTGCCACTTAACCCATAATTGAAAGAAGAGATAGACTCATTCCTTCCCCACACCAATAACCATTATGGTATTTGCACACCTTTTGGGATTTTATAGGCAACACTCACAGAATAAAATATAGAGGAATGTGAGAAAAATGAAAGAGGAGTAGGATTAATATTAGATAAAAGCAAGAAGTGCATTTTGAGGTAATGGCAATTATCAGTCTTCTAGTGAAACTGAAGTGGGATCTTATATTAAGATAGATAGGATATTGTATTAATACATTTTGATGACCAATGTCTTTTGGAGGTATTTATAAATAAAATTTGTTTTCATTTGTTTGCATAATAAAATTTGACATCCCCAAAACATGGTATTATTAGGACTTTTAATAAGGATAGATATTGTAAGCTGAAAGTCACATGTTGTGTCTTAGGTTAATATTGTAGGTAGATACAGTGCTGTTCGATAAAAGTCATTCACGTGATTTTTTTTTTTTTTTACTAAATGTTCTCTTCTCTGATGAAACGAAAGTTGAGCTAAATTCAAAGGATAAGCGATCTAAAATCCAAAGAATAAGCTTTGAATTTAGTAGTAAGTACTGTCAAGCATCTGTTCAGTATAATCTTCTGGGGGATGCTTTTCTTTTCATGGAACTGGTTTCTTAAAACCTATTGAAAAGACTCTCAGGAGCGAGCTGTACAAGAGAATTTTAGAGTCTTGTCTGTTCCCTTCTGCTGAAAGGGTGCAAATCAACCCCACTAAGTTCATTTTTATGCAGGATAATGCTCCCTGTCACAAATCAAAATTGATGAAGGAATACTTTGATAAGAAGCAGGTGAGTGTTATGACATGGCCGCCCCAATCTCCTGACCTCAACCCCATAGAAAACTTATGGGGCATTATAAAGTACAGGCTGTCGAGAAAGCAGTTGAGCAACAAAGAGGATTTGATTGTGAATTTCATATCTGAATGGAATTCAATGCTTCGAGATGAGATTTGCCAGAACCTAATCAAGTCAATGCCAAAAAGTGTTGAAAAGTTTATTCAAAATAAAGGAGGACCCATAGATTATTAAATATTTCGAACTATATTACCTACCATAAATAAATTATACCTCTATTATTCTTTATTTAAAGCTGTTCGGTTATGTTTCTATTGATTACTAGTTGCAGGAAATAAGTGAGTCACTTTTTTTGCACAGAGTTTTTCCATAAATCTCATTTATATCCAAAATTATAATTATCAATAGATTACCTTAGGGTAAGTAAATTTTTTACTAGGTGGTCGGGAAGGGGTCTTTATATTAGTAAGATTAAAAATTAGTTTCACCCCAAAAACAATAGGCAAAAAATTTTTAAGTAAAAAAAAAAAAAATCAGGTGAGTCACTTTTATCGAACAGCACTGTATGTTTTAAGTTGAAGAGTGTATTAATGGAAGACATTGCTCTGTCACAATCTGCAAGACTGATGATTGCCCACCATGAAAAGAAAGTGTTTGCAAAGGAGCCAAATTAATGGAATGATTTCCAGCCTTTCCAGATATTAAATTCAACAAACTAGTGATCCATCATTAAAAGAGATTTACGGATAAATGGGAAATCAATATTCACAGATCAGAAAATAATGAAATCTGCTGCAATTAATATTAAAACTGAAACAGTAGAAACCGTTAACAGAATCAGTGATTGAAAGATTGATGAAAGTTATAGAAGGTCAAGATGCTCAGATAAAAGTGTTAAATAATAAATTACTAAGATATATATATATATATATATATATACACACACATTAGCGAGCATCATATAAGGAACGGAAACAACAAAGACATAAATGTGTATTACTTAAAAAGTAATGCATGATTAGCAATGAAATTTATACCAAATAAAAATTTGGGTGTAATACATAAATATTATACAAAGTTACAAAAATTTACATAATAGTTTTTTTTTTTTTAAATAAAGATTAAATGGAACAAAGGAAACAAGCTACTGGACAAAAGTTAAGGAACGATGTTAACAATTTGCATAAACTTTAATTTACATTGTTAAAAAACTCGATAAGGCTTTTCAACAATAAGTAAAAGTTCATTTATCATTAGGACTTTATTTTTAAGCAATATGGCAAATTCTACATGCAAAACGCTCTCTTTTGAAGAAAAAAAACTCATTATTGCTATCAAGAAAAAAAGTCAATTTCTGATATTGTTCATAGGTCTAAGTGTCGTTCATTGTCTAATTAGCAGGTATAAAACCGATAAAACGTTAGATGCAAAACCAAAAACAGGCAGACCGCCAAAAACATCACAAAGAGAAGATCAAAGAATTGTTAGAATATCTACAAAAAAACGTTTTGAAACTGCTACACCAATTGCCCATAAATTTAATGAAGAGACAGATAATAAGATCTCAAGGAAAACGGTTGCCTGCTGGTTAAAATTGCAGGATTGCATGCCTGTATTCCAGTTTCGAAGCCCCTCATTTCAAAGCAAAACCAAAGGGCATACCTGGAGTATGTTGTTTGGACTGACGCACAATGGGATACAGTTCATTTCAGTGACGAGTCCAAGTTTACTATATTTGGTTCTGAGAGCAAAACGTTCGTACGCCGTAGAACAGGTGAAAGACTGTCTTCTCAATGTGTCAAGAAAACCGTTAAGTTTGGTGGCAGTAGTGTGATGGTGTGGGGAATGATTTCATCTGCAGGAGTTGGCCCTATCATCCGCATACATGGCAATATCAATGCTGAGATTTACAAAAGGCTTCTTCAGCAGCATGTGGTACCAAGATTACACCATAATCTTTATGAATCTTCTATTTTCATGCAGGACAATGCACCTTGCCACAAGGCTCGGAAGGTTATGGCTTTATTTGAAGAAGAAGGAATTGCCCTAATGAAGTGGCCAGCCCAGAGCCCCGATCTGAATCCAATAGAAGATGTTTGGAAGATAATTGGAGAAAGGGCTCAGAAAAGAAACCCGAAAAACCAGGATCCCCTATGGGAGTTATTGAAAGACGAATGGGACGGAATTACTGCTGATTTTTGCAAGAAATAAATTAGATCATGTGGTCGACAATGCAGGGAAGTCATTGAAAATAAGGGGATGTTTTACCAAATATTAAATTTTGTTGGTATTTTGTTCACAATCAAGTATTAACAAGATTGTTCCTTAACTTTTGTCCAGTAGCTTATTTCCTTTGTTCCATTTAATCTTTATTTAAAAAAAAAAACTATTATGTAAATTTTTTTAACTTTGTATAATATTTATGCATTACACCCTAATCTTTATTCGGTAAAAATTTCATTGCTAATCATGCATTACTTTTTAAGTAATACACATATTTATGTCTTTGTTGTTTCTGTTCCTTATATTATGGCCGGTACTATATATATATATATATATATATATGGAATATGATGTTTGTTAAATATGCTTCTGTATCTTTTGGATTTATTTATAAATAAAGAATTTGTCCCTTTTAGTGACCTCCAAATAATGAGGAGGATTCCTCAGGGAGCATATTTTTTCCAGTGATGGTTCAATTCTTGAAAACTGTATTTCAAAATATATATTTTTCAGTTGTGTGCCATGCGTTATACATGTTTAGGCGATCATGTATCTTTCGATACATGACTGATGAGGCAGATTTTATTCTGCAGTAGGTTGCCATTTCTTTCTGTGGTAGACCAGTTGCCATCCAAGGCTATAGAACCCAGTCTGTCCTGCTGTTTACCTATAGCTGGGAGGAGAAGAAGAGGATTCATACCTTTCCCAAGGGTATTAGCATGTAAGTGAATGTAATGGATTCGACTGGAATTCAAACTCGGCTCACCGATTCCTCAATTTGATCCTCTATCCATTACTCCACAGTGCCTCCTCCTTCTACAATACAGAAAAAAAGAAAAGAAAGCTCCAAAATGTAATAGTTTTGTTTTTATGACTGATAAATGATGGAATATATCCACTTTCTTAAATGCTAAAAGGGAGGTGGTGCCTTAGTAGATGGACCCCTGGAATTAAACAATGGATGATTTTGTGTTATGTGACTAAAAGTTTGGGATTAGACATAACTTAATTAGCATTTTGGACACTTACCATAATGCAAGCTTATCTCACAGGCTAATGCACTAATGAAATGAGAATAATTCTCCCTTGGTTCACCATTGTTGTTGTTTGTTTGTCACCGGATTGAAAAAAAAAAATGTTTCTTGAAAAGATCGGTTAATGCTGATGTCTATTAGGATGTTGTAAATCATTTCATTTTTCCCATACATTGCAAACCTGTCCTGGTTATGATGATAAACTATGTCCAACATAAGGCCTCTGTTAGGGTCCCAGCTATGGGCAAATAGTTAACCCCGAAACTGAGGTAAAAAGCATTATAAAAGTATAAAAATAGATTTTAATACCAGAAATACTTTGTAAAATATTATAATCAGAAATAAATTTTTGAAGAAAAAAAAATACTACCAGCTATACATTTTTGAAAAAATAATATTACCAGCTACACGTTTTTGAAAAAATAATATTACCAGCTGTACATTTTTGAAAAAATTATATTACCAGCTAAACGTTTTTGAAAAAATAATATTACCAGCTACACGTTTTTGAAAAAATAATATTACCAGCTACACATTTTTGAAAAATTAATATTACCAGCTACACGTTTTTGAAAAATTAATATTACCAGCTACACGTTTTTGAAAAATTAATATTACCAGCAATACGTTTTTGAAAAAATAATATTACCAGCTATACGTTTTTGAAAAAATAATATTACCAGCTACACGTTTTTGAAAAAATAATATTACCAGCTATACGTTTTTGAAAAAATAATATTACCAGCTACACGTTTTTGAAAAAATAATATTACCAGCTACACGTTTTTGAAAAAATAATATTACCAGTTATACGTTTTTGAGGAAAAAAATGTTAACAGAAATAGATTTTTGACAAAACAAAAATATTACCATGGAAAAATAGTTGTTGTCATTAAATGGCCCATTGTGGTTGATAGGCCGTAAACCAAACCATACATTGCAAACAAATTTGGGAACAAAGAATTTATCTTGCAGAATGATCTTGCTTCGGTTCATGTAGCAAAAATGACATAAGAATGGTTTTAGGAAAAGAGGATAACTGATCTGAATTGGCCTGCAAATAGCCCAGATGCAAATCCAATGGAAAATCTCTGGGAAATCACCAAGAAGAGATGAAGAAAAACTAAGACATTAATAGGAAAACTTGAGTTGCCATATTTATTACAACATTTCAGCCGTTGTACGCTCCGGCCTTCTTCAGGTGGCTGGAATGTCCAACTGAACCCTTTATTTCGTTCATTGGGGTAGACTGTTCTAGTTCCAAGTGCCATGTTTAATGGATGTCAGTTATCAGGACACATGGCACAGTGGTTTAAGGCGTTAGTTTGATCCATTGACAAGACCCAAAGAGTGTGAGTTCAATACCCAGCTAAGGCAGTGGAGAACTTTCAGGGGGAAATTAACAGGAGATAACTGATAACTGACATCCATTAAACATGGCACCTGGAACTAGAACAGTCTACCCCAGTGAGGGAAATAAAGAGTTCAGTTCGACATTCCAATCAATGTTGTAATAAATATGGCGACAAAGATGAGGACAATAGTCTGAATAATGTAAATAATGCACATAATATCTCATCTCAGAAATATAGACAGATATTGACAGTGAGCATTATAAATTATGGTGTCTGTCATTTATAATGAAAGACATGGGTGAATATAGCTCTTCACAACTTCCTATCCTTTGTAGCTCTTAGTAAAGTTTGTCTTTGCTATCCCTCTCAATCTCTATTCAGACAACTTATATAATTTTTGTTCATTAGGTTGGTTACTTGTTGCTTTTCTCTGTCCCCCTTGCCTTTAACTGTGAGTGTTAAATTCTCCGAGCACACATTCCAGCAATATGTCTGCAAAATTAAACCTTTTCTTTTTCAGATTCTAAGTACTTATGTAATTTTATTTTCATTTTCCTTATCATTTACTCTTTACTCACATGTTCAGTTCATCGTATTCTCAGTATGCTTCTGTAGAGCCACATATCTGTTTTCTCAAGTCTCATCTGTGAGGAGATTGATCAGCATGCACTGCCTTAGAGAAGGACTGATATTACATTCTTCTTCTATGTGCAATGACCCTTCAGGACGTTGGTGATGATGGCTCTCCACAATTCCCTGTCCTTTGTAGCTCTTAATATATTTTATCTTTTTGTTATCTCTCCTAAAATCTGTTCTGCCATCTATTTACACAAGCTTATTACATAACTGCATTCCACAGTCCCTCTTATTTTCACTATGTCCTGTGAGTGTCAAATTTTCCAAGCCTCCTTTCTTCATTATGTGCCCTAAAAATGTCAACTCTATCTTTCTGTTATTAAGTATAAGTGTCCTTTTTCTTTCCATTTTGTTGTTGCTTACATGTTTGGTACACAGTATCCTCAGCATCCTTCTGTAGAACCATATTTCTGTTACTGCAAGTATTTCTTTCATCTGTGAAAGGATTGTCTAGCATTCACTGCCATATAGGAGGACTGATATTACATAACAGTTCAGTACTCTTTTTTTCATTTCTCATGAAATTTTCCTGGTTTTTAATATTTTACCTAGTTTTGGAAGGCATCTTTTGATATTCAGATGGGCATTTTGATTTTGGCCTGCTGTTAAAACACTTTCAAGATGTACTTGCTTGGTTTTTGTATCTCTGATCTGTAGTCCCCATCTTTCTTTACTTGTGAATATTTTATACAGTGTGTTTTAAACATTTATCCAATGTGGCAACCAACAATCAGGCTGCCTTAATTCCTTGCACAAGGAAGCATTTGGCTTTATGTCAAAAGAAATATGTCAGAAAAAAAAGAATCAAAACAACAAAATTACAAAGAGCAAATTGTATCAGAAAGCTGTGGAATTTGAGAGCAGAGTCAGTGTGGCCAGCAGATTATGGCGAGGTTGTTTTTTTTTTTTTGTTTTTTTTTTTTGTTTTTTTTTTAAATAAAAGAAAAAGGTTTTGGGTCAGATTGGCTGGCTCGGCTGTGGATTCGTATTGGACAGTTTTGATTTTGTTTTGATTTTTCTCCTTCAACATTGTGCATGTATAAATGTACAACATTATAAGAGTCAAGATATGAAACTTTCCGCGTCTTGTGTCTGCCTGTGTGTACAAACAAATAGAAAAAAAAGAGAGATAAAGATTGATCAATATACTTCGAGACAGAAAAGGGATAGACAAAGATAACTAATAACATTGCAAGCACCTTCTTTTATGTGCAAGGTCCCTTTAGTACATGGGCGATTACGTCTCTCCACAACTTCCTATTCTTTATAGTTCTGTTTGTCTCCTCACTATTCCTCCCATCCTTTGTTCTACTAACCATAAACTAATTAAATAGGTTACTTACTATTTTCCTCTGTACCTCATTATGTCCTGTGAGTGTCTAGTTCTCCAAGCCTACTTTCCCCCAGCATGTTTTGGCAATTATGTTTGTTTTTTCAGTATCTGTCTATATCTCTGAGATGAGGTATTATGTACACTATTTACATCATTCGGACTATTGTCCTCATTTTGTCGCCATATTTATTACGTTTGAGCCAAGGACAGATGGCACAGTGGATAAAGGCATTAGTTAGATCCAGTGACAGGACCCAAAGAATGTGAGTTCAATACCCAGCTAAGGCAGTGGAGAACTTTCAGAGAGAAATTAACAGGAGATAACTGATAACTGACATCCATTAAACATGGCACCTGGAACTAGAACAGTCTACCCCAGTGAGCAAAATAAAGGGTTCCAACCGCCTGAAGAAGGCTTGAGTGTACAACGGCTGAAACATTGTAATAAATATGGCGACAGAGATGAGGATAATAGTCCGAATAATGTAAATAATGTTCCTATTCTGTGTATTTCTGTTTGTCGCCTCACTATTCCTCCCATCCTTTGTTCTACTATCCATAAACTAATTAAATAGGTTACTTACTATTTTCCTCTGTCCCCCATTATGTCCTGTGAGTGTCTAGTTCTCCAGGTCTTCTTTCCTCAGTATGTTTTGGAAATTATGTTTGTTTTTTATGTTGTAGAACCAGTCTAATTATATACATTCGCACAAACAGACATATATTCTCTCACCAGCACATACACAGACATATATACACTCACACAAAAACACACACAACCTGGCATGCACAAATACGCAGAGGATATGTACTGTCACACATATATATTTATATACATTCACACACACACACACACATAATTATATAAAGACACACACATGCATATATATATATATATGCCAAGTGGGGCCAACAGCAGCGGTCAGTAGTCAGGACAATTAAAGCTAATAACAATTTGGTTATTACCCGTCCCGATAAGGGTGCCGGTATAGTCCTTCTTGACCATTCCGACTATGTCTCCAAAATGCTGACCATTCTGAGTGACACATCCAAATTTCTTCCTCTTGGTCCCGCAGAGACACATGACCGCACTATCCCTATCGAAATTAAGTTTCAGAAGACACTTCTTACTTGGCTTAAACGGGGTTTTCTCACTCATGAGATTAGTGACAAAATAAGACCTGTTGGATCCATCCGGCCTCGTATGTACGGTCTACCAAAGACTCATAAAGATAATGTACCCCTTCGACCTATTCTATCAATGTCTGGCTCGTCCCAACATAGGGTGGCTGGTTTTCTTTCAGATCTCCTTCAACCGGTCGTCGAGCATTTTAGCTCATATTGTATTAAGGATTCCTTTTCTTTCGTCAAACTTATACAGGACAGTCCTGCCAATGATAAATTCATGTGTTCTTTTGATGTTTGTTCCCTATTTACTTGCGTCCCCGTAATGGAAACAATCAATATTTGTTGTGACATGCTGTATCGCAGTCACTTGTCTCCTCCCGATATTCCCGAACATATTTTCATTGAGCTGATGCAGTTTGCAACCATGTCCGTGGAGTTCAGTTTTAACAACTTCATGTACAGACAGGTTGACGGGGTTGCGATGGGCTCTCCTTTGGGTCCTTCGTTGGCCAATATTTTTGTGGGTTTTTATGAGGCTTCACTCCTCACCCATGACAATGCTCCTTCCATGTACCATCGGTATGTTGATGATACGTTTTGTCTCTTCGACAGTGAACCTGAAGCCGATTCCTTCCTACTTGTTATGAATCAACTCCATCCGTCCTTGCTGTTCACTATTGAGAAGGAGTCTAATTCTTGTATCTCTTTTTTAGATGTTCTTGTGCATCGGACTCCATCTCATTTTCTTACTTCTGTGTACCGTAAACCAACCTTTTCTGGCTTGTACACTCGTTGGGACTCGTTTTGTCCCAAACGACGTAAGATCAATCTTATTAGGACCCTAAGTCACAGGGCCTTAATGATTTGTTGTGAGCAATATCTCGAGGACGAATTAAATTTTATCTGCTGTACCTTATTAAAAAATGGTTATCCTAGCGATACCTTACACGCAGTCATGCGCGATAAAGTTATTAAATTCAGGAAGGAAAAAGTGGACGACGTGCAGAAATGTCCCGTCTATTTACGACTCCCATTTATAGGTTCACGTGGTGAGCTTTTGGCCAAGCGAATCCTGTCTGTGGTCCAAAATTGCTATTTCTCTGCTCAATTACGAGTTCATTTTGTGACTCGTACGGCCTTCCCGTCTATGCGTAAGGATCTTCTTCCTCCCCGTCATGTTTCCTCTGTTATTTATACATATAAATGCGGCTGCGGTAGTAGCTACATAGGAAGAACCACCCAACGTTTAGATTGTAGGATCAGGCAACATGTTCCTTTACGCGTCCTCAATCCGGAAGCTAGTAGTAGCCAATTGGTGAATACTTCCGGTTCAGCCATCACTGAGCACCTGATAAATAGCAGGGCGTGCGCAATCAATTTTAGTGAGAACTTGTTCGCGGTGCTAGCTAGTTCGCACTCACTATTTCATTTAAGAGCGCTGGAATCATTATATATAAGAGCGAGGGGACCGTCCCTTTGTTAGCAAAGAGACTGCCTCCTTGGTCTTCATGTAATCACGCTCTAGCATTTTCTATTTTTATTCCCCACCCTTTCCATCTCTATTTTCTGCTACATAAAATATTTTTTTTTTTTTTTTTTTTTTTTTTTTTTTTGCAGAAAATTGTACTATTCTGGTTAATAATAAAGAAAATGTCTTTTTTATTCATACAGATTATTCATTATCAATTTTAATGTTTTAATTGTGTGAATTTTGCTTGTGTCATTTAGCTATTTATTATAGAATTATTAAAAAAGTTCCCCGTAGACCTTGATAAGCTAGGGAACGAAACCGGTTGGTCTTTTGAGTGATTGTTTCATTTTTATTTTTTTACTTTCTCTCTCATTATGCCCATTAGTAATAAATTTTATGTCTTTCTAGCTATTTGTAAGTTTTGTACCTCACACAATTTATTCAAATATATATATATATATATATATATAAATAAACACAGATATTTTTAACTCTCTCTCACACACACACACACACACACACACACACACACACACACACACACACACATATATAAACACATACACTAATAAATACATATATATATATATATATATATAGAGAGAGAGAGAGAGAGAGACATGGACCCACTTACATACGCACTCACATAAATATATATTTACTCCATCTTCTGCCTTAGTTCTACAACCTAAAACTCAAACATAATTTATACAATTAGATATAAAAGGATTCTACTCTTCTACCCTACCTCATGCTGCATAAGGCCATCTCCTTAGCACAAGAACAAATGAAAATAAATGCAAATGAAATAAAAATAGCTATTAATTGACAATGAAGACACATGGAAAAAGAAAGAAGGGACCTTATCAGAATGATCAGAGTGAGTTTTCCTAGCTGCTGTACCTTCATAATCGCCATTAGACTCCTCCGACTCTTTTTGAATCCTCCTCACTGTCCTCAGATTGACACCCAAACACCCTCCAGTGTTTGTATTCGAGCTTCTGTCATGAATACCAAGCAGTACAGCAAGCTGTTTCCAAGTTTCTGGCAGAGTGAATTGTGTCATGGGGCTCCATTTCTCACAGACAGAAGCCAACTGATCCTACTACATTGTGCAGTCAATAAAATCCAAAATAAACAACACACATATGCAAAATGAAAAATATAAAATAGCGGCAATTTACCTATCGCATCATATATATATATATATATATATATATATATATATATATATGAAGAAATATAGTCTTAAAGTGTGCTATATTTATGGGATAAAGTGCTCAATATCAGAGATAGAGCATGTGTAAATATAAAAGTGGACATGGAAGTCAGCACTTAGAGGCGACAGTCTGTTTCATGCTAGTGCAATCGTCAGGCAACTAGTACTATTATATATATATATATATATATACTTTGGTTTAATAAAATTAAATTTGAAAGCTTTAGCTTTCATTTCTGAAACATGGTTATCACTGTGTAGCAAAAAACCCTTATTTTAAATCAATTAATTTATAATATATATATATATATATATATATATATATATATTATGAAATGGACAAAGTCCGACAATTATTTAAAGACATTTTTATGTTTAACATTGTTTTTATAGATACAAGTATTTAAGTAAATGCTCTGTTTATAATAAACAGTATTAAATAACATTTACCGGCCTGAACGTCCGAGAAATTTTAATAGAAAATATTTGTCCTCAGACAGTATTCGAACCTGCATCCTATACAGAACCGTCATATAGCCTGACGTGCTTTAACCAATTCGGCCACTGAGGATCGTTCGGTTGGCAAGGCCGAATTTACTGCTTATAAACTTCAATCTTCCATGAATCTCTCACGTACATTCATAACTGCTCATGGCGTATCAAATGTAAACAAATGACGTCACACATTATGAAATGGACAAAGTAAACGTAAAGTAAGAAAAAACTCTGGAATTCTTTACTCATTCACTTAATTATAAATTTTCCGTGAGTTGTGTTGTGTTTATTCTTTCATTTTTCAGTTTATTTGATTCAATTCTATTTATTCAAACTCATTACTCGGGTGTAAAGGTTAACAAGCCTAACCTTGCTAACTATCACCCCATGCTGAGGTGCTTGACATTCACAGGATGTTAATGGGGAGCAATGGTTAAAGCCTTTGACCTATTAACACACACACACACACACACACACACACACATACACATACACACACACACACACACACACACACACACACATTTTTATAAAATCAATAATTTTGTAGCTGAACTGGATCTGCGTCCTGGGTAAGATGATAAACTACGTCCAACAGTACGGCCTCTGATCAGGAGGTTTTGAGGAGCATGGAACCACCTCTTAATTGCTGATGTTCCCAGGTCCGCCCTGACCCGGGGTGGTAGCACCTGTTAGGGTCCCAGCTATGGGCAAATAGTTAACCCCGAAACTGAGGTAAAAAGCATTATAAAAGTGTAAAAATAGGTTTTAATACCAGAAATACTTTTTAAAAAATTATTACCAGAAATAAATTTTTTGAAGAAAAAAAAATATTACCAGCAATATATTTTTGAAAAAAATAAAAAAAAATATTACCAGCAATATGATTTTGAAAAAAAAAAAAATATTACCAGCAATACATGTTTTAAAATAAATGCTATACATTTTTTGAGGAAAAAAATATTACCAGGGGAAAAAAAAAAGTTGTCCGCATTAAATAACCCATTGAGGTTGATATGCCATAAAACACAACAAACACTATAGCTTAATGATGAAAGAATGTATTTTGCTTGGCACCCCCAGTGGGGATCATACTCACTACTCGGTAATAATGGTCAACTAGACATGTCTTGCTAAGCATTAACCCATACTGAGTTAAGTTGGTTGGTTTTATAACATAACAAGGCTTGCAGAATTTTTTTATGGGGCACCCAGTGAGAATCACACATATACTACTCAGTAATAATAATCAACCTGACTAGCCTTTCTAAGCATTAGCCTATTCTGATTTAATTCGTTGGTTTTATAACATGACAACACTTGTTGAGTTATTTAATATTGAATTTTTGTATTGGGCACCCAGTGAGGATCATACTCATTACTCAGTTGTAAGGGCCAACCAGACAATCCATACCAAGGTACCTGTCATCGAGAGGATATCAAGGGGAAGCAATATCAAAATCATATACCTTGCCTTGATCTGTTAACAAACACACACATGTAGATATAATCAATAAGTTCATAGCTTAAAAATGATTAAATGTACTTAAACCGAAACTTTTCATCTATCACATAGATTAAATGTCAATGAAATTTCAGTTCATATTCAGCCAAGCTGTTATTTATTGATCCCCCCCCCCAAACCCAGAATTTTTGAGATGAAGAATTATCATCATTATATGCCTCGCTATTTGCACCCACGTACACATCTGGGTTGTTTTGCTCACAGTGTTTCAGCTGTTGTACCTTCCGGTCCTCTTTAGATATCTGACGTTGTACTCAGTAACCTCAGAATATTAAACTGAATTCTTTATTCAGTCTGCAGGGCTAGATTGCTTTAATTCCCAATCTACCTCCGTGGAGTGAATAAATGGTTTAATTAAAAATTCTGAGAAGGTTACAGAGTGCAACAACAAACACCTGAAGAAGACTGGAAGGTATGTCAGCCGAAATGTTATGCGTATAATAACCAAGATGAGCATGCTGGTCAAAACAATAATACATATAATAACCACCATACATACATACATACATACATACATACATACATATATATATATATATATATATATATATATATATATATATATATATATATAGTAATAATACTCATCTGGAAAAACCTTAGGTACTTTGGCTTGTAAATGAACAAACCAATACCCAAGGGAAAATAAGGAATAAAAAAAGAAAGAAGTAAGAACATGTAATTCAGGCAAAAACAATCGTCCAGAATCCAAGCTCAGAGTCCAAAGAAAAAAAACCTCCAACACAAGTAAAGTAAAAATAACTAAGCAAAGTGCTCAATACACTAAGTAGAGTCAGAGTACCCTGACGATCTGTGTAGGTGAAACTTAGGTAGGTTTGTCTGGTTCTTTAGGTTCATACTTATACATATATACACACACACACACACACACACACACACACACACACACACACACACACACACACACATATATATATATATATATATATATATATATATATATATATATATATATATGTATATAATATAATAATATTTTTAGTTTTTAAAAATATGATTCCTTCGCTACATAAGAGTTCTCATGTTTCAAAAGCGAGAGCCGAGACCCCTAACATAATTTTTTAAGTTATGTAGAGTTAAGGTGTCTGGACCTGCTTCCTTGTCAAGCGAGAATTTGGGAATAAGCTATCTTTTGGTTAGCAAGTGTTTATAAGTGCGGTATCATTGGAACATTAGTTGCTATGGAAACGGCTAGTTTCGGGCGTTGAAGTTAGGTGGTTTAAAGAGCTAAGAATTAATTTTTATCTACAGACCAGTCCCCTTCCAAAAATGGGTATCAAGTTACAATGGGGATTCTATGTCCAGAGTGGTCTTAGCTTAGGCCGGTCACACGGCGTCTTTTTTATGGCCTGGCCTCGAGTCGTTGAGTGACTAGAAGGTTATGTTTCATTATTATCTCTTTGATCTGTTTATTTATTTGTTTATTTATATGGCTTTTTTTATCAAAGGGTTTTTCTCAATAATTATTGGGCTGAATTTTTTAGGCTTTTAAACTATGGACTTAATTTGTTTAAATCTATTTATTAATTATTTAATGCGAAAATCATTTGATGACGACAGAACACCGTTAACTCATGTCTATGGTTTAGTAACTTTTCAATATTTAGAAATCTAATGATGTGCAGTTTTTCATGTAGGCACAGAGGGCATGGGTCATCCCAGGTTTTACAAGTTCTAGTTCTATTTATTATTTTCCATTTTACTTTCAGTGTTTTGTTCGTTTCCTTTAAATGCCAGTAGTATTGGGATAGAGATGTCTGATTTCTATTTTGGATGTTGTTGAAGGAACTTTTGTGTTGTCTCCATCTAATTTTAAAATTATTCTTAGTTGACCCAATGTATATCCTGTCAGTGTTAGGACTCTCCATGGATGAGATGGTACATTGGTATACCACGGATTTAGTGAGGCATCTGTTTTCTAACGGGCAGCCATTAGGGTTTCTACAATCACATGATTTTTCATTTTTTCTGTCTAATTGCAGTTTAGGAGTTTTATTGGCACTGTTTTGGCATGGGTGTTTTCCTAAGATTTTACTATTATGCTTTTTTATGATTCTTTCTAGGTTTTCAGTGCAGCTGTAACTTAACTTTAGGCTATTCTTATTAAAGATTTCGCTCAGTTTGCTATTTTTGGTGAAGTGTTTACCAATTAAAGCTAGGAACTTATGGCCAAGTTTAGTGCTAACCATTTGGTTGAATGGAGGTGTATACCATATGATCTTTCTTTTCCTATTCTTCTTACTATTAGTGCTATTGTTTGTATAGCTTATGTCAGCGTTTTTGTATCCGCTATTTTTCAGGGCCGTGTTATAAAACTTA
>OZ038493.1:10456064-10458564 GCA_964036315.1 Acanthosepion esculentum
GCCACTTATGCGACCTTGATTTCAACCTTTTGGTATTATCAGATGTTACAGGCCAAAAGATTTCTTATCACTTTCTTATTTCTATAGAAACACTCAATGTGAAGCATAATAGAAGGGGAGGAGAAAGCAAGAGTGTTGAAATTGTATTGGAGGAGTAAATAAAATATACATAATTTTATCCTGGTTCATACAAATTCAAAAAGTGCTTTTTAGTGTGTATACATTGTGTCATTATTTCTGATCTTTCATTCAGTAGATTTTTTGGGGTCTGGAAATGTTATTATTGTTAAGTTTTCCTCCTGGGTCAGTTTGCAGATATCACTATGATTGCTGTAAGTTTTCATTTTTACTTTAATATTTTCCAGTTTATAATTGGATCTTTATGAAATGGAAAAAGTCTGACAATTATTTAAAGACATTTTTATGTTTAACATTCTTTTTATAGATACAAGTATTTAAGTAAATGCTCTGTTTTATAATAAACAGTATTAAATAACATTTACCACCCTGAATGTCCAAGAAATTTTCATAGAAAATATTCCTCCTGAATAAATATATATAATAAATATATATAAAATACAAAGTTATTGTTAGCATCGCTTGATAATGGAACATAAATTTGTATTTTAAGTTCAATTCAAATTCAATCATAAAAATTAAAGTTTCAGTTTTGAAACATGGGAATTTCAGTGTTGCGATGATAATATAGTTTTAAAAAAACAATTATAATATTATGCTCTGCTGTTGTATTAAGCAGTTTTTTTTAAATAAATGCTAAGAACTCTGAATTATAAATCTCATTGTTCTTTCCTATTATTTTAATATATATACACACTTTTCAACGTATTTGTAGATACAGATGCTTATTAACGTCATATTTTGCCTCGCTCTGTCTTTTTTCCAAATACTTTCAGAGTAATTGCTCCGATGAGCTGCTTTTGCTGGTCCCCAGGCCTCATGAATTTAAGCGTCCTACGAGGCTGGCATCCCGTTCCCACCCCTTCACCGTTGAAACTGTTAGATGTAGACGTCTCTTCTACTCCAATAGCTTCATGTCTCGCACATCTCGCCTGTGGAACTCCCTTCCTTATTCCTGTTTCCCTGACAAATATAATCTCCAACTATTTAAGTGTAATGTCAATCGACATCTCCAGTTGCCTTGATCTATCCACTTCCCTTCTCCACATCCTTTCCCCTTTCATTCCTATCTGCTCTCACTCCAAATCTTCTGTAACCCCCTTGCCTTGATCGATCCACTATCTTTCTCCACATCCTTTCCTCTACCACTCCTATCTGCTCTTCCTCCAAACCTTCTGTAACCCCTTGCGTGTTAGTGGTTTCCAGGCTTGCTTGGGGTGAAAAGCTTAAAAAAAAAAAAAAAAAAATTCAAGGGTGATTCATAGAGGATTCAACTCACTATAAATTGATTCAGTGTTTGGTGATCATGGCTCTCCACAATTTCTAGTCCTTTGTAGCTCTTACTAAATTTTGTCTTTTTGTTCTCTCTCTTAAACTCTCTTTAAAACTTCTCTCTACGTAGGTTATGCATTGTTTTCCTCACTCCCTCTTGAATTCAATATGACCTATGAGTATCACATCTTCTAAGCCCTCTTTCCTCATTATGGGCCCTAGAAATTTCAGCTATCTCTTTTTTATTTCCATTTTCATTAAAACTTCATTGTTGCTCACATATTTGGTCCATGGTGTTCTTGGCATCCTTCTGTAGAACTATATTTCCGTTATTTTGTTTCTCTTCTTCATCTCTGAGGAGGTTGCTCAGCATTCACTGCCATATAGGAGGACTGATATTCAGAGGCAGACCTATATTTTGGGGGCCCTGAAGCTTGAAAAAATATGGGGCTCCTTAATTACTAGCAAAAGTATGGCAAGGTCAATGAGTCCATATAGTTGAAGAATTGGGTGTTGCAAGCACCCAAGAAAATTTTGAAATTCGACCAAACACTGGTGAATTTTGAGACCATATGAAATGGATATTAAAGCATATTCTAAGGCCAACACTAGCTACTTGAACTCATTATGATTCTATCATGATAATGGCCTTAATAACTGAAAAAAATATCGATTTTGTTGAAAATATTTCTCATTAAACATAAAGTTGCTTTTGGGGACCCTTTGGGATTAGGTACAGTTTTCTTTGTTTCTCTTTATACTTTGACAAAATCATAAACAAAGGACCTTGCCAAATAATAAAAAACATATCTCTTGAAGACTTTCAATAGCAAAAATGGACACTGCTGCCATATATGTCCTGGAGCCCCTGTTGTTCATCTTAAGGTCCTTGACAAAATCCAGTGATGGATATGCAGTGTGATTGGCCGTGATCTGGCATCTCATTTACAGTCACTCTCTCACAGACGTGCCATTACATCCCTCTGTCTTTTCTACAAATACTTTCATGGTAACTGCTCTGACGAGCTACTTTCACTAGTTCCCAAACTGCATGAATTTAAATGTGCTATGAGGTTGGCATCTCAGTCCC
>OZ038493.1:10463564-10471064 GCA_964036315.1 Acanthosepion esculentum
TTCACATTTTATAATCCTTTTTACATATTTGTTTATCTTTATGTTGTGGTATACAGTGATTTTTATTCTTTTTTTTTTTAATAAATTTTGTTTAAGTGTAATTTATTATGAATATCTCACCTAGAATTATACGACCATTCAATGCATTGTATAAATTACTTATATGGTGGGCATGAATAATTCTTGCCTATTCATATTTAAGCATAACATCTCTCTGTTTTTTTTTCTTTATGAAAGAAATATAGTTATAATGTTCATTTTGTTTATCTTTGACTATTGGCTTATTATTGCCAAATTCTTTATTCTTTATTATTTATATTAATAGATTCTTTTAATAACATTTGGTATAATTTTTATTTCTTTTCACTTTCTTATTAATTTATAATACATTATTTATTAATTTTAAAGTGATGTACTTTCAATTTTGTTGGAAAAGCGTTCCCAGTTATAGCGTTATTTTGTTTCATTTTTACTACTAGACAATTTGTTTTATGCTTCTGTCAATTTTAAACAACTATAATAATAATAATAATTATAATAATAATAAACTTTTCTCTTATACTTTGTAATAATTTGATATATTAGTATATATAGTAATATATTTGTACATTGATGATGATCTGTTTACTTCAACATCAAATGCAAAATGTTTTATGTGTGTAGGAGCAGTGGGTAGAAGTAGGACTTTTTTCGCTCGACTGCTGTACCTTTATTTTTAAGGTGGACAGGCAACACTGGTCTTCATCCATTCCCTAAATCTCCAAGTGCCGTAACCTGTAAACTGCTTTAGCAGGCAGGCTAAATCACATGGGTAGAGTTTGCACCACACTACTAGGTGGATGACAAGCGAACATACATACATACACACACACACACACATACATACATACACACATACATACACACATACATACATACATACATATATATATATATATATATATATATATATATATATATTAGTGGTCAATATACACACACACATATATATATATATAAATAAATAAATTCCCAAGAGGATAGAATCCAGGTAGAACTCAATGTCCAGGACAGAGTAAGAATATAATAAAAAAAAGCTCAAACACTAATATTCCATGGTTATAATTTATTACATTGGAATCATAATCACGATCCAATTCATCAGGCCTACAAATTCAAAAAGAAATCGGAAAATATAACTCCAGGTATAAAAATACAAAATTTTAGTGTGAGTATATGTGTGGGAGTGGGAAACAAGTGTGAGAGGGAAATATATGAAAGCTTTAGAGAGAGGGTGTAATGGAAGAAAGAAGAACAGGAAAGCCTAAAGGTGAAGGTGGGATTTAAAATTGAACAGAGAAGTGTGTGTGGTGAGGAGGAGGGAGATCTTGTATTTGTCCCTGCTGCACAAATACAAGAGTTGTCAAAGGGTGGATGAACCCCTTTGAGAGGTCAACAGCCATCTAGCTATCGCTGCACACTGCCATAGAAATGTTTCAGCTAGTATCCAGACATGCAGTTTGCCTACTGGGGGTGGTACCTCGCAAGCTTTCTGGCAGTCTCCTAGGAGAAAGAAACTCTGATAGAAAACTCGCCTCATTGCCACACTAGATATCTTGCAACTGCTTGTCTCTGGGCAATGTGGCTTTGTGGTGAGGGTCAATGCAGTGCTGTGCAAGTTGCATCCGACCTTAAAACCCACAAGGTCATTACTGACAACTTGCCAGCTTATAGTAAGTTTTTTTTTTAACAATCCAAGTCCGATGGTGATGCCGATGCAGTGACGTATACAGGTCTGACAGGTTGAAAGTGCATAGCTGCTGACCTGCACATTTGGCATCGTCTGGGTAGATATAAAGTCACTAGCTCACCTTCATTGAGACAGGGGTTGCTTTCAATTCTTCCAGGGGTGTCTGAGCAGCCTTTTTAAGGAGAGCGCCGCTCACCAAAAGATTGCTGGAAGAGCCTAGACAAGGTGACCCAAAAATTGCCTTTTTCATTCATCTGGCCAGTATAATACATCTGGCAGATGTCTGTTTGGCACTCAAACAAAAGTCTAAAAAACTAATGATGAAACTAAAACTATCTTGTTCGAACATACGGACTCTCATAGATAATCCTGTGGGAACTGCTCCTCATCACAGAACACCTCTAGTGTCTAGGGAGCTAGAGAGGTATATATAGATGTAGCTGCTCTCTTGGAAACTTGTTTAGCTGGTGATGGTCAACTTCAAGAAGTTGGAGGTGGCTACATATTTTCTGGAAGGGCAAGTGCAACGAGGAGGACAGAGTAGCTGGTGTGGGTTTTGCTGTACGTAGAACACTTGTACCAAAACTTGAAGTTCCTGAAGGAGTCAGTGAACATTTAATGATCCTTCACCTACATGTGAATGGATCATGATACTGGATCTATTACACACGAACATACATACATACAAAAATACAAATCACATACAACGCCAAGCATTCATTGGTTAATTAATCACCACTATGTTACTATCGGCAATTTACAAATCGCAGCAATGTGACAATTTTATAATCGCTCTATTTTCAAGTAATCAATTCTGTGCACTTTTGGGAGAAACAAATCACAGAAGCTTTCTTAAGTCTCCCCAAAGCTTGCTCGCTGATTGGTCAATGCCAACCAATCAGATCATCTGAACATGAAAAATAATTCTTCCTGCACAGCGATTTGGAGCCTACAGTCACTTATTTAATCAAGAGTTTTCTAATCCTCATTAGTGAGATTTCAGCTGCCAAATGAATCCATGACAGTTGAAACCATGCGCCAACTTTTTTCCTCACACACACACACTCACATGCTGAACATACCTTGTACACACTCATATAAACTTTTCTTACACAGCAATATCTTTCAAGAACAATTATTACAATACTCTCATGAACATTCTTCCAGTGAACTTTTGAACACTAAAATAACAGTTAAATAGAGACAACTCTTGATTAATTCAACCTTTGCTTACTTAAATGCGTGCTTTCCTTCACATCGTTGTTTGATATTGTACATCTTGTTAAATACATATTTTATGTCTAACAATGTCTTTTGCTTATCCTTTTCTGCGTCAGCCCTGTTTCCTAATCTAAAGTTAAATTAATGTGGTGAAGTCTGCCACAATACACTACAATCATTAGTGCCTACACTCCAACAATGGATAGTACCAACATTTTAAAGACTCAATTCTGTGATTCTTTGAGAAGTATACTCTACATGATTCCAGAAGATGACAAGATTATCTTCCTTGGTGACTTCAACACCTGAGTTGATGCAGATTGGGAGATCTGGAGTAGTTTGGGGAAATATGGCATCGGGAAAATCGACACCAATGGTTTAATGCTTCTTGAACTCTGCACCGAATTTAATCTTTATCTCCATCACTCAATTCAAGAACAGGGGTGATCAAGTTACTACGTGAATGCATCCCCATTCACACCAATGGCATCTCTGATTATTTCATTGCCCACAAGACAGATATGTAAGATGCCCATATTGATCTATGCATGGTGCAGATTGTTGGACTGCGCTAGTGAGGGCCAAAATGAATTTTGTTCTTAAACCAGCAACTGGACAAAACAATGGAGATCCTCCTGCATGTCTGAATGTCAAGAAAAATATATATGAAATGCTTGAGGAAGTTCTAGGTAAAATGCAAGCAAAACATTGAGACTGGTTTGATGAAAATGTTGATTTTATCAAGGAGATCCTTGCAAGAAAGAATCAGGTATGAAGTCTGATGTTGCAAAAAGGCCGCGGTTCAAATAACAAAACAGTAAATTATGCAAGTAGTTTAAAGCTGCAGAGGCTCAATGCGCTCTTCGAACTATGCAGGAAAAATGGTGGTCAGCGCTAGCAGATTAAATACAAATTGAATTCAAATAATGCCAAGCAGATGTGCTACTTGATGAAACAAATATTTGACCCCAGATCCACCAAGATTGCTCCTCTCAGGATAGAGGGCAGCAATAATCTCCTCACAGACATGGATGGCATGGACAAGAGATGGAAGAAACACTTTGATGGGCTACTGAATAAGCCTTCAAGTATGGACCCTGAGGTTCTTGAGAAAATACCCCAAAGACACATAGCAGTAGAACTTGACAGCCAACCATCACTGTGCAAGGTTCTGCATAGCATGGAGGGACTCAACATGGGCAGAGCTGTTGGGCTTGACAGCCTTCCTGCTGAAATATTCCGTTAAAGTGGAACATATTTAAGTAAACTTATGCATGATCTTATTGTAAAGATAGATGGAGAAGTGCCAAAAGATTGGAAGGATGCAACAATGATACCTATATATAAGGGTAAAGGTGTCCAGGAATTATGTGGTAATTATAGAGGGATTGCTCTCCTTTTTTTGGCAAGTAAGATCTTAGCCTCTGTTTTCCTATTAAGATTAAACCTGGACTTGCACACTCTAGTGCAGGTCTGGCATTCAAAGCATACCATTATGAAATTGTCATATGCAATAAACTGTTGGCATTGGTGTGATTTAAATCTAACCTAAAAATAGTAAATTAGTAATATAGCCTTCAATCTAAACAGGAACATATGAAAGCCATACAGAAAAGCAAGCAACAACAACCTATATACATCAACAAAATCTCCATGCACACTCTAATGTACTTAAGCACATACCTATATCCATAAACAAAAGAATATCAACAAATTCCAGTGACAGAAAAATATTCAACGAAAGCATATAAAATAGCTTTGAGACATAGCTGATATCTGAGTAAACTAGAATATACAAATGAAAACAAACCAACCAAACACAATAGAAAAAGAAACATAATCTGGTTCAACTCACCCAATATAATAATACAATAAAAAACAAAAATAGGAAAAATATTCTTCAAAATAATTTAAAAACATTTCACCAAACACAAAAAAGTATCAAAAATCAACGAAAATACAGTAAAAATCAGTTACAGCTGCATAGATAACATGGAAAAAAAAATAACCAAACACAAAAAAAATACTCAGTAAAGACAATAATGACTACAGCAACCCAACATCAACAAATACAATTGTCAAAATAAAAACAATTGGCCACTTAACAACAAATGCCTAACCAACAATATAATATATAAAGCCACTGTAAACAACACAAACGCTGAAGAAAAAACCTATATAGGAACTACAGAAACAACCTTTAAAAAAAGATACAATAATCATTAAACCTCATTTAAAACAGAAAAATATGAAAAACAACACAACCCTATCAAAACACATATGGAGCCAGAAACAAAATAACATCATTACCACGATTAAATGGGAAATTATTAAAAAAAAACAAAAAAACAGTCCCACACAGTAGCGACAACAGAAACTGTAAATTGTGCCTGGAGGAAAAATTAACAATCATCACCTTCAAGGATCAATAGAACTTATTAAACAAAAAGAATGAAATAACGGGTAAATGCAGACATTTAAATAAGCACCTACTTTGCTACCTAAATACTAATATAAAAAGAAAAGAAATACAACATAAAATGCAGCCTTATCACAAGCACAAAGCACCATACCTAACACCTATTCCATACCAATTGCAAACATAATCCATCCTTAAAAGTACAATATCAACAAATAATAACCATCAAAATAACACCCAACCATACAAAATACACACAAAAATCCAAAACACAATCACCACAACTGCACTTTTTATACCCCCACAAACCCCAAAAAACAGACAAACCCTCTTCACGACACCCACAAACAATAACCAACAAAAATTGCACAAAAATACCAATAAATTACCACAACTACACTCTTTACAAAACACAAAAATATACAAACACTATATATATATATATATATATATATATATATATATATATATAAACATATAGTGACACAAATGTACAAACACACCCTCCCATACATGCAAAACAACTATCATGCACTAAATAATGGTAAAGGTAAAAATACTAAGTTAAATAATACAACCTACTATAAAATAAAATCATATACAGTTAAAATAAACACACAATGAGACATATAATACAGTTAGCACACACACACACACACACACACACACACACACGCATAAACATATGCATACACATGCAGATGAGTGTGTGTGTGTATTCTTGTGTGTGTGTGTGTGTATTCTTGTGTGTGTGTATGCATGCATATGTACACATACATAGACATGCACATAAGCATCCACCTGTACAAAAAGAAAAACAATTTAACATTACAAACCAAAAAAACTGTTCTTTTTCCTGACCAAACACAAACATCAACATTAAGCAAAATGAAATAATACAGCCCAATAAAAAAGATATAGATACATTTAACACAAACACGCACACAAAATAAAAAACACTATACAGTTAACATTGACATACAAACATAAACATACAGGTAGGCAAAGATACATGAATACACAAACATACAGGTACGAGTGGGTGAGTGCATGTATGCTTGTATGTGTGTATGCATGGATGCATTCACTTGTATGGATGCACATATGGGCACACACCTGCACACACACACACACACACCAAATTCCAACCATAACCAAAATTAAATGGTTAACTATAAACAAGAGACCAATGAAGGTGAGGGAAGAAAAAAAAGAAAAAAATAGAAAGAGATAAAGTTAAAAAAATAGAGAAAGGAAAGAAGAAGAGCAATCTAAAATCAATCAATACCCATGAAAGAGAAAAGGAAATAGATAACACACTCATACCAATAAAAGCACAAGAGAACTGAGAAACAGCAGCAGATTAACTTTGTTCTGATGAGTGGTTTGGCACATATAGCCATGAAACATTTCCATATTAAATATATCTGTCTATATTTCTGCAATGAGGTATTATGTACACTATTTACATTGTTTGGGATCAGGTTGAAATCAGAGACAAAGAAAATCATTGGAAAATTCATAAACTTACGAAATCAGCAGATATGCTAGGCCACAAAAATCTTCTGAGCCAACCAAGCATAGAAATGAATACAATATGGGAACCAGTAATAAGGAGTGCCAGTGAAAATTGATAATAACAACAAAAATTGTAATATGAGCTCTTGTAAAAACATGTAATGATAACAGCAAAAGTTGCAATATGAGCACTGATAAAAAATTGTTGCTGAAGACATTAGGTTCATAATACCCAGAAATTCACACACAGATGTCCTCAAGGCACAGTGGATAAAGGCATTAATTAGATCCAGTGACAGGACCCAAAGAGTGTGAGTTCAATACCTGGTTAAGGCGGTGGAGAACTTGGAGAGGGGAATTAACAGGAGATAACTGATAACTGACATCCATTAGACATGGAACAGAACAGTCTACCCCGGTGAACGAAATAAAGGGTTCAGTTCGACATTCCAACCACCTGAAGAAAAAAAAGGCTGGAGCGTTGTGATAAATATGGCAGCAAAGATGACGACAATAGTCCGAATAATGTAAATGATTATTTATATATATATATATATATATATATATATATATATATATACATATATATATATACACACACACATACACAAAC
>OZ038493.1:10481064-10496064 GCA_964036315.1 Acanthosepion esculentum
CTTGGGAATACAAGGTGCAGTACACCCTTTACAAGGCTCAAGGGACACTCAAGTTAGAGGGTTATAGAGTAAGAGGCAGTCTATGCAGATAGGTAGGGAGATAACAATTAACCCTAAAGTTGAACAGGTTAAGATTATAGTGATCAGGAAATCTTTTTGGGAGTTGATTCCACAGAGCAAAGCTTCGCAGGAAAAATCTAGTTGAGTGGAACTTTCTTCTGACCAATGTAATATGGAGGGAATCAGGGTGCTTAGCTACAACGTGAGTGGCATGGCAGGTTCTTACTTTGAAGGTTAGAACTGGTGGAACTAAGGAATGTAGTTTGTCTGAGCACTTTTCATGGATGTAGTAATAGAGTGTCAAGAGGCTTACCACATCCTGTCTGTCAGTGGTTGCATGGCAGAAAATAATTTGTCACCCACAAGGATGTGAAGACACTTTTGGGCTCTATCAAGACTGGAAAGTGAGGATTGAGCAGTTCCTGCCCAAATATAATGACAGTGCTCCATGTTAGGTCTGATGTGGTTCTTTTTAAAGGTAGAGGATAGCAAGAGGAGTCAGGTACTTACTGGAATGGTACAGGGACCTGACCATTTTTCCTGCATCTTTAGTGATGGATTGTATGTTTGAGTTTCACTTGAAGTCATGGATGAGTTTAAGGCCGAATAGTTTCTTAACGCATGGTGCATCCATGAGAAATCCATTTATCGTTGCTGGTGGTAGTTCAGGGTCTGGTTGGTGATGACGAATGTAAATAGTTTGGTTTTTGAAGTATCAAATGCAACCAGCCAGTTTTAACCCCACTGAGATGTTCAAGCTTGATCAAATAAGAGATCAGCTGCCAATCTCTGGTTATCATGAGACATGCAAATACCCATTGGAAAGATATGAATCCCGTTCCCCCCCCCACCAAGCTATAACTTAATTAGTAAGAATTGTATCACTAAACCATTATTATTGCCAAAAAATAATTCTTACAATCTAAAATATTTTCAGGCTTTAAATAACCTGCAGAGGGTTGATAAGCTGTAAAAAATGAATGATTTTGACTGCTATTACAGTAATTATTAATGCTACTAGTTCTGTGTGTTATTAGAATTGCATGTTTAGAAATATATATATATATATATAATGAAAGTGGGGTCCTTAGAAATCCATAGGTAATAGTTTATCTCATAGGATCAGGTGTCCATCTTTTCCGACCCAAAAATATTACAATATATATATATATATATATATATATATATATAATGAAAAGCGGGGTCCTTAGAAATCCATAGATAATAGTTTATTTCATGGGATCAGGCATCCATCTTTTCCAACCCCAAAATTTTACAATATATATATATATATATATATATATATATATATATAATGAAAAGCAGGGTCCTTAGAAATCCATAGGTAATAGTTTATTTCATGGGATCAGGTGTCCATCTTTTCCGACCCCAAAATTTCACAATACATGGATTTTAAATTTATCTACACACAAGCAAAAATAGAAAAAAGAATGGAAGAGAGAGAGAAAAAAGAAAAGGAAAGAGTTTCAAAAATAAGAGGGGAAGACAGAGATTTCAAAACAAGGTTTGTTTTTTTTTAGGGAGAAGAGCAAGAGTGATAGACATGCAGGTGGGGAGGAGGAAAGGAAAAGAGTAAGAGAGAGAAAAAAAGTGTCAAGCAGTCAGTTGACGGGTTGATGTTGAACATAATTCTTTTTTTCCTCCCACTGCAGACATGACAAGTAAAAAGAAGTGAACATAATCAAAAGAGATACATTGAGGTGTCTATTCATTTCATGCAGTGGAACATCATTTCATTATAACTGTTATAATTTTAAAAAAAAAAAAATTATTGATGTTATGAAAATAATAATATATAATAAAAATATTATTATGAAAAAATTTAAAAAAAACTTTTAATATAAAAATTTTGATTAAATAAAGTGATAAGTAAAGAACCATTTTAAGTAACTAAAAACATAAATTTATGCAGATTTATATATATATATATATATATATATACGCACCCACACCCATATATTTACATACATAGGCACACATATATACACACAAACATATACATATATTTATATACACACACATACATATAAGCATATACACATAAAAGTATACGCATAAACATACATATGTATCTGCATACACATATACAAAAACACAAACAACTATACATATATACATATACATATCCATACATACATACATACACATAAGTATATGTTGATAATAAAGATCAATAGTAACATTAATAATAGAACAGTAATATATATATATATATATATATATATATATATATATATATACAAAATAACAAAAATATTATAGATGAAGAAAGTATAATTAATCATAATTTAAGGTTATAGATGGTGGAGGGGAGAAAACCAGATAAAGGATCAAATATAAACACTGTAAATGCATTCAGGCATACATGTTAGTATATAACAAAATATTCAATACTTCAAATATAAAATTCATGAAAATGTTATTTGGGAATTTTGAAATGGTTCTTATGTCTACACTTGAAGACAAGTTCACTTCATTGGTTCAATAATTCATCAGTGTTTACAGAGTTTAATTATTATAATTTTTCTTTAATGCAAAGATTGCATCTGTCCCTGAAGCTGTTGGGAGTCCCAAATTGGCAGATGATCCTCCATTTTATTTATTGGATGATGCCTCCATCTTTGAGATTCCAGTAATGTTTAGACAGAGTCGTTTGGTATCTCACATGTGTATCTATTAAATTTAAGAAATATTTTCCAATATTAATACTAGATAATTTACAGAATGGTTGGTTAAGCCATAATGTCTTTCTTTTTCTGTTTTTGGATTTATTACTTGGATTGTTTTTATATGCGTATATTTCGGCAGTATGTTTTCATTGAGACATGTTTTCTTGAATAATTTAGACATATTCTGTCTACTTATTTTCAATAGGATCCTTTATCCGTGAATATGAAAGGATCCTATTGAAAATAAGTAGACAGAACATGTCTAAATTATTCAATGAAACATATCACAACATATATCATATATATATATATATATATATATATATATATATATATATATGTATAATTGCATGTTTAGCTATATATATATATGTATAATTGCATGTTTAGCTATATATATATATATGTATAATTGCATGTTTAGCTATATATATATATATATGTATAATTGCATGTTTAGCTATATATATGTATAATTGCATGTTTAGCTATATATATATATATATGTATAATTGCATGTTTAGCTATATATATATATATATATATATATATATATAATTGCATGTTTAGCTATATATATATATATATATATATATATATATATATAATTGCATGTTTAGCTATATATATATATATATATATATATATATATAATTGCATGTTTAGCTATATATATATATATATATATATATATATATAATTGCATGTTTAGCTATATATATATATATATATATATATAATTGCATGTTTAGCTATATATATATATATGTATAATTGCATGTTTAGCTATATATATATATATATATATAATTGCATGTTTAGCTATATATATATATATATATATATAATTGCATGTTTAGCTATATATATATATATATAATTGCATGTTTAGCTATATATATATATATATAATTGCATGTTTAGCTATATATATATATATATATAATTGCATGTTTAGCTATATATATATATATATAATTGCATGTTTAGCTATATATATATATATATATATATATATATATATATATAATTGCATGTTTAGCTATATATATATATATATATATATATATTTGAATTGGATAGAATCCCGACAATTTATTTAAAGACATTTTTGATATGTTTAATGTTCTTTTTATAGATACAATTATTTAAGCAAATGCTCTGTTTATAATAAACAGTATTAAATAACATTTACCGACCTGAATGTCCGAGAACGAAAATTTGCTATGAAAATTTCTCAAACATTCAGGCCGGTAAATGTTATTTAATACTGTTTATTATAAACAGAGCATTTGCTTAAATAATTGTATCTATAAAAAGAACATTAAACATATCAAAAATGTCTTTAAATATATATATATATATAGTCCAAATTGTCAGAATTTGGACAGTATATCAGTATATAGAGCCCTTTCTGTAATAATATAAACATTTGCTGTATTATTAGAATAGGCGACATGACAACTTGAGCCAAAGGTTCTCTGCTAATATGAATAAACAATGATGCAAAAGCCATAGGATCAATTCCAGGCTACTTGGGTATCTCCCAGGACCTAAAATAAAGTCTATAAAGGAAACTGACTTCAGGATTTTCACTGATTACAAACAATTTCAGCCTAGACTTTGAAGCGTATGATTATTGAAAAGTAGGACCTAAAGCTAGATTCAGCCAACCTGATCAAGCCAATAAATTTTCAACTGCTTGTGATTAATATGCTTGAAGCTGGCAGTGGCTTCTTTTTAAACTTCTTGAGTATGTTAGTTCAACGCAAAACAATTAGAGGCAATATTAAGCTGTTTCAGCTGTAATGAATGCATGTGCAGCTGTAAGAGCATTTCTTTGAAAAGAGAATCAATAGCTGATCAAGAAGTAGTGAACTTCAAAAGAAATTGAGAACAATCCATTGTATATTTTAATCCTTGTAGAATTTGGAAAAGTCAAATATGGCTGCCAAGTTCAGGATAAAAGAATAAAAAGTGATGACATTTTAATTTGGGAAATATATCAGAGAGCAAAACTCTTGAGACTGATTTGAAGGTCATGAAATTTTTTCCTTTTATTTTATTCACAAGCAATTTCCATATATGCATTCTCTAAAGTTTAGAAAGGTTTTGAAATCATTGATTCAGATAAAATGTTGCCTTCTTTATGATTATAATTTAATTTTAAAAAGACTAGTTTAACTTCTAAAAACTAGATTTCATTGGAAACAGAAATAAACTCTTATATCCGACTGTATTTGCATTTCCTTGTTTTATAAGATAAAATATGAAGAGCAGTGGATTAGAATAATGGTGAGAGAATGAGATGAAAGAGGCATTGAGTGTGTGGGAATATGAGAAGAAAGAGAAAACATTCTTAAGCAGAGACAACAAGAAAAGGTCAGGAATTAAGAAGACAGAAAATAACCATTGACATTGCATTTAAATCAAGTGAGAAGTACGATGGAAGAGACTGTTAGCATAGAACTTGCACTTACATCTAGCCATTTCAAGTGTAAAAGGATATGACTTTGTTGCCAATCTAGTACTATGCTTAAATTCATAAAGTCTAGGTACCAATATATTAAAAAAAGCTCATATAAATGAATCTGATGTATAAGAGCTGTTAAATTATCTTAAGGATATTATCCATGCAGCAGAAAGTCTGCTCAGTCCTGAATTACTCTGACAAGAATTCACCAGGCAACTGGAAGTGGAGAAAAATGACCAGCTTAAATTTAACCACTTGGGCAGAGACCATCTGAACCAGCAGTGGAGACAGGCTAATCCAACTAAGCATTCGTTTTTATAACCAGGAGGATGTAAGTTTAATCTGTATGCCGGGTAACGAATATTGTCCATAGAACTTAACAAGTTACAGCATACGTTAAGATCACACCTTGCTCTCTCTCTCTCTTTATTGAGATATATATATATAGTCATCCACAGACGGACTGTTTCACTGTATCACAGCTCATCAGTGTGATTTCAAGCTGATTTGGCATCACTTGGAGACTCTCACCCTTAGGCCATCAGCGCATGCTATGAAGAAAGGAAATTTTAAATGCATTACATATAAAAGATATAAGCATTACCAGTGAAGAACTTTTAACATTAATCAGTACTAGCCGACAAATTCCCTTTCCTCCAAAGTGCTCAACCTATGAAAGGGGCATATATATCGTGACCATTTTGTTTAAAGTTCATATTGTCTTGATTTCAAATGAGGACTTTACTCGAATGAGGAGTTATCATTATTTACATTATTTACATTCAGACTATTATCCTTATCTTTGTTGTTATCTATTCTCTCTTTTGATCTATCTATCAACTGACTTTCTTAATGTTATACGATTTCTGTATGGATTTATAGAATGAAGAATTATCATTATTTACATTATTTATATGAGGTCTTTTGTCCTCATCTCTATTGGTATTATAATATTTCGACTGTTGTGCATTCCAGCCTTCATCAGTTATATGTTGATCTGTCTGTGATAACAGTAACAAAGATGAGTTCAATCGTCTGCATGTAAATATGTCAGTAAAATTTTCACTTTCCAAAATTGTAGTTTAGATAGATGACAAAAAAAGGTGGTGTTAGTTTTGGTCTTTCGATCTTCTGGTTTTATAAAATTCTTCAAACACTATGCCATTCTCATAACAAATACACTTCTACATGGCATCACAAGGTGAAGGGAGATAACTCTAACAAAGCAAAAGGTTAGAGCAATATGAAACTACATATGGCATATCATATACACTGGTTACAAATCTTTAATCAGAGGGATGCAGAAGAAAGGAAGAATGAAAAGGAAATTTGAAGATATTCTTGTAAGTGGGTCATTGAATGTCAAAATAGAAAAAAAATACCCAAAGTAATATATTTTGTCCTTAGAATAAACTTCTTCACATTACACTATTTACATTATTTGGACTATTGTCCTCATCTTTGTCGCCATATTTATTACAATGTTTCAGCCATTGAAATGAAAACAATGTATTTCATTTGATCTCCCCTCAAATACAATCTTATTTCAAAGTGTTCATGTATATCATTTGATCTCTCCTCAAATATAGTCTCATTTCAAAATGTTCTTATATTTCATTTGATCTCTCCTCAAATACAATCTTATTTCAAAGTGTTCATGTATATCATTTGATCTCTCCTCAAATATAGCCTCATTTCAAAATGTTCTTATATTTCATTTGATCTCTCCTCAAATACAATCTTATTTCAAAGTGTTCATGTATATCATTTGATCTCTCCTCAAATATAGTCTCATTTCAAAATGTTCTTAGATTTCATTTGATCTCTCCTCAAATACAATCTTATTTCAAAGTGTTCATGTATATCATTTGATCTCTCCTCAAATATAGCCTCATTTCAAAATGTTCTTATATTTCATTTGATCTCTCCTCAAATACAATCTTATTTCAAAGTGTTCATGTATTTCATTTGATCTCTCCTCAAATATAGTCTCATTTAACAGTGTGCATGTATTTCACAAGCAATTAGATATTTACTGGCCTATATCACCTTTGACCTTGATAATGCATTCCAAGTGATGCAAATTCACAAGTCATTTATTTGATTATCTTTCATGTTTACTTTGCTTAGAATTTAATTCCTAATATTAAAACTTGATAACTTTGGTAAAATTCTTCCAGAAACAGAAAGATTTCTGAAATAGCAACAAGAACATCATTTTTCTTTGAAGCCATGAAAAGCCCATAATTTCTGGGGAGACATTTTACAACTGAGCATTTTAGCTGAGCAGCCACTTAAAGATTTAAAAACACACTATCAGCCTCTCTGTCTATTCTGATTGTTATATGTGAATGTTTGCACATCTTTGTCTGCAACATGAACTTGGATTGCTAAAGCTTCATCAATCAGCACACTTTCAGTAAAGTTATATATGGCTTAAATTGAAAAAATTTTTTAAAAGTTTGTGCACGCAGAGATTAATATTCAAATATGAAAATATAGATATTCCATATCTCGCTTTTTCTGTCCTTATCTTTCTCTCTCTCCGTCTGTTCATATCCTATTTCTCTCTCCATATCACCCCCACTCTCTTCAGGTCTTCATTTTTTTCTTTGTTCATATCTTTCTCTCTCTCTCTTTTTATATATTTCCCTCTCTCTCTCGCTGTTCATATCTTTCCCTCTCTCTGTCTGTTCATGTCTTTCCCTCTCTCACTCTCTGTTCATGTCTTTCCCTCTCTCACTCTCTGTTCATGTCTTTCCCTCTCTCACTCTCTGTTCATGTCTTTCCCTCTCTCACTCTCTGTTCATGTCTTTCCCTCTCTCACTCTCTGTTCATGTCTTTCCCTCTCTCACTCTCTGTTCATGTCTTTCCCTCTCTCACTCTCTGTTCATGTCTTTCCCTCTCTCACTCTCTGTTCATGTCTTTCCCTCTCTCACTCTCTGTTCATGTCTTTCCCTCTCTCACTCTCTGTTCATGTCTTTCCCTCACTCTCTGTTCATGTCTTTCCCTCACTCTCTGTTCATGTCTTTCCCTCACTCTCTGTTCATGTCTTTCCCTCACTCTCTGTTCATGTCTTTCCCTCACTCTCTGTTCATGTCTTTCCCTCACTCTCTGTTCATGTCTTTCCCTCACTCTCTGTTCATGTCTTTCCCTCACTCTCTGTTCATGTCTTTCCCTCACTCTCTGCTCATGTCTTTCCCTCACTCTCTCACTCTCAGAATAACTTTCCCACTCTCTCTCTATATATATCTTTCTCCCTCTCTCTCTATGTTCATATCTTTCCCTTTCTTTTTATGTTCATATCTTTCATTATCTCTCTGTTCATAAATTTCCCCAACTCTCTCTGTTCATAACTTTCCCTCTCTCTCTATGTTCATATCTTACTCTATCTCCCTCTGTTCACATCACCCTTTCACACACTCTCTGTTCAAATCTTCCTCTCTGTCATTCTGTTATATCTTTTTGTCTTCTCTGTTCATACTTACCTCTCTCTCTCTCTTCACATCTTCCACTCTCTCTTTCATATCATTCTCTCTGTCTCTGTTCATATATCTCTCCCTATCTGCTTACATTTCTCTCCTTATTACTCTCTCTAGCCATATAATTTTGTTCATATCTCTACCTTTTCCATATAATACTATGTTCATAGGTTTATTCATATTGCTCTATCTACTTCTGTTCAGAGATATCTATCTCTAGACATTTAGTGCTTATATACGTATGTATCTATCTATCTATCTATCTATCTATACGTACAGCGTGCGATGGATAAATTGTCGTTTAAATAATGCAAAAAAAAAAAAAAAAAAATGAAAATAACACTGACATCTAGTTGTAACAGATGTATTTACCAACATTACACAAAAATATCTGGAAATAATAAAGAGTAAATTTATTCAATAAAATCGCCATTGACTTCAACCACAGTCTCCAGATAACTTCAAGATCTCCTGCATCTCTTCTGGATGTTCTCCTTTTTTAAGTTGATGAATGCTACCATAATCCTTGCCTTCAGTTCATCTTTGGTGTAACAAAGAGTTTTGTTGGTCTCTTGCTCAACTGTGCCCAACACATAATAACCAATGGGGTTGCAGTCTGGGGAGTTAGGTGGCCATATCTAAGGGGTGATGTGGTCACAGAAATTGTCTGATAGCCAAGACTGAGTGCCCCTGCTTGTGTTGCATGGTGAATAGTCCGGTTAGCAAACATTGGGTCTTCCAGCAGCCACCCTATTGACCCAAAGCAGCACTACCTCCTCAAGGCACTTGATGTAGGCATCTGTGTTGAATCTGAAGCCCTGTGAGAAGATGAATGGAGCTATAGCATGCCCTTCACTAGTGATCTCTCCAAACACATTCGTAATCACCATTAGACTCATCCAACTTTCTAAATCCTCTACACTGTCATCAGATTGACACCCAAACAGTATGAAATGTTCATATTGGAGCTTTAGGTGCAACTGCCAAGCAGTACGGCATGCTGTTTCAAAATTTCTGTTGGAGTGAATTGCATCGTCATTTTCTTTTTTTCTCATAGATGTTACCCAACTGACCCTACTATACTTTGCACTCGATAAGATCAAAAACAAATAATGTGCATGTGTGAATTTAAAAATATAAAATGATGACAGTTTACCCATCACACCCTGTGTGTGTGTGTGTGTATATATATATATATATATATATATATAGATATTATTTATTTTAGGATATTACACTGAAAATGTCAAAATCGCTACACAGTTGCAGTCGTGTTTCAATGCATATCAATACATCTCATCAGGTGATTGTAAATTACTGTAATTTACAATTGCCTGATGAGACGCATTGATATGCATCAATACACAATTGCAATTGTGTAGCAATTTTGACACGTTTTTCGGTGTAATATCCTAAGATAAATAATATTGCTCTACTTTGTATTGAGTATTGACCCCTCTTTTTAATTAAATGTTACAAATGTTGGAATTATATTCTATTTGATCTCATCTTACCCACACACACACACACATATGTGTGTGTGTGTGCGAGAGGGAAAGAGAACTAAAAGAAAAAATATACATATATATCTATTCTTTATAAAATGATTATATATAATATATTGATCTTGTGTCTGACTTAGAATTAACCTAGTTTTTATAGAGTTACAATACTGGTAATATTAGCTATTTCCTTATGAGGAAACATTCGGCATTTACTGACTGATTTGCAAATGCTGATATTGGTTAAAATTTATAAAATTTTTCTCTTTAAACAATTTTTCTTGATAAAATATAAAGAATCTGCAATGTTACTGGTCCTGACTTGGCATCTTGGTTTCAGTTATTTTTTTCCAACTGCTGTAATGTAGCTTTCCTGTGTCATTTTTATAGATATTTTCATGGCAATGGTTCTGATATTTCTTCTTTGGTATCTAGACTTTATGAATTTAAGTGCAGTAATAGATTGGTCGCAAGGTCTCACCATTTTACAGTTGTAATGGCTTGATGCAAACTTAAGTTTTATGCTAACAGTTTCTTTTCTCACACTTGTGGAACTCTACAATGCTCCTCAAGTCAATTCTAGGTCTTGAGAAAATCTAAAGAAGAATCTGCAATGTCATTGGTCCTTAGATGGCATCTTGGCTTCAGTCACTTTTCCATCACTGTAATATAGCTTCCCTGTGCCTTTTGTATATATATTTTCATGGTGATTGTTCTAATGAGGTTTCTCCATAGTCTTGATTGACAACTAGTCTAGGGGAAGAAAACTGAATTTGAAACCTGAAAATGGTTGTTTGGAGAGTTTGTGGCACTCTGTGCATGAATTGTTTGTTATTAGTCCTTCTGAAAAGTGTGGCTTGTTCTGTACAAGGCTTCACCACCAAATCAAATTATATGCATGGGTGGTTCAGTTCTAAAAATGAACTGAGAGGCCCTCATACAGTGAAATCTATGGGAAATACAGACACTCACACACACACTATATATATATATATATATATATATATATATATATATATATATATATATATTCATGAGAGAGAGCTATTGTTGAATTGCAATTGCAGTGGAAGCTGGAATCAAAAACACAATAGTGCAAAGAACTCTGTAAAATATTTTGAGTACAAGAAAAATATCTTGAAATTCTTTCCTAGAGGACTTCATCATGGGTCCATGAGTTTTTGAAGTGTTTTCATTTGCTTTATTCATTTAGATTTTTGTTTCCTCAGGAAACAAGCTGGCAAGATACAATAGAAGAGATGTATGCCAAAATATAGTGTTTTCTCACATAACCATATGTGGAATTATTGAAAGAGTCTGTTGTGCATTAAAAGAAAAATATTTGTTACGAAGCAAATCATTGTTGTGCATATGAGAAATGCACACACACACACACGCACATATATATGTTAAAGGAGGCATGGTGGAGTAATGGTTAGCGGCTTGGATTGAGAAATCTGAGAGTTGAGTTCGAATTCCAGTTGAATCCATTACATTCACTTACGTGCTAATAACCTTGGGAAAGGTGTGAATCCTCTTGTTCTCCCTCCAGCTATGGGTAAATAGCAGGACAGACTGGGTTCTATAGCCTTGGATGGCAACTGGTCTAGGAGAAGGACAACTCTGAATTTAAAACCTGCAGAGGATTGTTTGGGGACCCTGTGGCATGTAGTGCACCAGGTCTCTGTATTCGGCCCTTCAAAAACTGTGGATGGTCCTACACAAAACCTTCACCACTATAATCAAATCTCATGTGCTGTTGTTGGGCTGTCAGTTTCCTAGGAACTGATCTGCTTGACCCTCATATGTCATATTCGATGGGAGAGTCAAGCATATATATATATATATATATATATATATTTAAACATATGTTGTTAAATAGAACAGACAATGAATGTCTATTATGTCTCATCATAAGCTGCTCTAATGTTCATATATTTGCTTTAATTTTGTGTGAAAATAAAGACAAAAATTGTCCAACATTTGGATATTTTCTTTTAAGTTGTTCCTTGATCTAAACTTTCAGCTTACCTGAGCAATCTTCAGAGTTCTTATATGGACATTTTAACAAAGATATTCACCCTTGAAGATAAAACTTTGTTGTATTGACAGAGAATTGCTATACAATGATAACTATCACAGAATAGTGGATGCAGTTCGTAAGTTCAAGATGCAGGTATATGATGTCATATCACACAAGAGGCTGAAATATTAACATGGAACCATAATTTTGTTGAGTGTGGGTTGCTTTGTTTTAATGTCAATATCTGAAGGTTCTTTTTACTGTGTGTAAGTGTGAGTATTATCAACTAATATCTGTCTACCAGACATAGAACCTTCCAACAGCTACCCTTTTGACTCAGGGTAGCACTACATCCTCAAGGCACTTGATATAGGCATCCATGTTGAATCTGAGGTCCCATAGGAAGATGAATGGAGGTATAATGTTGTTACCATCACTAGGGATCACTCTAAACACTATGATATTGACTGGATATTTGGTTTTCATCACTCTCGGTACATGTTTTGGGGACACAGCATCTTCTGAACTGTCCTCAGAACGACACCCAAACACTCTGAAATGTTCATATTGGAGCTTCTAACATAAATGCCAAGCAATACAGCATGCTGTTTCCACATTTTTGGTGGAGTTAATTGCAACATTGTGCTGTTTTTTCCACAGATAGTGTGCAACTGAACCTATCATACTCTGCAGTCAACAAAACCAAAAACAAACTACACACATGCATGAAATTACAAATATAAAATGGTGACTCTAGAAGATAATGAAAATAAAAGTTCATTAGAAAGATTTTTGCATTTAAGAAAACATGCCAGTGAAGATTCTCTCTCTCTCTCTATATATATATATATATATATTACAAACTTTGGAGGTTGCTTCCTTACCCCAAAACAAGGACAAAAGTCTATATAAATATATGTCAGGAAATCCTTTCATTTTGACTTATTAAGTTTAAATAAAGTTTATGGTAGGTGGTACTGTGTTGCCATATAGACTAGGTTACATTTGTTATTCGTGTACATTTGTGGCTAGTCTGTCTTCAACATTTAACATGTGTAGTAGTGAGTTAATTGAGAAGAGTTCCATTTAACAATGGCAGGATATACATACCATGAGCAGGCAGATATGATTTTTACATACAGCCACATAAATGATAATGGACAGCTGCATCACATTGCATTTCCAGACTGGAGGCAGCTGAGGCATCCATTCTTTGCTGCTGTTTATCATTGCGTTACTGAGACAGGATTCATAGAACCACAAACTCTGATCTGTGGGAGACCAAAATCCGCTTGTACACCTGACCATGAAGAACATATTCTACAGGCTGACAATCCAAGTATCAACACGCGTCAAGTGAACCTAGCATGTCGTACATCTCAGTACCGCATGGAGGATACATCAAGAGCAGTTCTTGTATCCATATCATTTGGTACGTGTGCTGATGCGAACTTTTGTCAATGGTTTATTGCACAAACTGCATATATGTTGTTTGTCTCTTCAGTCTTGTTTACATTTGCTGGCAACATTTGAAAGAGCTGGAATAACAAATTTACATAACCAGTATTTGTGGGTGGATCAGAATCCCAATGGTACAATACAGACTAGACACCAGCATCAGTTTATGATTAATGTGTGGGCTGGAATTGTAGGTGACTGACTGTTAGGTCCATATGTTCCCCCAGCACATCTTACAGGAGCTGTCTACTGGGATTTTATATTGTACACGCTTTCAGACCTGCTAGAGGATGTTCCCCTGCAAATACAAAGATGCATATGGTTCATGCATGATTGGGCTCCAGCACATTTTAGTCACATTGTTTGCAATGCACTGGTAGACATCTACCATGAAAGATTTATAAGTTGGGGAGAACTGGTTCCATGACCTGCACATTCCCCCTGACCTGCTGTGATGAAATAAAAAGAAAAACGGCCACCAGCGAGTAAATTCGAGCTCTCCCAACTGGTAATCCAACCTCTAGTCGTTCCGTCTCAAAATCGCACAAACAGACTTTTCCAGCCACCAACCGGGAACGTCCCTCCAAGCTTCTGCCGAACTGTGAAAAACTAGGTGCTTTTATATTTGTCCATATACCCATAATCCCCTGCGTCTTCATGCGATCCCATAGTTCATTCCGTCTCTGTCCCATAATGCATTGCATATTCATTGCATAAAAAGGCGATGCAAGTCTCCCCTTATTCTTCTACGTTATCTGGCCGAGGACGGATTACGGCAGAGCGGTAAGTGCTTTCTTTTTCTTCTTCATTTCAACTGCAGTAGCCCTACATGCTAAGCAAATACGGGCTCTTTTTTGGCGGGGAAAAGGCAAGTCGGAACCGGTTGTGCTCGTCCCAGGTTCTGCCTCATCATGTCTGCCACACCTGCAGTAGACATTATTAAGCAGAGATGCTTCATCAACATGTCATGCGGACCTTCAAATCTATTCAAAACTGTGTGGGAGTATTTCAAAGTGTCCACCAATCAATGATCCAGTGGATGCATGTGTGTGTCGAAGCAAATGGACAATTTGAACATTAGTTATGAGTTGCTGTGCTGCGGCACAATGATGCTCTTTTGGACATGTTTATATGGACATTTCACCTTATTCTTGTGTCAGGAACTTGCCGCCAAAGTTTGGAAAACTATTTTTGATATACCCTGTATGTATAATTATACACACTCTCAAACACACACACACACACACACACATATATACATATATATATATTTTTATAAATAAATGACAATAAGAAAACAGTAACTGCTGAT
>OZ038493.1:10501064-10583564 GCA_964036315.1 Acanthosepion esculentum
AGTGTGACACTCGCCGGCAGACCAGCAATTTTTCTTCTTTTTCGGTAGACTCAAGGAAAGGGATTGCGTGGCTCCCTTTCTCGGCCGTTACACTGGGCAGTTGTGAAACAGACACCAACTCGGCCACGCCTACTTCAACTTCCTCTTTGTCTGTCTGTCAATCCATACATCCAACTCTATTGCACGCAGTCCGCCAAATGACTTTCCCCTGCGCTGCTGGCACCCTGCTGTTTATGCTATTCCAAGACGGCCAAAATTTGCATGTGTGCAAATATCGTCTCCTCTTGGATGAGATAGGAGTCCATAAATTGTGTCTTCAATAGCTGCCATATTTCTTTTTGTCATCACTTTGCAGGCAAGACATGTTCGCGCTCATTTTGAATTCTGAGGTAAGTCATGTCTTTCAGTCTCAGAAGAGGTTTTTTTTGGTTTTTTTAATTGTAGTTGCCAAACTGTACATGATCTACTCAGCAACTCTTTTGAAGCTGACCAGTAAGTCTTTGACTTTCCCTTGTTTAGTCGCAGTCAGGCACACCATTCCCATACATTTTTATGTATTATTAAGTGTATAATTATTAGAGAGTTATTATTGTCTGAAAATTTTACAAACAATTATTATACAAGATGTGGTGAAAAATCATCAATTGTTCTACAAAAAGTTAGAGCAGTGAAACTGTGTCCAAGATCACAAAAGAAAGAAGTAGAAAGACAAGTCCAAGTCAAACCTGAAGATCACCAAACTCAAGCCTATCGACAGGGGCCAGCATTTGTTAGGATCTGTTCAATTATCCTTCAAATCTCTAATCTCTTGCACCTCCACCAAAAAGAAATTCTCCTGCTAATGTAGCCTTTTTTTTAAAAATTGAATAGATACACCATTGTTAAATCTTGATGGAATGAAGAGATTCTAAAACTAATAGCTCTTGGAATGTTCCTTCATGATTCAGGCAATCATGTTTCAAAACTGGTATATGATGCTAGTTAAACCATAATTTCAGGCAAGAAGAAGAAATTCATTTCTATCTTACTCACTTTCAAGAGAAAGTGTAAAATAATAACAAAAAAGTAAATATATGGATATTTTAACTCATCCTCCTTACTCTCCTGGTATTGCTCCATCTGACTATCATCTTTTCTGATCATTTTAACATTTTATGGAGGGAAAACAGTTCATGATTTGTAAAGAGGTTGAAACTGATATTGAGTGTTTCTTTGCATTAAAACCTGAAGGATTTTATTCTAAAGGAATCAGTAATTTGCCAAATAGATGAGATTATGTTATCAATAATGAGGGAAGATATTATCTTGATTAAATATATCAATTAAGAACAAAATAGCATTTTTTTCTTTTCCATCTTCAAATTTAGCAGGACTTTATTCCTATTTGTCCGCAGCTTCTGCTATAATTATATTTAGGATATCAAGATGTGACCTTCATCTAAAGTGTGTATTGATAGACATTAGCGCAGTGTTTAAGTATAATTGAAGAGAATAAAATATTTCTTAATGCATGTGCAGTGGTTGAGGGATTAGTGTTAGGTTTTCTCTAAGGTAGGGATATGCATCAACAAATTATCGCATTAAATAATTAGCTTAAAAAAAAAAATTAAATTTCATAGTTTAATAAAAAGGCTTAAAAGCCTAACCCAATCATTAAATCGAAAAACCCTTTATGAAGTTGTCAAAAAAAACAAATTGTAGTTCAGTGCGACGCATTTATAAATGAAACAGCCATTTGGATAAAAAAAAAAATAAATAGATAAAATAAAACAAAATTCTCTAGACACTTCATGACATACCGTGGTGCCAAAAGGTATCTTTTGCTGTAACTAACCAGACGATGTGTGTACATGAATGTCATCATCTCCTTTGAAATAGATACCCCACCCTACCTCGGTTTGACCTCTTTTCGAAGGTGACTGATATGTGGATAAGAATTAACTGTTAGACCACCTAACCAAAATGGCCGCCCCAGCTGTTTACATAGTAATTAATTTTGTGAACTAACATGCTTATAAAGATGCGTAAAATTCAAGATTGGTTATTCCTAAATTTTTGAAATTTTATTTAAGTTTCCACATGTTCTCCATCATTATCAATACAAAGGGTAATACGATTTTGCAGTTCACGGAAAAAATTTGCATTTACAGTAATGCCTGAAATCACTTTAGTTATTTTAGCTATACTTAAAACTAGGTACATTAAACTTTGTAACATTTTTACCGATTATTTCTATCACAAATACAAATAAAGTTATAAATTTTTTAATGTGCACATGAACTTTATGGACACCCTGTGTGTGTGTGTGTGTGTGTGTATATATATATATATATATATATATATATTGTCTCTTCCTTTTCTTTAATACATGAATTTTTCAGCATACTCTCATATATATAATTAGAAAGATCATCTAGAATTATGGGAGGATACATTGTCAGCCATTGTTAATTTTGACTTGTATTTCTTGCATTTGATTTCTGTTGTTCATTTATTGCAAATCTCACCCTGTCATTCACGGCCATTAGTAAGCAGTGTGCATGAGGATAAAAAAAGTCTTGGGCTCTGGGGTGAGGGGAAAGAATGAATAGTCATTGTAATGTGGAGATTAGTTTTTTCCTTATGTGGAAACATTTGGTATCCATTTACTGAAGTGCTAGAGTTGAAATTTATAAAATCTTTCACTCAAAACTGTTTTTCAGGAAAATAGTAGGTTTCTCAAGCTCACTAACTTGTTTGTATTTTGGGTGTTTCTTTTTAAAAACTTTCAGATTAGAAAGGGTTAGGTTTTAGCTTGTATAACTGATAAATCTTGTAATCTATTTGGTAAGGCAGGCTTCCAATGAAAAGTGATGCATGTCTGTTACTAGAGGTTTATTTTTTTAATTTTCTGTTCACAGTATTTATTAATGATGCATGCAACGACATTTTCAATCTGCTGTATTTACTATCGACCATACAACGAAATTATGTAAGCTGCAATAAAAATGCAGTGAAAGTGTCAGTAAAGTGTTCAGTATCATTTAAAAACATAACTCTGATTCTGTTTTATCAGAGCAGAAATCATTAGGAATAATCATTTTTACTAATTCTAATTCTATCTCCAAAGAAATAAACCGTGTGTCACATTCTCTGATTCAATTCTACTGGCTTTTAAAAGTATTTCATAACAGACTAAATTCTATTAATGACCAGAAGGTTACAAGATTCAATAACCCAATGTAATTATTGACATTGTCTTTTTAAATTATTTGACGACATTTATTAATTAATTTTATTAGTGTCTTGAATGTCAGATGTTTTTTTACAAAATCCAGACTGAACTGCATAAATTATTAACACGGCAACCAGGTGAGAATTATCGGAATGAAAGCACACTTTCATAAAACTAGTTTGCTATAAGCAATCATGCTAAATGAGCAAGACTGATATCAAACAAGTAATTAAGAAAGAAATAGGCTTTTCAGTGTGACTTCCATCTAAAAATACTCAATAAGGAATGCTCTTATACTTGCTAATATTATATCATACTCAATAAGGAATACTCTTATACTCACAATTATTATATCATACTCAATAAGGAATACTTTTATACTCACTAATATTATATCATACTCAATAAGGAATAATCTTATACTTGCTAATATTATATCATACTCAATAAGGAATGCTCTTATACTCGCTAATATTATATCATACTCAATAAGGAATACTCTTATACTCACTAATATTATATCATACTCAGTAAGGAATAATCTTATACTCACTAATATTATATCATACTCAGTAAGGAATACTCTTATACTCATTAATATTATATCATACTCAATAAAGAATACTCTTATCTTGCTAATATTATATGATATTCACTAATAATACTTTTATACTCACTAATATTATAATCACTGAAAATATTCTTTTACTCACTAATATAATATTATACTAAGGAATACTCTTATACTCACTAATATTATATACTCAGTAAGGAATACTCACTAATATTATATTATATGCACAAGGAATACTCAGATTTGGATGTGGTTTCAATTATGTTGATATTGTTATATATGTTGTTATTTATCATATAAATGTCTACAAACCTATATAATAAAATAACTGTCAAAAGAATAATATAAATTATTTGAAGAATCAGTTTCTTTACAACTTGAAATGTTCATTAGTGAAAAAAACTTGAAATCAGATTAAGAATAGAAAATAGTACATTACATTAAACACTTTGAACATAAAAATCAAAATGTCTGGAAATATGATGCAATGACACTGAATCCTGGGAGAATATTATATATATATTATTATATTATGTAGCAGAACAATGGTGTGTAATTGAATGCCAAAATTGAAAAAGATCCTATACAATGTATTTCATCCTTCATTTAATCTAATAAAGTCCTTTTGAAGGAGGAAATACATAAGAGAATTTTTTTCCATTTTGTCATTCAAATACACTGAATCAAATACCAAATGTAATTACATTTAAGCTTTTAAAATGGACATTTAAAAAATAAATATATACACATATATATATATATATATATATATATATATATAAGCAAAGGGATGGAAGAGTAAGAATAAGGGAAAAAATATAATTCACTGTAAAGTCGTGGATTAAAATAATATGAAAAAAATGCTAACCAGTCATCACTCCTTGTTCTTCATGCTCAATTGAGAACAAAACTAATATGTTTACAATGACTAAAAAGAGTGGAGAAAAATGCTACCAGAGAAACAGCAGTATAAATAAAATTACATTTAAACCCAGTAGCCATTCCTTCTGCTTACAGAGGGAAGGCTGCTTGGACTTAATATAATTGATCTCAAGCACTCTCAGATAGTAATCTGAAATATATATATATACGAGGGTCATTCAATAAATAAGGTGAATTTTTTCGTATAAGGACTTCTAATACAGATAGAAGCTTACTCTTTTTTTATTTTTTATTTTATTTCTTTTTCACATGGATTTAATTTATTTTGCAGATTGAAAAAAAACTTTGAGAGTTTTGCCGATTAACAAAGATGGCCGACTAAGAAGCATGCTCCAGGATTGAACAGCGGTCAGTTATCAAGTTTTTGGTTGCTGAAGGGTGCAAACCAGTTGAAATTCATAGGAGAATGTCAACTGTGTATGGTGCCACATGTTTCAGCAAAGAAATGTCTACAAGTAGACTAAATTGTTTAAAGAAGGATGGAGCCGTGTTGAGGATGAAGACAGGCATGGGAGGCCTACAGAAGTGAGATCTCCTGAGGTGATCGAATCAGTCAATGACCTCATCCAGTCTGACAGAAGGGTGACAGTGGATGACATTGCAAGGACTTTGAAAGACATAAAGAACAAACGTAGGGGTCATCAGTCAGAACGAGTCATCTTGCATCATGACAATGCAAGGCCTCACACAGCAGCCCAAACGGTGCAGACCATCAATGAGCTGGGCTGGGAACTGCTCCCTCATCCCCCTTACAGCCCAGACCTTGCCCATTCAGACTTTCACCTGTTTGGTCCCTTTAAAAATGTTCACGAGAGGCATGAAGTTTAAAAGTGACGATGAAGTCAAAAGTATTGCAAGCGACTGGCTGAGACATCAGTCCAAAGATTTTTACGCTGAGGGAATACGGAAGCTTGTGTACAGATGGGAAAAGTGTATGACAGTGCTGGGGGACTACGTTGAAAAAAAAAAAAGTAAGCTTCTATCTGTATTAGAAGTCCTTATACCGAAAAATTCACCTTATTTATTGAATGACTCTCATGTATATATATATATATATATATATATAAAAGGTTAGAGGAAGAGCAAGAAAAACATTGCACCTTCTAAAGTGATAGATTGAAATATATGACAAAAAAGGGAAAAACTGTTAAGCTTTTTTTCTTTTCACTTCTTTACTTTTTTGTTATTATTTTACACTTTCTCTTGAGAGAGAGGGAGAGATTAAGATAGAAATGAATTTCTTCTTCCTGCCTGAAATTCTGGTTTAATTAACATCATATACTAATTTTTCTAGCTTTGGTTGGCAACAAGTCTGGTAGAAGAAAAACTGAATTCATGTCCACATAGAAAGCAAAACAAGAAGTAGAAACTGCTTCAGTATATTTTGCAAGAACAACTATAGTGAAAGAAAAAGTAGTTTTGAAACATGATAGCCTGAATCGTGAAGGAACATTCCAAGAGCTATTAGTTTTAGAATCTCTTCATTCCATCAAGATTTAACAATGGTGTATCTATTCAATTTTTAAAAAAGAGGATAGATTAGCAGGAGAATTTCTTTTTGGTGGAGGTGCAAGAGATTAGAGATTTGAAAGATAATTGAACAGATCCTAACAAATGCTGGCCCCTGTCGATAGGCTTGAGTTTGGTGATCTTCAGGTTTGACTTGGACTTGTCTTTCTACTTCTTTCTTTTGTGATCTTGGACACAGTTTCACTGCTCTAACTTTTTGTAGAGCAATTGATGATTTTTCACCACATCTTGTATAATAATTGTTTGTAAAAATTTCAGACAATAATAAATCTCTAATAATTATACACTTATGATAAAAATGTATGGGAATGGTGTGTCTGACTGTGACTAAACAAAGAAAAGCCAAAGACTTACTGGTCAGCTTCAAAAGAGTTGCTGAGTAGATCATGTACAGTTTGGCAACTACCATTAAAAAAAAAACAAAAAAAAAACCTCTTCTGAGACTAAAAGACATGACTTACCTCATAATTCAAACTGACCCCCCTGTCAATAGGCTTGAGTTAAGATATCCATAATTAGTACTTTTTCTGAGTGACTCGTGAGGTATGTAGTCTTGCGCTTTTATTTAAGACCAACACACCATTATAATTAAACAATGATGGGTGCATTTTCCACAAATTTTTGTGCAGTGTTTCTAGTTGATGCCAGTACTTCATTGCATTATGTGTTTCATTTTGGTTTAGTACTTCCTGGTAGATTCTACTCTTCATATCCCACCAAACACAGAGCATAATATTTTTTTACAGGTGTATACCTGGTTTTGGGATAGTAGGTATTACCTATTGTTGTTCTTCTTTACAAGGAAAAAATCGTTAACACCTACAGAAAAGAAGAATCCATAAAGAAGAGGAAGGTGAAGTGATATGGTCAGGTAACCAGATCGCAATCCCTCTCCAAGACATTCCTACAAGGAATGGTACAATGAAGAAGGAGACAGAGAAAGAGATGATCGAACATCATCATTAAATAGATCAGTAAAAGTTTTACCCAAACCCGGGTGTGATTCAATAACCAAATCAAGTGGAGGCTCTTGTTGAGCAAGCCACCATGCAGTGCCCCTATGACCATGTTGCATTATGGAACAGGTGAAGGTAAAGTAACCATTGTTTTTAGATTTGGGTAGGAAGTTCAAAGTTCATAAATGTGTATGTCATGTATGACGTTTTGTAAACTCTTTTACAGTTTGCTTAGAATTTTCCTCAACTATGGTTTGCACAAGCTCAGTATTGACAGAACTTGGTTGCCCAGGTCAAGGACAGTCTTTGAGAGAAAACTTTTTCTGATCGAAACTCTGGTTAAACCATCATTGATATTTCCAGACATTTAAAACTTTATTTCTGTATACAGAATGAATATTTCTTGGCATTTCCATTGTTGGTGAGTCCTTTTTGAATTCTTGTAGCATACAGTGTCTGACTGAAACTGATTTTACAAGGTTAAAATTGATACAAAATTTAGCCACTCTGTTATTAAGTAAACTGTAAAGAAAGAAAAAATATTACAATAGAAAATTTATGGTTATTTTACTGTGAGTATTGAAAAAGTACCTTCAAATTGATCCTGTTAAAAATGCAACAGGAGTTTCTTTAAAACTTAATAACAGATTTTAAGAACACTATTTACATTATTCGGACTATTGTCCTCATCTTTGCTGCCATATTTATCAAAATGTTTCGGCCGTTGTACGCTCTGGCCTTCTTCAGGTGGTTGGAATGTCAAACTGAACCTTTTATTTTGCTCGCTGGAGTAGATTGTTCTAGTTCCATGTGCCATGTTTAATGGATATCAATTATCTCCTGTTAATTCACCTCTCAAAGTTCTCCACTGCTTTAACCAGGTATTGAACTCACACTTTCATTGGATCTAACCAATGCCTTTGTCTACTGTGCCATGTGTCCTTAAGGACATCTGTATATGAATTTCTGGGACTTATAAACTTAATGCCTTCAGCAACCATTTTTTTCCAGTGCTCATATTGCAATTTTTGCTGTTATCATTTTATTTTTTTTACCAGAGCTCATATTGCAATTTTTGTTCTTATCGCTTTTCTCTGACACTCCTTATGACTGGTTCCCATATTGTATTCATTTCTATGCTTGGTCAGCTCAGGAGATTTTTGTGGCCTAGCACATGTACATATAAATATAGACAGATTTTAAGAAATTGTCATATCTAACATATGCTTTTATAGTAGTTTTTTAAATATACTGACTGACTGAAAAACTGGAAGATTGTGCAATGTTTACTACCCACTGTAATCAACATTCATCATTAGTACACTATTTACATTGTTCAGACTACCATCCTCATCTTGTTGTCATATTAATCACAATGTTTCAACCATTGTATGCCCCTGCCTTCTTCACGTGGTTGGAATATCAAAATGAACTCTTTATTTCGCTCGCTGGGGTAGACTGTTCTAGTTCCACGTGCCATGTCTAATGGATGTCAGTTATCAGTTATCTTCTGTTAATTTTTCCCTCTGAAAGTTCTCCACTGCCTTAACCGGGTATTGAACTCGCACTCTTTGGGTCCTGTCACTGGATCTAACTAATGCCTTTATCCACTGTGCCATGTGTCCAACATTTACATTTGTATTATTTTTATTGCATCATAATGACGTGCTGTTCTCTATCATGTCATATCAACACACCCATTTATCTCATCTTTCCATCTTCTTACTATTGTTTTTTCAATTGTTTTCTATTTATTAAATGCTTTTGCTCCATCTGTAATCCTTTCTTTCTTCTATGTTCTTCAAACTATATTTTTATCACTTAATCCCTTCTAGGGGTATATTTTACCTTTTGTTTTGGTATCTGATCCATGTCCTCTTTCTATCTCCTACAGTTATTACTATTGCTCTTTCTATTGATAGTCCTGGTTAAGATGATAAACTACAAGGCTTCTGATCAGGAGATTGGAGGTTTTGAGAAGCATGAACCACCTGTTGTTCGCAGGTCCACCCTAACCCGGGGTGGTAGCACTTGTTAGAGCCCAAGCTATGGGCAAATAGTGAACTCCCAAATACTATGAAAATATATATACATTTTTATAGTAAAAATACTAGCAATTCATTTTTATATAAAAAAATATCAACAATACATACTTATAGTAGAATTACTATTATTATTATTACTCCATAAGTGCACATCTCTGCAACTCCTTGGTCTCACACTGACCGCTGACCAGAGATGGAACAAATACATTAAGTCAATAGCTTGATCTACCGCTAGGAAAGTTGGTTCTCTGTGTTGTGCCAGAAAGTTTTTCTCGCCCAATCAATCCTTCAAATCTATAAATCAACCATTTGCCTTTCCATGAAATGCTGCTGCCATATATGATCTGGAGCCACCACTGTTTGTGTTAAGGTCCTTGACAAAATCCAGAGACGGATATCCAATTAGATTGGCCCTGATCTGGCTTCTCATTTACAGTCAGTCTCTCACAGACGTGCCATTGCTTCCCTACTGTCTTTTCTACATACTTTCATGGTAACTGCTCTGACGAGCCACTTTTGCTAGTTCCCAAACTGCATGAATTTAAACATGCTACTAGGTTGGTATCTCAGTCCCACCCTTTCACAGTCAAAATGGTTAAATGTAGCTGTCTCTTCTGCTCTTAGAGCTTCATCCCATCTGTGGAACTCCCTTGACAGCATCCCATCTGTGGAACTCCCTTGCTTCCCTGATAGGTATAATCTCCAAATATTCAAATGCAATGTCAATCGACATCTCCAGATGCCTTGATCTATTCCCCGTCCTTCTCTTCATCCTTTCCTCTATCATGCCTCTTTCCTCTTGCTCCCACTCTCTGTAACCCCTTGCGTGCTAGTGGCACTCCCGCCTTGGGGTGAAAGATTATAAAAATGCAAGTGTCAGTTACAGTTATGGACTTAGAGAAAATGCTGAAGCTGATCCTATACAGTCCTGGGCATGATAATAAACTACATCCAGCAGCAAAGCATCTGATTGGGAAATTGGAAGTTTTGAGGGGCATGGAACCACCTCTTAATTGCTGTTGTTCCTACATTCACCCTGGCCCATGGTGGTAGCACCTGTTAGGATCCCAGCTATGGGCAAACAATGAACCCCCCAAACAAAGCACTATTAAATTATAAAAATACCAGCAAAGGTCAATACATTTTTATATAAAAAATAACCAATAATACATTTTTAAAGCGGAATTACCAACAATAAATTTATAGCATTTCGTCTCGAGTTGAAGCCATAAAATTGTGTTCAAAATATTTTGATTTTGGCATTAAACAACCTATTGAGGTTGAGATGCCTCTAAAAATCTAAGGAAAAAAATTGGAAGTTTTAAGGACCATGAAACCACCTCTTAATTGCTGTTCTTCTTATATTCACCCTGACCCGGGGGGAGGGGGGGGGTAGTACCTGTTATGGTCCCGGCTATAGGTAAAGAATGAACCCCCAAACAAAACACTATGAAAGTATAAAAATACATTTTTATAGTAAAAATACCTGCTATACATTTTTATTTAAAAACTGACCAACAATACAGTTTTATAGTAAAGATACCAACAACAAATTTTATAGCATTTCATCTCTAGTTGAAACGATAAAACTATGTTCAAGATATTTTGATTTGGGCATTAAATAACCCATTGAGGTTGAGATGCCTCTAAACAAAAGCTAAGAAAAAATAAGCTTTCTATTGATTTCTTTTTTTTTAGCCTTTCTGAGTATTTTTTGAAGCAGTTTTGGGAAGCATTTAATAAAATAGAGTATAATGAAGGCCGACTTTGCAGCCAAGAATGAATCTGATGCGCAGGCATGAAAACTGGAAATTAAAACAATATACAAGACAAACAATGCCTAAATAATTAATAAATAAATCTAATAAGTAAATTGTCCTTTAAAAGCAGATAGAACGATTCTTGATACGGAATCTCTTGGCAGCTGAGTTGCCAAAAGCATGTCAGATTTAATGACCGTTTCTTCTGCAAAGAGCGACACGGGTTCAAATGCTCCTGGAAAATGTATTTTTCTTTAATAAGATTTGTTGAATATTCAGTCCTATTGATTTCAATCATGCTGGGAATGACTGAAAAACACTTTCTCCTCCACTTTTATAGACAGAAACACATACGCATACTGGGGTTTGTTTCTTAACTAATAAAATAGGCCAGCTTGCAGTTTCATATGACGCAGTCCCAGTCTTTCTTGTCTTGAAGTCAGAATGCTGCTTTCACTTGCCTAAACTTACTTTTGTGTGTCAACACCAATTCTTAGCTTGTGAACTTTTTGTCTTATTACTATTAACTTGTCTTGCATATAATGTTTGCTTGCTTTATACCCGTTTCTTTCTTTCTTTTGTTATTACAAATTTTATGGAGTTCACAAGTCTGGTATAAAAATAAAATACTATTTAAAATAAATGGAGCATCTTCTCAAATATCAGTCTCTAGTAAAATAATGTTTAAAGTAATAATAAAACATCAGATTAATAAACAAAAATCCATTAATTTTCTAGAAATTGCTTTGTTTACGTTTTGGATATGAAAATTATATGTTATGAATTTCAAAGAAATCTGAATGAGAAAAGTGTGCTTTAAAGGCAGGTAGAACCTTGCTTGATTATGAAGCTCTTCGTGGCCGAGTGGTCAAAAGTGCATCAGATCTAAAGTAACAAAAATGAGACAAACACTATGATGTAATGGAATAACCAGTCACCCCCATGAATGACTACACTACAGATAGTAAGTACCTATAAAGTCAACTGTCTACGAAAGACTCGGGGAAGAGTAAGAGTGAGAAGATGGAAGCACATCCGACCTTCCAATTAGTGGCACTTACTTCTAGATTGACCTGTGTGTATAACTGTACCGTATTTCATATTGTATTTGTTGTGTACAATAAACCTTTCTTCTATTATCCACCTGGGGTTAAGTATTTATTCCCTTAGCACAGAATATAACAAACTAATGTTAAGCTTCTTGTCACATTAACAGTAAAATCATTGATCAGGAAATAAGCAAGAATTTAAGAAAAAAAAAATAGATAACTTTAGTATGGAAATATTTACACCTTGGGAAATAAACTTGCAGACAACTTTTAAAGAAAGAAGAGTCAATGTTATTCTGTTCAATGTTGATGGCTCTCTACAATCTTCTTGTGGCTCTTAGCAGTTTTTCTCCCTTTGCTAAGTTCCCTGTTTCCTTTCCCACCATTCATTCACACAAGCTTGTGTCACTCACTGTCTTCCTCTATCTCCCTTGCCCTCAATATGCCCCGTGAGGATTAAGTTTTCCAAGCCGTCATTCCTCATTATGTGTTCAATGAATTTCAGCTTTCTTTTCCCCATTCGATGTAGATGTGTTCTTTCTGTTATCATTTTCTTTAAGAATTCCTAGCTGCTTACTCGCTCCATCCATGGAATTTTCCTTCTGTAGAACAACATTACTGCTGCTTCTAGTTCCTTCCTCATATGTGGGGAAATCGTTCACTGCCCACCCCTGCCATATCAGGAAATGGATATTACATTGCAGTCTCTCTTTTCTTTGTTCCTAATTAAACTTCTTCAGTACTTAGCTTTTTGAATGCTTCTTTCACTTTCTTTGGATCTCAGTGTCACATCTTCCATCCTCTTTCCTGCCATCCATTCACACAAGCTTGTCAGGTAAGTGGCTTGCTGCTTTCCCCTATCTCTCTTGCCCTCAATATGTTTGAAAGCCCTCCTTCCTTATTAGGTGTCCAAGGAATTTTAGATGTCTTTTCCTCATTCTTTCTTTTACCATTTTCTTTAAGACTTCCATGTTTGCTTACTCACTCTGTCCATGGAATTTTCAGTATCTTTTGATAGAACCACATTTCTGCTGCTCATCCAAGCTATGAGTTAAATAATAGGAATTTTACCAGAAAATCATTATTATCTCCAAAAAAATCCTTACAATCCAAAATATGTCTCCACTTTAAATAACCTTAAAAGGGTTGATAAGCCGTAAATAACAATCAATAAATCAGTCATTTCTACTACATCTATCTTTTTCCTCATCCATAAGGAAATTGTCCAACATTTACTGCTATATATGAGGATGGATATCACATAGCAAACCAGCACTCTTTTCTTCTTTCATAATTAAATTTTTCTATTTCTCAGTACCTAGGTATATATGCATGTTGGTTCTGATATAGACAGTTTTCATACAATGGGAAATAAACTCGACACAGATTTCTTACTGTCTTGTCTAACAAAACAAAAGGTACACTATTTACATTATTCGGACTATTGTCCTCATCTTTGTCGACATATTTATTACAACGTTTCGGCCTTCTTCAGGTGGTTGGAATGTCAAACTGAACACTTTATTTTGCTCACTGTGGAAGACTGTTCTTATAAAAGACTGTTCTACTTCTACGTGCCATGTTTAATGGATGTCAATTATCAGTTATCTCCTGTTAATTCCCCTCTCCAAGTTCTCCACTGCCTTAACCGGGTATTTAACTCACACTGTTTGGGTCCTGTCACTGGATCTAAATAACGCCTTTATCCACCGTGCCATGTGTCCTTGAGGACATCTGTGTATGAATTTCTGGGTATTATAAACCTAATGTCTTCAGCATCATTTTTTGCCAGTGCTCATATTGCAATTTTTTCCTGTTATCATTTCATGTTTTTACCAGAGCTCATATTGCAAATTTTGTTATCATCACTTTTCTCTGGCACTCCTTATTACTGGTTCTCATATTGTATTCATTTCTATGCTTGGTCTGCTCAGGAGATTTTTGTGGCCTAGCATATGTGCTGATTCCTTAAGTTTACAAATTTTCCAATGATGTTCTTTGTCTATGATCTGAACCTGATCCCACAGAGGGCGGTGATCTCCCTTTTCTTTGCATATGTGGTTAGCCATACCTGATTTTTCCACTTCCCCTCATGTTACAGTTTTCTGGTGTTCTTGAAGCCTTACCTTAAGGGGAAGCCTGTCTCCCCTTTATATTTCCTTCCACAAATGCATGGGATAGCGTACACACAGTCTTTAGTCATGTTCTCCTCTATGGGGGCCTTACTCAGGAGAGATATCTACAAAATGTCCTCCAGCTTTTGAAGCTTGTCCTGATGTTGTATGGACTGCAGATGGAAAATACAAAGAATCTACAGTCTATACAACATCAATTTGGAGAACTTGGAGAGGGGAATTGATAGGAGATAACTGATAACTGACATCCATTAAACATGGCACATGGAACTAAAACAGTCTACCCCAGTGAGCGAAATAAAGGGTTCAGTTTGATATTCCAACCACCTGAAGAAGGCCGGAGCATACAACGGCCGAAATGTAATAAATATGGCAACAAAGATGAGGACAATAGTCTGAATAATGTAAATAGTATACATAATACCTCATCTCAGAAATATAGACAGAAAACAAAAGGTTAATAATGAAATTGTTTTAATAGAAAGATTTTATAAATTTCAACTGAAAGAAGCACTGACTGCTTGGTTAATGCATGTTCAATGTTATCTTATAAAAAAATGGCAAAGATTACTGTTACTACTTTGGCTTGGACTCTGAATGTGAACTTAGAAAATCACACATTACTTACTTGATACATTGTCTTTTTATTTATACCTGGCATACAGATGTAGTAGTAGACACAAAATACACATTAATATTTAGCAAAAATATTCTTGGTTCAATTTGAATATATTTTACTTGAAGAGAATAATATTTTTAATAGTTGTACATGCTTAAAAGCTGAAACTGCATATTAATAATTTGATATTTGTTTAAAATACTGTGTAAATTTTATCTTTCTCAATAAGCTAGAATGAATTTTTTAAAGTTATCTCAGCAGAGATATCATATCATATTTTGATAATTTTCAATGAAAATGTTATTTTGTCTGAAATGAATTAATATATATTCTAATAATGTAGGCATCATAATTTGAATCTAATTTGTTCAATTCACCAAATCTTAATATAAATATTAAAATTTATGGTCATATCATGTTGAAACACCGATTCTCTTCTGATCACCAGAGTTAAGCAATTTTGAGCCTGATCAGTATGTAGATGGGTGACCGCTTGGGAATACTAGGTACTGTTGCATGGATGTGCAGGTGGTGTAATGGATAACAGTTTGAAATGAGGAATCGGAGAGCCAAGTTTGAATTCCGTTCAAGTTTGTTACGTTCCCCTGTGCACAAATACCCTTGGGAAAGGTATAAATTTACCTCTCTGCCTCCCTCATATGTGAGTTAATTAGAAGAATCTGTATCTGAACATCATTATTATCTCCAAAAAATTGTTAATACAATATTCACTCACAAGAAAATGAATCATTCTTACAATCCAAAAATACTGTCTGGCTTTAAATAACCTATAAAAGTTTGATTAGCCATAAAAAAAGCATATCAATCAATTGCAAACAATACAGAGTCATTTAAAAGAGTGCATTTTATTTTTGTACAGTCATTATGTGCAGCAAAAATCCACTTGCCTTCAAAAAGGCTGAGAGCATGCACCTGCCAATGCCATTGGCAACATGATACAAAAAAAAAAAACATAACTGGCTCATTCTGCCATTTATAACAGAAAACGATTGATGGAATAGCTGGGATGTGCTACCGATGCGGTTGATAGAATATTCTGGGTGTTCTGCCCACAGATTAATGTACCTGCCTTCAAATGCATTTAAAGTCAGTTACAGTGAACAAGGTGGCAAGGTGAAAGCCAACTGCTGCGAGGTTACAACATAGGGACCTCCTTCTGAACCTTTTGCTTGAAGCTGTTGAATTTTAGGTACCAAAAAATCTGACAATAGTCACAACCTCAAAAACCCAACTTCCTTTGTTAAACCATTTCTATAAGTAAGTCAGAACAAAACAAAAAAATCAGGCCAAATAAAACTGAAATCAAAAAAAAAAAAACTATCACTGTAATAGAATTAATCTATTAGTGTAGTTTTCAAATCTGAATTGTTAGCTTAGAAAAAAGTTTTACCAACATAATCTATCAACTTTCAGTTCCAGATCTCCAAAACTTAGAGATTTATTCATTAAGCCATATCTGTAAGTCGACCAGAAAAACAACAAAAATAAACAAGAACAGACACAAAAAATAAATAAAATTAAATAATACACTGATAAAATAATTCCATCAGTAAACCTGTCCAAACATGAGTTGTTGAGTTGAAAGCAATAGTAATGGTAATAATAGCCGTTTCCCTATAAGGAAACATTTAGCATTCATTGACTTAGCAGTCAGCACAACTTTCGGTTGAAATTTATAAAATCTTTCTCTTCAAAACAATTTTTCAGGAAAATAGATTTTTCAAGTCCAGTAGCTGTTATTGCTCTTACCAGTATTGATGGGAGTTTCCTTTTTAATCTTTTATCGGAAGTGGTGTGGAATGTCAAAATCTTGATTATGTCATTATTTTCTCATGGTAAAACCCTAAAAAAGCCTGAGAGTTGATGCGAATTTGAACAATTTCACCATGAGTCTGTCTGTCTGTCATGTCAGAAGATGAATTACTACCATCACGAAAGCTGACTCCTTGCCAGGAGGATAAGTTATACTCCATGGAGAGTCATTAGGTTGATGCTTGGGTGGAGACTTGATAATAAATTTGTGTCCTCGCAAACATTACAGGTTCACTGTACACATCAGACTTCACATTACGTTTTACAACCAATACAAACACCGATTTGTTCAGTTTGTTTATGGCAGACGCCACTGAACCTCTATCGTGACGAAAAATTCTGTCAATGTGAGACAAGTAGACGACTTGGCAAAAATTACAGGACAAACTCAAAATGTGGGATCTCATAGTTTGGAATACAGGAGAATATAACAGAAAAGTGCTTCGATGTTGAATTCCTTGTATGGGGCACCTAGTGAGGAGTGAAAGCTCTACTCAGTAGTAGTAATCTACCCTGACTAGCCTTGCTAACCATTACCCCCTGCTAAGGTGCCACAATGCCAAAGAGCAATCAGAGGGGAGCATCAAATGTCAGGTTAATATTGGATTTGTTGTATGGGGCACCTAGTGAGGAGTGAAAGCTCTACTCAGTAGTAGTAATCTACCCTGACTAGCCTTGCTAACCATTACCCCCTGCTAAGGTGCCACAATGCCAAAGAGCAATCAGAGGGGAGCATCAAATGTCAGGTTAATATTGGATTTGTTGTATGGGGCACCTAGTGAGGAGTGAAAGCTCTACTCAGTAGTAGTAATCTACCCTGACTAGCCTTGCTAACCATTACCTGCTGCTAAGGTGCCACAATGGCAAAGAGCATTCAGAGGGGAGCATCAAATGTCAGGTTAATATTGGATTTGTTGTATGGGGCACCTAGTGAAGCTCAAACTCCGTACTCTGCAGTAATGATCAGCCTCGCTTCACTAACCATTATTCTATGCTAAGGTGTCACAATGGCAAGGAAGAATTAGAGAGGAGTAAGTAGTGAATAAGAAAAGACAGGTTAATGTTAAATTTTTGTCTGTGGCACCCAGTGAGAATCAACTTCACTTCTCAGCAGTCACAGTCAACTAAACTAGATTCAGCAAACCTTACTACACACAGAAGGGCCACAAAGACAAAGAGGAGTAATGCAAAAATAGAAAGGGCGTAAGGCAAGGTTGCATCTTCTCACCTGACCTATTCAACCTATACAGTGAAGCAATCCTGAAAGAATTGCGATTTAGCATTGACAGCCACAATCTTAACAACATAAAATATGCAGATGACACAATACTGGTAGCAGCCTCAAAAAATTAAATTACAAAATTTCCTCCAGAAGGTAGCAACGGAGAGTGAGAAGAAGGGACTAAGCATAAACTACAAGAAGATGGTGTGCATGGTCGTCAGTAAGAGAATGAAGCTGAAATGGGATTTGAAGGTCGGGAACACTAGTATGAAGCAGACGCGGAAGTTTAAATATCTGGGAAGCATCTTGACAGAGGACAGTAAATGTGACACTGAGATCTGTAGGCATATTGGGTGGACCAAGGACATATTCTAAAAGCTGGGCAGGGTACTGCAAGACAGGGGGATATCTTTGGTAGCAAAAAGAAAAGAATACTGAACTCTTACACAACATCTGGTCTTCTTTACAGCAGCAAATGTTGGACGATTTCCTCAAAGATGAAGAAGAGACTCAAGGCGACGGAGATGTGATTCTACAGAAAGATGCTGAGGATATCATGGATCGAGCATGTAAGCAATGATGAGATCTTAGAGAGGTTGCAAACAAGGAGGAGGCTTATACTTAATATCAGGAAGAGGCAGCTGAAGTTTCTGGGACACATGATGCAGTAGGTGGGCCTTGAGAATCTGATACGTATGGGTCAAGTATAGGGAAAGAGAGATAAGGGAAAACAATGTGTGACATGCCTGGCAATCTTAAGCAATTGGATGACAGAATGTGGTTTGGGGGAGGAAGCAGAGAGCTGTTGTTGAGAGCTGTACAGGATAGAGGATGTGGAGAGCCATGATTGCCTACATCCTGAAAAGACATGGCACATACAAAGAAAAGAACCATTATTCCATACTAAGAAAGATAAAGAGCAGTTATTGAGAAATAAATATTATTAAGAGTAACAAAAGACAAGTTAATATTGAATTTTTGTATAGAGAACTCAGTAAAGGATGAAAACAATCTCAATAGTGATAGACTCCCAAACTACCACTGCTAACCATTACTCTCTGCCAGAGCACCCCAAGATTTCTTGGTTGATTTAGAAATGAAAGTTGTTATAATTTTCCATGCATCAAGTTTCCCCTCTCTCTTTGTGCCATGTTCGTTTAAGATTTGGATGATCATGGCTCTCCAAAAATTTCTGCCTTGTTGCTCTGAATAATTCTTGCTTATTTGCCACTCTACAATGTCTTTGTGGTCCTTGTTCTACCATCTATTTCTTCAAACTTGTCAACAAGTTTTTTCCTCTCATTCTACTGCTTTCAATGTACCTGTTCTTGTTAAATTCTCTAAATCTTCTTTCCTCACTGTAGGAATATAAAATAAAGTTATGTCTATGGTTAACATTATTATCCAACTGTAGACTTTTTTCTTAGTTCTTCCTGCACCCCTAGAAATTGCTTTTGGAAGATCTTTCAGCAAATACAGCATATCTTTTAAAGAAGATATGCTGACAATTAAGATTTTGTAAGTATCTCTGACTGTTCAAGAAGATATCCTGATAATTAGGAACCCAGAGAAATTTTGTAAGTGTCTGAGAGTTTCAAAAGATATCCTAATAATTAAGCAACCAGAGAGATTTTGTACGTATCACTGACAGTTTGGTGATTGTTGCTGTGTTGGTATTGACCATTAGCTACATTACAGTAATTCTTCCTTTTGCAACAGTTTAACTCACACCAACAAATTGACTTTGCAATAAGTACAACCCTCAAAGTGACAAGAGTCTTTAATTTGATGTACAACAGTAGCTCAGATTTTTTGCAAGTCTATTTGAGTCCATTCTTCGAAATTCAGTTATAATCACTACAACAGTTACGTTCATGTTCCAATATTGCTAAGTTCTCCTGCAAGACTTCTTTCTGTTACCAGAGATTGGGATTCATTTCATGACCTTATTCGAGATGCCCCTTGGATTGATATTCTTAACTTTCCAATTGAGAATTGTGCCACACATGTTTTTTTTTGGGTTAAAGTTGGTATTGATGCTTTTGTACCTTCTCACAAATATCAGGTGAAATCACAATCTTCTCCTTGGTTCACACCTGCCTGTTCAGCCTATAAGAATCACTTTTTACCTGGTGTATTAGCATGATAATTCTCATCACAACAGACATCTATTTGTGACTGCCCAAAATAATGGGAAATGTGTTCTCAAAGAGGCCAAGACTTTGTTTGCTAATAGAATGAGGCAAAGTTTAGCCTCTAACAAGTTTGGTTCACATGACTACTGGCGGCTCTGTAATAGAGTGTTAAATAAGACTTATAAGAAATAAGTCTTCTATCCCTCCTTTTTTCACTCAACTCGAGGTGCTAATGTCTTCTGCTGATAAGGCAGAATCTTTTACTTGTAAATTCTCATTAAGTTCTACTCTTACTAGAAAACCAATTTTCTTAGCCGCAGACTTAACAATTTAATTTAATACATTCTTTCCAGTTCATCCGGAGTATATTTGCCTGAATTTCCACTTCGAATTGAGTCCCTATTGAGTGATATGCGCATATAACTCCATCTAAGGTTTCTGCTATCATTTCTAAACTGAATCCTAACAAAGCTTGTGGACTTGATGATAATCCCTGAAATAGTCCTTAAGAAATGTGCTTTTGATCTAATCTCCCGTTCTCTTTAAAATCTTCAATAAATGCTTTACAGCTTCTCATATCTTTAAGAACCATGTGATCTTTCTATTAGCCTATTAGAACCTCCTACCACTTTTTGGCAAAGTACAAAATAACTCCAAATTGGTTAAGCTTCTCGTGTCACATGATCATCTTTCATATAAGTAATGTGGCTTTTGTTTCTCTAGGCCAACTGCTGATGTATTAATGATTATTGCTGACAGAATCTATCAAGCATTAGATAAAATTGGTGAAGCTCAGGATGTTGCTTTGGATATCTCAAAGGCATCTGACAGGGCTTGGTATACTGGTCTTCTTCACAAGTTGAAAGGTTATGGTATTTCTGGATAAATTTTTGGACTGTTTCAGTCTTTCTTATCAAATCAAGAACTGAATGTTATCTTGAATGGCCACTCTTCTGGATCTTAATGCATTTGTTGGCCAGGGCTTTATCCTTGAACCTACATTGTTCGTAATTTTCATAAATGACCTTTCTGCTGCCATCAGTTCTTAACTTGGCATCTATGCTGATGGCACAACTATATTTATACACGTGTTAATAGTAAGTCTGATTAGTTTCATAATGTCAAGTCAGCAGCTGATCTCAAAAATGACCTACAATCTGTTGGTAAATGGAACAAGGTGTGGTTTGTTAATTTGAACACCTCAAAAACAAAACTACTCTTTTTAAATCATCTAAGAGAACCCTTTTTATCTTCCGTTAGTATGGCTGATGCTAACCTCCAGGAGAGGGACCATTGCAACTTCTCAGAGTAACGTTTTCAGCTGACATAAAGTGGAAAGAATGTATTAAATCAATTGTTAAGTCTGCAGCTAAGAAAATTGGTTCACTATGTTGTGCTAGGCAATTTTTCTTGTTAGAATCTTACATAGTCTACCATTCACTCTTGCTTCAAATATCTGCTCCTGCTGTATATTTAGAAATTCTTGACAAAATCCAAAACAGAATCTGCAATGTTATTGGTCCAGACCTGTACCTATTCTGTAAGAACATTCATGGTAATTTTTGTATCAAATTGCTGTCTATATTAACTTATATCTTTGTACTGGAAGGAGAAATCAAAAATCACAGTTCAAATTCCAGTCTAGTTTGTTACATTCACTTATGTGCAAATACCCTTTAGAAAGATAAGGATCAATCTCTTCTCCCCTCAGCTATGGGATAAATAGCAGGATAAACTAGGTCCTATACCCTTTGCTGGCAACCAGTTTATCACAGAAAGAAACAGCAGCCTACTCTATGAATTGAAAGGGTCATGATTGCCTAAGTATGTATCACATGTGGCACAAGTATGTATCACATGTGGCACAAGTATTTATCACATGTGGCACAAGTATGTATCACATGTGGCACTTGACTTTTTCAGCATGATAGAGAGCAGAACAGTCATGGCAGTTAGTATTCAAATAAAAAAAAAACAATTTATGAATGCTGATTACAGTGTGGATTAAATGCTATACAATCTTCCAGTTCCTCGAGCAGTACATTTACTAATAAAATTTAATATAGAATCATGTTAGTCATGAAAGAAGTTATAATGTTATAATTCCTGACCAGGCATTTTGACTTCAGTCACTTTATCACTAACATGATCTGGCTTCACTCTGCTTTTTCTACAAATATTTTCTTTCCATTGCATCTACTCTGATGAGTCTTTTTCCCTGATTCTCTGACTACATGAATTTAAATGTGCTACTTGATTGGCATCTAGCTCCCACCTTTTTACTGTTGAAATAGCTGCCAATTCTAATCCAAAAGGTTCTTTTCTTGTACTTCTCGCCTGTGGATCTCCCTTCTGTTTACTTGCTTCCCTTCCCTTTTTCTTGCTTCCCTGATAACTACAATCTTCAGAAATTTAAATACAATGTCAACTACCATCTTTTTGAATCCTGTTTCTTTTTGTCTCCATTCTCAGTTTTCTCATTCACTTTCACTCCCTGTAACTCAGTGGCATCATAGCCTTGCTTGGGGTGAAATGACTTTAAAAAAAAAAGAAAAAAAAAGAGAATTTCTTAAAAATCTGTTATTTTATTATCAAAAAATGACTAAAGCCACTGAGCAATAAGTAAAAACATCTCAACATGTGTATATTTATGTATCCTGGAGTTAAATGCTAACTAGATTAAGTTTGGGTTTTAGATTGATTCATTTTTAAATTCTCAATGATATTCAATGTTTTTTCTGACTTTCTAAGATGAGGATTTACCATAATTTACATTATTTACAGTCAGACTAACGTCCTCATCATTTATTATCTGAACATTCTGGTTATTGTTCTCCATCCTTCATTAGGTATCTATCAATTTCAGTAGCATTCAATGAATTTCAAATTGAACCCTTTATTTAATATATAGGAGTAGATTGTTCTCATTTTGCTCTCCGTGTCTAGGGGAGATAACTCATCTTGTTCTTATTTTACTATTGCTCACCCTGTTTCAACTGAGTTTAAGTCGGTACTACCCGGCCCAAGGATTGAACTAACAATTACTATGTTACAAATTCATGAACCAACACTTTGATCCTGTAATAATATAAATAATGATAATTCCTCACCCCAGAAATTCAAACAGAAATTACTATCATGTGCTGTTCTGTTTTTCTTTTTCCCTTCCACTTATGGCTCACTGTGTTTCCATTGAATCCGAGTCTGTACTATTTAGGTACCATAGGATAAGAGGATTAAATTGTTGGTGGTATAATGATCATGAGTTCAATCCCTTGGCCAGGTAGTACAGACATTGACTTACTGAAAACAGCACTGGCAATCTTCTTATGTGATGTTTCCCTTTAGGACATAGGTGATCACGGCTCTCCACAACTTTCTACCACATGTGGCTCTTAGGAGTTTTTCTCCCTTTGATAAGACCACCGCCTTCCCCTATCTCTCTTGCTTTCAATGTTTCCAGGCCCTCCTTCCTCATGAGGCGTCCAAGGAATTTCAGCTGTCTTTTCCTCATTTGGAGTATAAGTATTCTTACTTTTATCATTTTCTTTAAGACTTCCATATTTGCTTACTCAATCTGTCCATGGAATTTTCAGTATCCTTTGATAGAACCACATTTCTGCTGCTCATCCAAGCTATGAGTTAAATAATAGGAATTTTATCAGAAAATCATTATTATCTCCAAAAAAATCCTTACAATCCAAAATATGTCTCCACTTTAAATAACCTTAAAAGGGTTGATAAACCATAAATAACAATCAATAAATCAGTCATTTTTACTACCTCTATCTTTTTCCTCATCCATAAGGAAATTGTCCAACATTTACTGCTATATATGAGGATGGATATCACATAGCAACCCAGCACTCTTTTCTTCTTTCATAATTAATTTTTTCTATTTCTCAGTACCTTGCTTAGTTTTAGGAATGCTTCTTTTGCTAGTGTTATTGTGTGTCTGGATCTCAGTGTCACATTTTCCATCCATTGTTAAAATGCTTCCCAGATATTTGGCCTTCTGCACCTGCTTGATGTTTATATTTTCAATTCGTTACTTTCATCTTGGGCTTTTTCTCTCGCTGATGACCATACTTTCTGTCTTTTTGCAGTTAGTCCTTTTTTCTTTCTTTTTACACTGCCCTGTGTGTGTGAGTTCTTGTAGTTTCCTTTCTGAATCAGCCATCAGCACTACACTGTCAATAATTAAACAAAACAAGATATCCCCAAACATGGACAATGGATGGAGAACACTGTGTCCCCATAGATTAAATAAAGGGTTCAGTTCAAAATTTCCTGAAGGTTATCCAGACTGACAGACACCTGAAAAAGGAAGGACACAACAACCAAAGTGTTATCATAATAACAACAACAAAAATGAGGATATTTGTCCAAATAATGTCAATAAGTATTTACTGTGTTACTATATACAATCATTTAATTTTGACGTATTTATTTCATAAATCCTACCTGTGATATCTCTGTTTACATAAATAGCACATGACAAATTTATGAATTTGAAAAATTAAACAGGAGTGTAATGGCAAGTATTTTTTTTTTAGCAGAGAGTTTAAAATTAATTTTTAAATAAAAATATGATTGGTGAAAAAATAACAAATGTTAAAAAAGTAATTTATTCTGTAAAAGCCAATCATAAAAAGGGAAACTGCTCAATGGTATTAGAAGACAACTGCTGGATTTTAAAAGAACCAGATGAAACCAAGGGTGAGGAATCAAACTGAATTCAGGGAGCAGAAATTGGAAGCAAGAGAAAAAAAGATTTTATGGGTCAGGGTTGAATGAGAAAGAATTAACAAGCTTAGGTTTGTTGTTGTTGTTGTTGTTGGTTTTAGTTGACAAAATTTGAGACCCTAGACAGCCTGGCTGCAAAAATCTGTTCAAGTAGACCACCCTTTTTTTCCCCCCAAGTACATCTCATATTTTGGGGTGAATAAATGGAACAGAAATCTCTGCAGGGTTTTGTGTGTGCTACAGTTAAAAGATGATGGAAATAAGAGAAGACAAAGATGTAAAATGAGAATTTGTAATGAAGGAGAATGAAAAACATTATTATGAGAAGAAAGAGAAGTATTAAAAAAAAGAAGGAAGTGAAGGTCAGAAAGAAAGAGAGGAAGGAGAGAACAAAAGAAGAGAAAAATAGAAGGAATTTGAAAAAGAAAAAAAAATGAAATAACAAAACGAACAAAAAAAGCAAAATGAAAAACCGATGAAGAAAAAGAGAGGATTCGAATAAAATGAATGTTACAGCTGAAGAAAATAAAAGTATGAAGAAATAAATGAAAAATAAATATGAAGAAGAAAATGAGAAGAAGAAAAATAACAAAAATAAAGTACCAAGAATAAAAAAGTATATTTGAAAGAACAATATTAAAAAAGAAAACAAAGGAAAGAAAAGGTGAAAAAGAAAAGGATGATAGAAAAGAAAGAGAAAACAAAGAAAGGGATGGCAGAAAGGAAAGAGAAAAGAAAGAAAAGGATGGTAGTAAGGAAAGAGAAAAGAAAGAAAAGGATGATAGAAAGGAAAGAGAAAAGAAAGAAAAGGATGATAGAAAGGAAAGAGAAAAGAAAGAAAAGGATGGCAGAAAGGAAAGAGAAAAGAAAGGAAGGGATGGCAGAAAGGAAAGAGAAAACAAATGCAAAAAGAAAGAGAAAACAAAGAGAAAGGAAAAAGTACACAAAAGAAAATATCTGAGATGTAAAAAAGATTTAAAAGAAGAAAGAAAAAATGAAGAAGAAAAGAAATGTACAAATATAAAGCAGATAAGGAGAAAAGATTTGAATGAATTATGAAGAAATGCATAAAAAAAGGAAACATTAAGATAAAAGAAATTTTAGAGAATGGAGAACGTAAGAAAAAAGGAGGAAGGAAAAATTGTATGATAAAGCAGGAAGAGGTGCATAAAAAGAAGAAAAATAAATTGCATTCAGTCATCAAAAAATAAAAGCTGTTAAAGATTGAGAAAAAAGAAAGAAAATAAAAAACTATAAGAAATATTCTATTTTCATTTAATAAAGCTGAAAGATTACCTTGAAGAAAAATATTTAAAGAGGAGAATGATAAAAGTAAAAATATATTGAAAGATACAAAGTTGAAGAAAGAAAATAAGAAAAATATTAGAAAGGGGGAAGAAAATTAAGCATTGTAAGAATGAATAAAATTGAGAAGTTACAACAAACATTAAAAAAGAGGAAGTTAGAATGAAGATTAGAAAAGTGGAAGAAATTGAAGATTAAAATAAAGAAAGAAGTCAATGAACATTAAAAAAAGAGGAAGAATGAACATTAGAAAGAAAGAAGTTAGAATGAAGATTAAAAGAGAGGAAGAAGTTAAAATAAAGATTAAAAGAAAGAAAAATCAGAATGAACATTTAAAAGAGGAAGTTAGAATGAAGAATAAAAAAGAGAAAGAAGTTAGAATGAAAGTTAAAAAAGAAGAAGAATTTAAAATAAAGATAGAAAGAATTTAGAATGAAGAAAAGAAAGGAAGAAGTTTGAACGACCATTGAAAAGAAAGGAAGAAGTTTGAACGACCATTGAAAAGAAAGGAAGAAGTTTGAACGACCATTGAAAAGAAAGGAAGAAGTTTGAACGACCATTGAAAAGAAAGGAAGAAGTTTGAACGACCATTGAAAAGAAAGGAAGAAGTTTGAACGACCATTGAAAAGAAAGGAAGAAGTTTGAACGACCATTGAAAAGAAAGGAAGGAAGAAGTTAGAGTGAATATTAAAAAAGAGGAACCTAAAATGGAAAATATCAAGAAAGGGAATCAGGAACACAAAATATTCAAAGGAAGAAAAGAAAAAAGGAAAAATGGAGGAGCAAAGATGAAAAAATTAAATCATAAAAAAGTGAAAAAGGCAAAGAATCGAAAAACAATAAAAATAAAGAAAAAGCAAAAAAAAAAGAAAAGTCAAAAAATTATAAAAGATAGAAAAAAAGGAAAATAGATGAAAAAGCATTTAAAGAAAGAAAAAGAGAAAAATGACAGAATGAAAGAGAAAAAATGATGAGGAAAAGAATAAATGATTTAAAAAAAGAAGAAAGATAAAATAAAAAGTGTTGATCAAGGGAAATGAGATGGGAAGAGGTGTATGTGTCTGTAAAGATAAAATATAGAAGTATCTGGAAAATGAGATAGAAATCTTTGTAGACACATTGCTATCATTCTGGGAAATGCTTGCATTTTTAGGCTGGTTGCTGTAACATAATCAACCCAAAGAGTACAAATATCTTGTTCACAGCACAACCATCATTAACCGTAAGGTAAAGCAGAGTTGCTTTGGGTGTCAACATCTGGTTCAGTCAGAAATTCCAAGCTAGCTTTGATAAAAAAAAAAAAAAAAAAATTATCATTCTAAAAGTAAAAATAATTAAAATTTTATGCAAAATCATGCAAAAAAAAAACTCTAACTGGTTAACAACATTTTATATGCTTCAAAAAATGCTATGTAGAATTTTGGTGCATTTTTTTTGCGGTGGGTGGGTGCATGTGTAGCTTCATACTGGTAGTGTTTTAAAATCCAAAAGACATTTAAATCTGAATGTACTTTGGAGTATTTTTTAAAAATTCTTTGGGGTCTTTAGTAGAAATACTTTGGAATCTTTGGTTGACATATTTTGAAGTCATTGGTTTAGATATTTTAGCATTGCTACTTGAGGTATTTTGATGTACTTTGGCTGAGGTATTTCTGAGTTTCTAGTTAAGAAGGAAATATCTTCTTTACTCTCTTTTTATACTTTGGTCATCTAAATTATACAAAAATGAAAATTGCACTGACATCTCATTTTAACAGATATGCAGGGTGCGATGGATAAATTGTCGTCTAAATGATGCAACAATGAAAATAACACTGACATCTCATTTTAACAGATATATTTACCAAAATTGCACAAATAAATCTTGAAATACAAGAGAATAAATTTATTCAATAAAATTGCCATTGGCTTCAACCACAGCTTCCAGATGACTTCAGAATTTTCTCCATCTCTTCTGGATGGTCTCCTTTAAGTTGGTGAATACTTCCATAATCCTTGCCTTCAGTTCATCTTTGGTGCTACAAGGAGTTTTGTTTGTCTCTTGCTCAACTGCACCCCACACATAATATTCAAGGGGGTTGCAGTCTGAGGAATTAAGTGGCCAGATGTGAGAGGTGATGTGGTCCCAGAAATTGTCTGACAATCATGATTGAGTTCTCCTGCTTGTGTGGTACGGTGCAGAGTCCTGTTACCAGACATAGAGTCTTCCAGCAGCTGCCCTCTTGACCCAGAGCAGCACTACCTCCTACTTGATGAATCTGAGCCCCTGTGTGAAGATGAATGGAGGCATAACATCGCCATCATTAGTGATCACTCCAAACACCTTCATAATCACCATTAGATTCACCCAACTCTTTCCAAATTCTCTGCACTGTCCTCTGATTGACACCCAAACACTTTGAAATGTTTATTTCTTGCACAAATGCCAAGCAGCACAGTATGTCATTTCCTAACTTCTGGCAGAGTGAATTGCATCATGCTCTTTTTCTTATAAATGGTGCTCAAACTAACCCTACTGTACTGTGCAGTCAACAAAATAAAAACAAACACACATGTGGAAAATTAAAAATATAAAATGGCGACAATTTACCAATCGTACCCTATAGTTATAGAAAGTGGATATAAAAATGAACACTGCATAGTGAATATTAGTTTCATGCCTTAATAAAATCTTCAAACCAAATCTGATTTATTCTAAAGTGTGCATTCATTCATGAAACTGACAGTCACTATGCAATGTTCATTCCTACGGCTACACTGTTTGTATTGGCATATATTTTGGCCTATATTTCTGAGATGTGGTATTTGAAGTACTTATACTATCAATATTTTTTGGATTGTTGTCCTCATCTTTATTGCTGCATTCACAATTTGTTTTGACTGTTTTACACTCTGGCCTTCTACATGTGATATATGTTGAACGTTTCATCCATTGTATGCTCTGGTGAGCATACAATGGCTGAAATGCGAATATAGCAATAATGATGAGGACAACAGTCCCAAAAAATGCAAATCGGATATGTATATATAATATATATATATATTTACCCTATTTGCATTTTGTGGACTGTTGTCCTCATCATTATTGTTATATTATCATTATTATTATATATATATATATATATATATATATATATATATATATATAATAGTTACATCAATAGTCCAGTCTGTAAGTTTAATTTTTTTTTAAATCTGCAAATTGTCAATGACTTCTTCAGAAAGATAGTGGAGTGAATTCCCTTTTGTTTTTCCATGGTTTTCAATTCAAAGTTGTCTTTCTCCTGGACTAGGTGCAACTGAAGGCTAGAGATCCCAGTCTACCCTACTATTTAACCCATAGCTGGGGTGAGGGAGAAGATAGACTCATGCCTTTGCCAAAAGTGAATGGAACAAATTAGATAGAATTTGAACTCAGCTCAATAATTCCACTCTCTGTACCAATAACCTTTATCCTAACAGCAGATCTGCAAAAAGTTTATAGCCTACTGATGATAAAAGCATTCATTTGCACTATTTACATTATTCGGACTGTTGTCCTCATCTTTGTTGTCTTATTCACAATGTTTCAGCTGTTGTAGACTCCAGCCTTCTTCAGATGATTGAAATTTAAATCTAAACCATTTATTTCATCCACCAGGGTAGATTGCCTTAGTTCCGTGAGCCATGCCCTTTTCAGGTATCTCATTTTCACTTTAACTCAACTCTCCAAGTTTTTGTTCATCTCAGATGAGGCCAGATATTGAACTCACAACTCTTGGGGGTCAAGTCAGTGGATTTCTTCAACCAACGCTTTTATCCACTGGACCATGTGTCACCTGAAGAAGGCTACAGTATACAACAGCTGAAACATTGTGAAGATGAGTCCAAACAATGTAAATAATGTAAACAATTACAATACCACATTTAGAAATATAGACAGCAGACGCATTCAGTTTACATAACAAATATTCCCCTTTGTTAATGTACTTAATTCTTTAGTGAATATTAATCATATAGATGAAACATTATACAGTAAAATCTTCAGCTCAAAATATATATATATATATATATATATATATATATATATATATATGCTACCTTTTTGTCACGGAGGCCTGTTGAACAGTTGGTATGACATTTGCTAAATAACCTGTCAGGGTTTCTCGGTAGTGGATGAACACTGTTGATGAGTCCCAAATATAGGACAAAACAGCCGTCCAGTGCTTTCTGCATTCTGTTGAGGTTTCAGACTCGATGATATTACTTAATTATAATTATCAAATCCTCCTAATAATGTCTATCATGTGTATATCATTGCTTGAACCAGCTTCTAATGCTCAAGGTTGAGTGGCTTGGTGATAGTAGTTGTGGCTCCGGGGGCACTGTCCTATGGTTAGAGAGAATCTCAGTTGAGTTCCACCACGGAATTTGTGACCGAGCGGCGCTATATTGATTTTGATTTGCTACTTCTTCGTCACCGAGGCCCGTTGAACAGTTGGTATGACGTTTGCTTGATAACCTGTCAGGGTTTCAATTCTTGGTAGTGTATGCGCACTGGTGATGAGTCCCAAATATAGGACAAAATGGCTGTCCAGTGCTTTCTGCATTCTGTTGAGGTTTCAGACTCGATGAATTACTTAATTATAATTATCAAATCCTCCTAATAATTTCTATCATATATATATATATATATATATATATATATATATATATAATTCTTTAACAAAGCAGATTAGTAAAAAAAAAAATACAGAGTGTAAGTTTATTAGGCATTAAATTACATCACTTCATATCTTCCATAGTTTACCTTTGCTTACACAATTAGTTTTAAGAATATTTTAGACTGTTCTTGATTTTAAATTTTGAAACTTAACAATATTTTTCCTCCATTTTATAAATACATGACGTAAAATAAAATCCTTGCATTTACCTTGAGAAAGTTGCTCAGGGGACAAAACACATTGGTAAAGAAGAGTTTTCAATTTGTATTTTATTTAGTGTCTTTTTTACAGATATATTTTATTAAAATCTGAATTTTTGTACATATACAGGGTTGCTCAGTTCTTTGAGGACATGTCTTTAATAGCTCTAGCTTTTTTTTTTTTTAACTTGTTCTGATTGTCATTTTTTCTTTGATAAATTATGACAAACATCCAGGTAACTCAACAAATGAAAAAAGCACACCATAACCATAGTGTTTGGATCCATCTACTCAGGTTTTTGTTGCTGTCTGGGTGACAGGATTCCAAACATTTAACAAGAACAACAGTAACTCATCTTTTAAATGATACATAAAAATATTATTTTTCGAAGGAAACATGGAAGCAAATTTGTGGGAGTGATGAAGGGAGTTATTGTTATTTTTCTAAATAGTCCAAAAATAACACGTGGTAGGTTTACAACTACGCCCACAAGTATTTTGGCAGTATTTGCTCTTGTAATGATTGTTTATCAAACAAACCTTCTACTGGGATTTTATTGATTGAAAATATATATAGGACTTCCTATAATAGTGATTTAGAGCTTGGTCACTTCCTGAAAGTTGCAGGGTTGATTATGTAAGTTGATTGGAGGATTAATGGTTAGCAGCTTGAATTGAGGAATCAGAGCAATGAGTGAATTCCAGTCAGAGCCATTACATTCACTTACTAATACTTACTAATACTCTTGGGAAATGTATGAATCCTCTTAGCTATGGGTAAATAGCAGGACAGATTGGGTTCTATGATCTCGGGTGGCAACCGGTCTTGGAGAAAGTAACCCAGAATTAAAAACTGTATGTAGCCCTGGGGTAGCACATACTATACAGCAAGGGTGGGCAAACTTTTAGTACAAGGACCGCATTCTAAAAATTTATAGTTTTACTGGGCCGCATAGTATATATAAACCAAAATAATTGATATTTAAAATTGGCAAAATAAAGGGCTTTTAAAGAAAAAATATAGTTTTAATAAATAACATTTTAAAGCGGGCTGCACGAAATCGTTTGGCGGACCGCATGTGGCCCGCAGGCCGTAGTTTGCCCACCCCTGCTATACAGCCTTAGAAAGGATCATTCTCATTGGTTCAGTGATCCCAACTACAGTCAAATAGGAATGATGAAACTATGGAGGACACTAACTCATGTAATTTAATTCCTAATAAACTATTTATTTTTTTAAATATCTCTTTTCTTGAAGGGAATACTCCTTTCTTAAGCCTGCATACATGACTATAAAAAATTTAAAATGTTCAAAGAAATCAGTTAACTCAAGGACTTCTATTATTTAAAATAAGTCAATGCATAAATAATTTATGAAAGTAAAATAAAATAATAATTGCACAAGAAAGATAAATATATATAAACAAATCCGAAAATAAAAAATTCAATAACAATAATAACCATATTCACTTACTTTTGTTTAGTATTCTAAGCATTTTCTTGTTAGTTGATGATATATATTTTAAGGGAGTTATTGTTAGATAAGGAACATGTTAAATGGTGTGACAAAGTTGTAATGAAACTAATGTCTGTCTTTGAAATCACGATATAGTTTTAAGGTCTGCTATATTTATGGGTTAAAGAACTCAATATCAGGGATAGAGTGTATGTAAATATAAAAATGGACATTGAATTCAACACTCAGTGTTTCAGGCCTGACAATTGCATTTAAGCATGAAACAGACTGTCATTGCTGGGTGTTGGCCTCAATGTCCACTTACATATATATACATATTTATAAATATGTTGTGTACATTTGTTTGTGAGAGCACAACAATATCGTAAAATCAAAAGAAAATGGTTGAATCCGCCAACACAGATATAATGATAATATTCTCCACATGTGACATTAACTGATGTTATTTTCAGTTAACAATATGAAAATAGCATTCCCTACATTCCAGTTGCTAAGAACACTCTGTCTTTTGTCTTTATTAATTTCCTTGTTTAATTAAATTCATTTCGTTTTTTGCTTTGAGAAAGTCCACATTGGACGAAACGCGTCAGAAATTAATAAGGTTTTCCTATTGTCATTTATATTTATAAAGATTGTCTTATCTACAGGTTAACTCTGATATATATATATATATTAAAAGAGAAGAAGCTGCAGACATTTTTGGTTATAATGAGAATTTTTTTTATATGTTATACTTTATTTTCTATATTGCTACACGTGTTTTGGGTCTTGTGACCTTCATGAAGCAAAGAATGGTTATTTCCACATATTATTTAAAGGAAGTAATGTTTTCTTATATTGAGCCTTTTAACCATTGTCTTGTGTGTGTAATTATAATCCAAACTCATCTTGAACAGGCAGAAGAATGTTCTTTTGCTTAAGGGGTAATAAACCAATTAGGACATTTGTGGCTTCTCTTTTTTTCACTCACTGGAACAACTATAATGTCTCCCTTATATCTATCTATCTATCTATATATATATATATATATATATATATATATATAATTTTTATATTTAAACAACCACACAAACATGAGGGACACTTCAAAATTTCTGTAGCCAAACTATTAACAATGATAAGTCAAAAAATAATGCATTTTATTATATACGAAATGAAGCGTACAATCAAACGTATATCAAGATATAGTTATACATCACAAGTACACATCCTTACTTCTCAACATTGTTACCACGTCTTTCAATGGTGGCATATATCTCAGCTTCATAAAACCTAGCTGGCTGCTGATGTAGCTAATTCCTTATAGTAGTTTTTACTTCTTCATCACCACTTAGAACCCACTGACTTCCATCTTTTTGGTCCAATGAAAGAAGCAGAGATGTTATGGTGGTGATGGAGAAGTGACAACCGCTGTAAGGAATTTGCTACATTGGTAACCAGCTTAGTTTTACAAAGCTGGGAAACATGTCCTCATTCGAATGTGGAACACTGCCATTGAAAGAGAGGATGACTATTTTGAGAAGTAGGCATGTGAGCCTATCATGTAGAGCTACATCTTGATGTACAATATGTTTGATTGTGTTCCTTATTTCTTATATAATAAAACAAATTGCTTTACTTTTTGACCCTCGTACTTCCTTAGATGCTACACCATGACATGATTGTTCCAAATCATCACCACCATTGATTTTGAACTGATCCTTTTATTTAATCTATGCAGAGAGAGTATTATTTTTATGTTGTCAATGTCGTGGGATATCTTGTTCTCTTTTTAGTATTGCTCAGTTATTACTATTGAGTCTAAGTCAGCACTCTCTAGACCAGGGATTGAACTCAGAATTACGATGCCACAAAATTCATGAGCTAACATTTAAATCCACTGGTCTATTGTCAAGATGAAATATTCCGAGACATAGTTACCAGGACCAACAGGCTGAAGGACCAACAAAGATGGGGATATTGTAAATGAGGCTAACTCCTTATCCTAGAAATTCAAATAGAATTTTTATTCAGACAGCAAATTACAACCTGTGAAAGAATCTCCAAATGAATGAAAACTCCAAAAGACAAGAAAAAATATAAAAATTTAATCAAGTGATGATCAGATTAGAAATGAACAAAGATCAGAAATAGTAATTTTGATCTGTTCGATAAATCAAATTGGCAGCTGATCTAAAAAAAATGGCCTACAGTCTGTGTTAAATGGAACAAGGAGTGGCTTGTTTAATTTTAATGTCTCAAAAACAAAACTGCTCTCTTTTAATCATCTGAGAGAACTCTGTTCATCTTCCATCAGTATGGCTGATGCTAACCTCCAGGACAGTGATTCACTGCATCTTCTCAGACCAACGTTTTCAGCTGACATAAAGTGGAAATAATGAATTAACACAATTGCTAGGTCTGCACCTAAAAAGTTGATTCACAGTATTCTGCTAGACAATTTCTCTCATTAGAATCTATCTTACTTAATCAACCATTCATTCTTGCTTTGAATATTGCTGCCACATCTGGTCTGGTGTTCCTGCTGTATATTTAGAAATTCTTGATAAAATCCAATAAAAAAGGATCTGCAATGTTATTGGTCCTGACCTGGCATCTTGGCATCAGTCACTTTCCCACTTCCATAACAACTTCCCTGTGCCTTTTCTATAAATGATTTCATGGTAATTGTTCTGATGAACTTTCCTCTGTGGTACCTAGACTTTATGTATTTAAGTGCACTACTAGATTGGTAGCAAGGTCCCATCATATTACAGTGTAAATGTTAAATGGAACAATAAGTTCTATGCTAAAAATTTCTTTTCTCACACTTCTCACTTGTGGAAATCGCTTCTAGCTTCTTGCCTCCCAATCAACTTTGATTTTCAAAAAATTAAATGCAATATCAAGTGTTATCTACTGTCTCCTTGATTACTAATGTCAATTGTCATCTACTTTGTTGAGGAACTTTCCTCTATGGTACCTAGACTTTATGAATTTAAGTGCACTACTTTACTGGGTGGCAAGCTCTCCTCATTTTACAGTTGAGATGGCTTGATGCAACCATAAGTTCTATGCAAACAGTTTCTTCTCTTGCACTTCTCTCTTGTAAAATTCTATTCTGGCTTCTTTCTCCCAGTCAACTTTGCATTTACATTTTTGAACATCAATGTCAATCATTATCTTCTGTCTTCTTAATTCTTATTCTTTTATTGTCCTCTCTCCTAAATTGTAGTTTTTTTCCTCATATTCTCAAGCACTCAGTAACCTCTTGCTTCTTAGTGGCTTTATTGCTTTGCTTGGGGTGAAATGATTAAATAAAATCTGTAATGCTTAAGAACCAATGCCATTAAACACAGTGTCATTAATCTGATAATTTTCTGTTGTCTTCTTTTTGGATTTAAAGTTGTCTTTCTCCTAGACAGGCTTTCATCTAAACCTGACAAGGTCAGTCGACATTGCTATTTAACTCGGAGCTGGTGCAGGTAAGGAGTAGTAGATTCATTTTCAACACCAATCAATGAGAGCCTGCATGTTGTACTTGTAAACGTAGTTTGTCATACGCTCTACTCTTGTCAAGTCTGACTTACATCACTCACAACATGCTCGCACAAACATAAGCATTTATATGTAGTTTGAACTTTTAACCTTCAGCACTCTGCTTTATAAATATTACTTCCTTTTCTACTGCATTTTTTTCTCAATTGCAGTAACCTTATTGTTAATTTCATTTAAAGATGTTTTCTGTTGCCATAACAGGATATGACAACACAACTATGAAATTCAACCAAATTCAGATTCAGGGTAAACTTTTTGCACAGCAAATGAAATTATATACAGAGTGATAAAGGTTAACTTTGCCTGCACAGCAAAAAATTCTTTTTTATTTTATCAGCTCTTTATCTGTGACTGGTTATCATCCAAATTTAGCAGCAACCATTTTCATACGAATGAAAGATTAAGTGAAGGCTGATGTTGATTTGAATTTTTCTCTAACACTTGTTAGGCTTATCATAGAAGCAATTCAATGTGGACACAAAATCTTGATTCAAATAAAAACAGACACCTGTAAATTCCAAATCTACAGTCTTATAAAAGGTAATAAGAACCAGGAGAATTTCATTAGAAAGAAAGAAAAGAATGCTGAACCGCTATGTAATTTATATCCTCCTCCTCTATGTCAGAGAATTTTGGTATCAAAATCTACCTTGTATCTCTGTACTTCATTCTAATGCTCCTATGTATAGTTCTGTTTCATTTAACATGGCCTTTAATTAGGAAAGAGTGCTATAGCAAAGAAAACGGTGACTTACCTCGTCAAACCAAGCGACAGCACGGCGCGTGTATTCTGCGACGGAAAATGTGGCGAAAAAGAAAATTACTTATCAAACAAAAGGGCACGTATTCCGCATGACATGCTGAAGACGGAATATTTAAAAAAAAAAAACAAGTATGTCACAGGAGTTGCAATAAAAGTATTTTGATATGCAAAATACTGAACATCCTCTCCCAGCTGTCGATGAATAGACAAATGTTCGGCCGATAAAAGCAGTTAGTGTTCTCGAATCTGGGAATTTGGCAATTTTGGCTACCGCGTTTGGTGGAGAATGAGTTATTTTTCTGACTGGTGGCGTGCATTTTGATTAGTGAGATTTGCGAATCGAGTTTTCGGCATTTCTTTCTGCCCTTGATGTTCGAGGTGGAACTTAGTGATTTATTCTCTGTGACGTGGAAATAATCTGTGATAAATATTTCCTTTGCAATCCCAGTTTACTTACAAGTGCACAATTGTGATGTAATGTCAACCCACTTATATTGCACTGAATGCTGGACAGCTTTTTCACAGATGACAAAAAGACTCGAGGCAGCAGTAATGCGGTTCTACTGAAGGATGCTGAGAATAAAATAATAATTTTAATAAATAAAAATCAGAGACAATTGAAATATTCAAGATACAATGAGAAAAGAAGACTTGGAAAATTTGACACTCACAGAACATATTGAGATCAAGATAGACAAGTGAAAGCAGGGCATAACCTACCTGGTGAGCTTGTGTAAATGGATGATTGAACCAGGACTAGGAGGTACAGAAAACACACAAAACTTACCCTGCACTACAAAAGACAAGAAGTTATAGAGAGCTATGATCATCCATGTCCTGAAGGGACATGGCACATAGAGAAATAAAATAAAAATATAGCCTAGTAAAGTTTGAAGGGTTAACATTATATTCATAAGCAAACACGTTCATGCAATCATATGCCTACAGTGTGTTGTAAATGTTTGGAAACCCCACCCCCAAATCAAGAATAAGATCTTTTTACTGAACTGTTAATAATATCAATGTTCCTATATGGCAGTGAATGCTGGACAATCTCATAACACATGAAAAAGAGACTTGAAGCAACAGAAATGTAGTTCTACAGAAGGATGCTGAGAATGCCATTGACTGAATACATCAACAAAGTTTTAGAGAAAATGGGAACAAAAAGGACTCTTTTATGGAAATAGTTGAAACTTTTTAGGGAACCTAATAAGTAAAGAGGGCTTGGAAATTTTGATGCTCACAGGGCATATTAAAGGCAAGAATGACATAAAAAAGCAGTGCATAGCCTATCTAACCAGCTTGTGTAAATGGTTGACACAACAGGGATTAGGTGAGATAGCAAAAAGACCAAATTTAATAGGGCTACAAAAGACAGAGAATTGTGGAGAGCCATGATTGTCCATGTCCAGAAGGATATAAATAAGAAGAATATTTCTGTTCTGTCTTTCTCCCTATCTAACATGTACTCTATGGATTAAATAGTAAGGTAGACTAGGTTCTCTATCCTTTGTAGGATTTTTTTTGTTGGACAACAGACAGTCCCTGACTGTATTGGAAGTTGAGTCTGCTCTGACAACCTGAAAAAACCTGGGCCAGTTGGTGAGTGGTTTATATAACAGACTGGCATATTCTATTCTGCTATTTGGACAAACCTGTTTCTGATTGGCTGCTGACTTTGGTGTGGATACTGTGCTCAGTAAATATCCATGATTACGCGGTGAATGCTGTCTGTATGGAGTTAGATCCCACTTTCTTTTGTCTTCTAACTGGACGCTAGTTGGGAACGTCTTTGTATCATATTTTTGATTCTTCACCCTTGAGTGGCAGTTGAGGAGGAGGACTATTTTGAATTCAAAGCCATCAACAAGTCACTCTACTAGCTTTCACAAAAAGTCATGACAATTCACAGATTATAAAGAAAAGAAAGCTGTGGCGAGAGATGATCATTTGCACCCTGAAGAGAAACAACACAATTTACATTATTCGAACTATTGTCCTCATCTTTGTTGCCATATTTATTGCAATGTTTCGGCCGTTGTACACTCCGACCTTCTTCAGGTGGTTGGAATGTCGAACTGAACCATTTATTTAGTATCTGTCTATATTTCTGAGATGAGATATTATATACACTATTTACATTATTCGGACTATTGTCCTCATCTTTGTTGCCATATTTATTACAACGTTTCAGCCATTGTACACTCCAACCTTCTTCAGGTGGTTGGAATGTCGAACTGAACCATTTATTTAGTATCTGTCTATATTCCTGAGATGAGGTATTATGTACACTATTTACATTATTCGGACTATTGTCCTCATCTTTGTTGCCATATTTATTACAACGTTTCAGCCATTGTACACTCCGACCTTCTTCAGGTGGTTGGAATGTCGAACTGAACCCTTTATTTAGTATCTGTCTATATTTCTGAGATGAGATATTATATACACTATTTACATTATTTGGGCTATTGTCCTCATCTTTGTTGCCATATTTATTACAACGTTTAGGCCATTGTACACTCTGACCTTCTTCAGGTGTTTGGAATGTCAAACTGAACCCTTTATTTAGTATCTGTCTATATTTCTGAGATGAGATATTATATACACTATTTACATTATTTGGGCTATTGTCGTCATCTTTGTCGCCATATTTATTACAACGTTTCGGTCGTTGTACGCTCCGGCCTTCTTCAGGTGGTTGGAAGAAGACAGAATGCATGGTGTCCTGGGTAAGATGATAAACTAAGCATTCAAAATATAATTTTGATAAAAAAAATATTACCAGCAATACATTTTTGAAAAAAAATATTTCCAGCAATAAAAATCTTATTGGTATTAAATCACCCACGAAAGTTAATATGCCATAAAACAAAGCAAAACAAACCAAATCAATATGTCCTATATATGTAGATGTGAGTATCAAATTTTCCATGCCCTCTTTCCCCATTATGTACTCTAGAAATTTCAGTTGTCTTTTTCTGATGTTAAGTATAAGTGTCCTTAACTGTGTAAAAAAACTAAAAAAAAAGCTTTTGGGATCATAATTTTATTAACCTCTTGGCACAAGCACATAATCCAATAAAATCCAGCCACCATCATTGATAATCTTTAGAAAGTAATAAAGACAATCTGGACAAAAGATGTCAATGATTATGCACAGGTTTTGCAGCTTCAATGATTTTCAGAGGCAAGGAAGTAATCAAAAACAAATGTGAATAATAACTTATCAACTTAGATTAATACATATTTCTAATCTAGTAAGTTTTGGCAGACAACAAAAGAATGCAATATTAAATTGGATTCTTTTTTATAAGACTTTTTGTTTCCAAAATGTTTGCACTCATCTACAAAGGTAGATCAATAAGTCTGTACAGACAGATATACCTCCTACATAATTTAAGATGTTAGCCAGATGAAGACACCATTGCCACTACCATTATATGGGAGATATTTCTGTCACACACGGTACATTCATTTCCAAGAGTAGATCAATAAGTTGGTTACTTATACACACATTGACAAGGGTAGATCAATAAGTCTTTAGCCTACTTATAAACACATCTACAAGAGTAGATTAATAAGTGGCAAGGACAGATCAGTAAGTCTGTAGCCTACTTATACACATCTGCAAGAGTAGATCAATAATTTTGTAACCTATTTAAAGTCATTTACAAGACTAGATCAATAAGTCTGTAAGGCACATATTGACAAGGGCAGTTCAGTAAGTCTGTAGGCTAATTATACACTCATCTTTAAGGGTAGATCAATAATTTCATAACCTATAGTCATCTACAAGAGTAGAATAATAAGCCTGTAGCTTACTTATACGCACATTGACAAGGGGAGATTACTCCTGGGAATGACAAACTACATCCACCAGCATGGCCTCTGATTGGGAGATTGAATGTTTTGAGGAGTGTGTAACCACATCTTAATTGCTGTTGTTCCCAGGTTCACTCTGACCTGGGTGGTAGCACCTGTTGGGGGTCCCAGACATGGGCAAATAGTAAACCTCCAAGCAAAGGCAAAACGTTATGAAAGTATAAAAATACATTTTTATATAAAACAATACCAACAATACATATTTATACTATAATTATCAACAATACCTATTTATAGTATATATTTAATTGAAACCATAAAGTTGTGTTCAAAATATTTAGATTTCGGCATTAGAAAACCCATAGAGGTGTTGATATGTCACTAAACAAAATCAACCAACTAACATGAAAGAACTCTTTCATGTCATTAATTCATATAAAATCCTACAATTCCATAAAGAAATCAAACTATATTCCAAAATATAACTTCAACAAAACTACAACATAAAACACACCTATTACCGCCTCTAGTAATGATGTCCACACAATCATGTATAGGCACAAAATCTGGGTATCATTTACCATGTATTCAATTGTGAAAGCAAAATAACATCATATTTTTATTACTTCAAAGCTCCTAAGAAAATTAAATTTCGGCATTAAATGACCCATTAGGTGTTGATATGTCGTTAAACAAACAAATTAATCAATATATAGTTTAGAAAATAATTTTCTATGATAAATCTCATTTTTTGTAAGGAGAAACAAATTTTGACCTTTCATTTGATTTTGTAAGATTATTTGGTAAAAAGAAAATGTAGCTAACTAATTATAATTTAGTCATGAAATAATGTCATTCACTTGAATTATAAAGTTTGAATTTTCATATTTAGATTTTGGCATTAAATAACCTATAGAGGTTGATATGCTGCTAAACAAAATCAACTGATGAAAGAACTCTTTCATGACATTAATCCATATAAGATCCTACCATTTCTTAAAGAAATCAAACTGTATTCCAAAATATAACTACAACATAAAACACACCTATTACCGCCTCTAGTAATTATGTCCACACAAACATGTATATGCACAAAATCTGTGTATCATCTACCATGTATCCAATTGTGAAAGCAGAATAATATATCATATGTTTCTTACTTCAAAGCCTCCAAGAAAATTAAATTTCAGCAGGAAATGACCCATGAGGAGTTGATATGTCATTAAACAGATAAAATCAAAATATGTTAGATGAGTAGTCTGTACTCTGTTTATACAATCATCTATAATAATTTCTTAACCTACTTATAGTCATCTACAAGCGTAGATCAATAAGTCTGTAGCTTGCTTAGACACTCATCTACAAGGGTTGATCAATATTTGTAGTCTACATACACTTATCAATAAAGTTAGATCAATAAGTCTGTAGCCTACTTATGCACATCAAGAGTAGATCAATGTCCGTAGCTTACTTAGACACTGATTGACAAGTCTCTAGCCTGTTGCAGCATTTCAATTTTGATTTTATATTCTCACTCCTTAATGCTCAGTCTTGCATCAGTATTAAAAGCAAAGAAAAAAGTACTGAACTCTTGTCAGTGAATGCTAGACAGTCTTATCACAGCTAAGTGAAGCTCTTGATGACATGCACACACCTCAAGGATCATAACATTCGGTATCTTGAAGGCCTTCGACAAGGTGTGGCACAAAGGTTTACTACACAAGCTCTCCACTTATAGAATCACTGGAAGGGTTTTCTCAATTATAAAATCCTTCTTAACAGGTAGATCCCTGAAAATGTTATTAGCGGCTAGTCCACCTAAGCCCTGGGGGTCAATGCAGGCATCCCCCAGGGGTCACATCTTAGACCAACTCACTTTCTAATTTCTATAAATGATCTGCCTAAGAATATACTCAGACCACTTGTAAACATCTATGCTGATGATACGACAATATATCGGTGCACCTCTAAAACTCTTGATGATCAGAGATTGGCAGCTGATCTCTCGTCCGATCTAGGACTAACTTCTCCGTAGGGAAAAAACTGGCTGGTTACATTCAATGCCTCAAAAACCAAACTAGTTAAATTCCATCACTGCTGATCAGGCTCCTGAACTATTCATGTGAAGCCAGTCACGATGAATGGATGTCCCGTTGAGAAAGCACCATGCTTTGAGAGGATATTGAGGCTGAAACTCACACACAACCTCATCCATTACTAAAGTTGCAAGTAAAATGATTGTCTCCTTGTACCACGCAAGTAAGTACCTGACTCCTCATACTATCCTATACCTAGAAAAACCACCCACATTTTGTCCATATTCCATCAGCGAGAAGGAAGTTCCACTCTAACAGCTTCTTTCTGAAAACTACTGCACTGTGGAACAGACTCCTAATATGATGTTTCCCTGATCACTACAATCTTAACCATTATCTTCCCCTTCTATCCATATAAACTATGCCTTGACATAACCTTCTGCCTTGAGTGGCCCCTGGGTCTTGTACAGGGTGAAGCTTACTATAAAAAAATATATATATATCAAAAATGAAGAAGAGACTTGAGACATCAGAAATGTGGTTCTACAGAAGGTTGCTGGGAATACCATAGACTGAACATAAGAGTAATGTCAGTTTTAGAAAAAAAGGAAAATAAAAAGGACACTTATGCCTAACATCAGAAAGAGAGTTGAAATTTCTATGGCGCATAATGAAGAAAGAGGGCTTAGAAAATTTAACACTCACAGGTTTTATTAAAGGCAAAAGGGACAGAGGAAAGCAGTGCTTAACATGTCTAACAGCTAATGGCTAGCAGAACTGGGATTAGGAGACATAACAAAAAGACTAAGAGCTACAAAGGTCAGGAAATTGTGGAGGACCACGTCCTGAAGGAACACAGTACATAGAAGAAGAAAAGAAGAAGGTATCGACTATATCATATTATTAGAAACCTATGTACACATTCACTTATATACAAATTCTGTCTTGGATACATTCACAACTATACACATACACCACTGTAAATCATGTATACACACTTGCTGTTTATATATTAGGTTCATTTTCTTTCAAGTCTGGCTTCTAAGGAAGTCTGTTCCAAATTCTACTTGTCAATGAGATTGCATTTTTTTAATGTAGTTCTCTGGTGTATTCTTTGTTAAAAAGGCAAAGTAGAAAGTGTTTACTTTGGCCTCAGATCAAACATTTAAAACAGTGACACAAGCTGCTGTATTGCTTTATCTACTTTTGACATTGAACTAACATTGTTACTCTGTGAAGACATATTCTTCTGAGACTAAATTGACCAAGTTCAGGAAAAAGCAACAAAACCCTCACACAAAGCCAGAGGGTCAGGGATAAATTACTTTTTTGTTACATGTGCTGCTTTTGTTCCCTTTTGGTTCCTTCCGCAGCTGATCTCCTCTTATTGTTAAAAGTTTTATTCTTTCATTTTGCGTTGCTTGAAACAACAAGGATTCTGATAATGAGCAAGGATGCAGTACTTGCACCTTCCAGACTTCTTCATGTCTACTTATGTGTCTTGTACTTAACTAGGTTTTGGTTTTTCTGATTGCAAAAAGGCCATCATAATTATCAGCTGGATTTTGAGATGATGAAAGCGGTGACGAAAATAGAAGTGCTTTTATTCACTTTTGTTTTTCTGGTTGGGTTTCTTACAATGCTCAAGTTCCCCAGATCTCTTTCTTTCACTTTATATCTTTCTATATCAAAGTTCCATGATTTTTTAAACATATGGCCGATCATGGCTCTCCGTGACTTTCTGTCTTTTATGTCTCTCAGCAACACTTGCTCTTTTACGACCTCTCTTTCTCATACTTGTTCCACTATCAATTTGCATTCTCAAATAGGCTCTCTCTTCCTATGTGCTATATACTTTGAAGAAGTAATCATGGCACTCCACAACTTCCTGTTTTATTTGTTGCTCTCAGCAATACTTTTTCTTTACAACCCCATTTTATTTTTGTGATACTTGTTCCTCCATCCATTTGCATAAAATTCTCAAATAGGCTCACTCTCTTCCTCTGTGCTATATACTTTGAAGGAGCAATCATGGCTCTCCACGACTTCCTGTTTTATTTGTTGCTCTCAGCAATACTTTTTCTTTACAACCCCATTTTATTTTTGTGATACTTGTTCCTAAATCCATTTGCATAAAATTCTCAAATAGGCTCACTCTCTTCCTCTGTGCTGTATACTTTGAAGGAGCAATCATGGCTCTCCACGACTTCCTGTTTTATTTGTTGCTCTCAGCAATACATTTTCCTTTACAACCCCTTTTTATTTTTGTGATACTTGTTCCTAAATCCATTTGCATAAAATTCTCAAATAGGCTCACTCTCTTCCTCTGTGCTATATACTTTGAAGGAGCAATCATGGCTCTCCACGACTTCCTGTTTTATTTGTTGCTCTCAGCAATACTTTTTCCTTTACAACCCCTTTTTATTTTTGTGATACTTGTTCCTCCATCCATTTGCATAAAATTCTCAAATAGGCTCACTCTCTTCCTCTGTGCTATATACTTTGAAGGAGCAATCATGGCTCTCCACGACTTCCTGTTTTATTTGTTGCTCTCAGCAATACTTTTTCCTTTACAACCCCTTTTTATTTCTGTGATACTTGTTCCTCCATCCATTTGCATAAAATTCTCTCTGCCTGTGTCCCATGTACCTTCAGATTGTAAGTGATCATGGCTCTCCACAGCTTCTTGTCTTTTGTGGCTTTCAGCAATACTTGCACCTCTAAAGCCCCCTCTTTCTCTTTGTGATACAATTACGACCCCTCTTTTCTCTTTGTGTTTATCCATCCATCTACTTAAACGTGTCAAGTAGATGACCGACTGCTTTCCTCAACTTCTCTTGCCTTTGTTGCATCCTGTGAGTATTCATTGCTATTGTAAATATTTCTTGTCTTTATTTTCACTTCATTGTCAAAGAATAGATTTCAACAATGGTTCATTAATGCTTCTTGGAAGCTTTGAGAATGGTGGTTCCTTAAGAAAACATTTGACAATGGCATCATTTTGACCAGAACATCAGAAACATGGCTACCAAAAAAATCCTTTTGATGATGACCTTAGTTTATTATTGAGTGAGATTCATTATAATAAGCAGATGAAAGGCTTTCACATTCTTTAGAGCATATGACATTTAGGAAGATGATCGTGTAAGACTTAGCTCAGTGATTAAAACACAGATCTTAAGTCTCTTTGCAAGTAACAATAGTGCTTCCTTAATCTTTCTACTGCTGTGAACGTACTTGTACATCTTTTTCGTTTTAATCATTTCACCCCTAAGTAAGGCAATAAAGCCACTGGGACACGAGGTTACTTAGTGTTAGAGAATATGAGAAAAAAAAGCATTATTAAAGAGAACAAGAATTAAGTCAGAAGATAACGATTGACATTGCATTTAAATTTTTGATAATCATAGTTGACAGAAAAACTAGAAACTCGAACAGAGGTCTACAAGTGAAAAGTGAGGAAGAAGAAAATATTAGTGTAGAATTTATGGTTACATCTACCAATTTCAACAGTGAAATTATGAGGCCTAGCTGCCAATCTAGTACTGAACTTAAATTTGTGAATTCTAGATACCAAAGAACATATTTATAGAAAAGGCACAGGGAAGTTACATTATGGCAGGAGGATAGTGACTGAAGCTGAAATGCCAGGTCAGGACTGATAATGTTGCAGATCCTTCTCTGGATTTTGTCAAGAAGCACCAGACCAGATGTGGCAGCAATGTTAAAGGCATGGATAAATGGTAGACTTATAAATTTGCAAGATTGATTCTGACAAGAATTTCAAAGCAACAATGAACTATTAAAACAATTTTTCCCCCCCACCCTTGTTTGTTATTATAAACATGTTTCAGCTGTGTACACTCCAGTCATCATCAGTTGTCTATTTTGGTCAATAAATGACAACTATGAGCTGCTATATGATAATTTTTTCTTGGGATGCTATTTTTTGCTAGTTCATGCTCAACCAGAATATATGGCTTTCCCTTCCAGACCCAGAGATTGAACTCAGAACCATGTTGTGACTGCAAGAATTATTTTTTGACCAATGCTAATATGCACCCAGCCAACAATCCTAAAGGATATGGTGTGGTTTATTTAGGCAGCCTTTGTCTTGCATTGATACAATTTTTGATTTTTGAGAAGAGTTTTGTATAAGTGCCATCTTCATCTTTGGAGCTTAGATGTTGCTATAATATTGGCTGGCTATTAATTTCTGAGCATACCTGTCTCCTATGGAAGCTAACAAATCCCTGTTGCAGACACTTGCTCAGGCACATTTGTGTTTGTTCAACACCTACACCTGTAGTTTATACTGTAACTATGCTGAGTGGACCTTAGTTACGTTTTTTTTTAAGGAAGCATAATCTAGTTTAATTAACCATCTGAACAAGACCAGTATGCTCAAATCCTCAGTCACGATGACTTGTGTCTTCATGATTTTCAGGCACTTTCCAATGGAGCCACATGCTAAGATTGCTTCCTCAAGCTGATAACATCAAAGTCACCTCCCTGAGAAATTGACTATGGCAAAATTCTTATGGTCAGAACACAAACATTCTAACCACTTGGCTATGCACTTAGTTATGATTACAGACACAGAAAAATGGTCTTTCATTATTAGTAGTATTATTTACAGAAAAAAGCGATAATAACAACAAAAATTGCAATATGAGCTCTGGTAAAAATAATGTAATGATAAGAGCAAAAATTGCAATATGAACAATGTTAAAAATTGTTGCTGAAGACATTAGGTTTATAATACCCAGAAATTCATACATAGATGTCCTCAAGGACACATGGCACAGTGGATAAAGGTGTTAGTTAGATCCAGTGACAGGACCCAAAGAGTGTGAGTTCAATACCCGGTTAAGGCAGTGGAGAACTTTCAGAGGGAAATTAACAGGAAATAACTGATAACTGACATTCCATTAAACATGGAACTAGAACAGTCTACCCCAGCGAGTGAAATAAAGGGTTCAGTTTGACATTCTAACCACCTGAAGAAGGCCGGAGCGTACAACGGCCAAAACGTTGTAATATGGCAACAAAGATGAGGACAATAGTTCGAATAATGCAAATAGTATTATTTATTTTGGTTAGGAATTTTCTATTCTCTTTGATTTAAAGTTGCTTTTTTTTCTTTTTCTTAGGCCATCAGTCTGCGGCAGTGAGCAAAACAGGTGCAGATTGGGAGTAATAAAAGGTAAGTTTTCAGTGATAATTTTGGTATTTTCAGTTTGACGTGGTTCGATTCTCATTGGTCAGTCATGAATCACATCCATTAAAACCATAGATAATTCTATATGTAAGTTCATAAAAGTTCTAATATGTCTAAGTGAGCATTCAATGGTAATGTGTATTCATAATTGTGTATGTGTGTCTGTCTAGTAGGAGTTCTAATGCTTTCACTTTTGTGTGGTCAGTCAATGTAGTGGGGTGGTATTTTATTAATCTTGGGTTGTTTTTATGCATATACTGCCTGTATTAGACATAATTTAGATTCTTTAAGAATGGATTCAATAAAGGATGGTGATGGTAATGCAATATCCAATATGGCATTAAATTTTCTTTCCTCTTTGATTTATAGCTACCTGTTTTTTTTCTTTTCTATGAGTCTGCAGCATTGAGCAAAACAGGTGCAGACTGGGCGTAATAAGAGGTAAGTTTCCAGAGAAATTCAAACGCATTTCCTTTTTTTGGTTTGATGATTCAAAGATGAAAGAAAATTATTAGTAAATAAATTAATAATGGTAAATATTGTTAGAAACAAAGAAAAGTGCTGGACCACTATTTAATACCTAATCTCCAAGATGGCAGTAGATACTGGACAGTTTCCTGACAGGTAATGGATAGACTTGAAGCAAGAAATATATGTGGTTCTAGCAACAAATGCTAAGAACACCATGAACATGGGAGCAACTAGGAAACCTTCAGGAAAACAAACGCAAAAAAGAAATTCATATTTAAATTTAGAAAGAGTTGAAATTTCTGGAAAATATGATAAGGACTGGATTTAGATGAAGAGAGGCCCTAGGCTGTTCCGCTTGTGAACCCCATCCAAATCCCGCATTCTCATGAATAGAGGAAAATGGAAGAGTGTTAAATTAAACAATTTGAGTAAAGCCGACGATGATGACGACCGGTGTTTAAAATTATTGAAGGGTTGTTTAGAGTCGACGATGTGTTATGACAGCATGTGTAAGAAAGGCCCAAGTGTCAAAAATGTGTCCCCTAGATTTTGAGGCTCTAGGATTCAGCCTGCTAAGCCTGTAGGTAAATCAAGCACTGGATATGATGAGGAAAAAGAGGACCTGGAGATTTGAATTTTCTCATCAGATTCAAACTCCTTTCCTTTATTTGCTTTAATAATTCAAAGATGAAAGAAGATTATGAGTTAAAACTAATAATAGTGAATCTCCTAAGAAAGAAAACTTTTGTTGTGGCAGAGTGGCCATCTTGCTCAGCATTTTGGAGGAACATGGCTGAAAGGGTAATAAAGAAGTTATATAAATGAAAGTGAATATGAGGATACAGAAAGTTGAGAAAACTAATATTATACATTTATTGGTCCATCTCAAAGCCCCAGTTAGCAAGCTCAGGGCATTTAATTTTTGAAAAGCCTATGTGACAATTCCAGTGGCTGCAGAGTACCAATTGTTAGACTAAAAGACATGTAAGTGTACCAGAATAAAACAGCTGTTGTATTTGTTGTGGACTGAATAATACACCCCAGTGACTATATGAACTATTTTATTACTATAAAGGTCAGAGGTAAGACTGGTTACTGTTTGGAGTCAGTCTTATGGTTAATACAATACAGGCGTCATGGCAAGGAGCCAAAGCATTATGTATAGAGAATCCTTATATGAAGTACATTATATAAGAGTGTGTTAAAACAATTGCCATAGAATAGTGGTATTATAATATTATTCTAGTATGTTTACTTACATTTATATCTTGGTCAGCCTATGAACTTTTCAGCCAACCCTTGTGTTCTTCAGACTGGATACAAATGGTTTGGCTTGTTTTGTTTTACAGCATATCAATTTTTTTTATTTTTTAGAAAAAAATGTATTGTTGGTAATTTTTTTTTTTCTTTTTTTGAAAAAAATGTATTGCTGGTAAATTTTTTTTTTCTTTTTTTGAAAAAAATGTATGGCTGGTAATTTTTTTTTTAAAAATGTATTGTTAGTATTTTTTTTTTTTAAATGTATTGCTGGTAATAATTTTTTTTCTTCAAAAATTTATTGTTGGTAATAATTTTTTACAAAGCATTTCTGGTATTAAAGCCTATTTTTACATTTTTGACCCCAGTTTGGGGGTTACCTATTTGCCCATAGCTGGGACCCTAACAGGTGCTATCACTCTGACTAACACAGGGTTAATATTGGAAGATGAAGAACAGATTTGGTTCTACCAGAAATTCAGAGAATAACATGGAGAGAACATGTAAGCAATGAGGGAGTTTTAAATAGAATAGAAATAATAAGAAAACTGCTGCTAACAATGGAAAAGAAAATGGCACCTAGAAATATTTTTATATTTAAAATAAGAGAGAGGCAGCTGAAATTTCTGGGACACATACTGAAGAAAGAAGACTTGGAGAATTTAACACACACAGCATATATTGGAAGCAAGGGAAGTAATTTTTCTTCATGAATTTATGTGAATGAATAGCAGAATAAAGATTGGGTGGCTTGTAAATGAGCAAGAGATACTTAGAGCAACAAGATAAAAGAAGGTGTGAAGAGACACTGCCTGAAAGTATATGGGATATGAAAGAATGACTCCCAAGGCTTCATCTAAAAATGAGAAGAATCTGTAGCCATCAGTCATCTTGACTTCAATCTCTTTCCCAATGAATGTCCTTTTTGTAAGATTACTGAGTTTAAGCATCTATATTCAAAAGGAAAGCAAGAAGGAAGGACTAACCAACTGCAAGAAGACGGAATGCATGGTATCCTGGGTAAGATGATAAACTACATCCAATAGCAAGGCCTCTGATTAGGAGGTTTTGTGGACATAGAACTACCTCTTAATTGCTGGTGTTCCCAGGTCCAACCTGACCGAGGTAGTAGCGCCTGTTCCCAGCTATGGGCAAACAGTTAACCTCTAAACTGGGGTCAAAACCCTATGAAAGTGTAAAAATAGGTTTTAATACCAGCAATACATTTTTGTAAAAAATTATTACCAGCAATGAATTTTTGAAGAAAAAAATTATTACCAACAATACAGGAAAGTATAAAAATAGGTTTTAATACCAGCAATATTTTTTTGAAAATTTTTTACCAGCAATACATTTTTGAAAAAAAAAAAAAATTACCAGCAATAGAAATTTTGTCTGCATTAAATAACCCATTGAGGTGTTGATATGCCATAAAACAAAACAAACAGAATGCATGGTTGTTAGCAAAAGGATGAGCCCAAAATGCAAATTAAAAAATCAGAGATAGCAAAATGTAACAAGTGCAGAAATTAAAATATCTTGTAAGTGTTTAAACAGCAGATGGAAAGTGCAACACTGAAATCTGAAGTCACATTGGATTGCCAAAGATGCCTTCCAAAAGCTAAGCAGAGTATTAAGAAACAGAAAAACTTAGAAACAAAGAAAAAGAGTACTGAACAGTTACATGATATCTGCCCTCCTGTATGACAGTGAATGATGGACGATCTCCTCAAAGAGGAGACTTGAAACAACAGAAATGTTGTTCTACAGAAAGATGCTGAGGATACTATGGACCGAATATGTGAGCAACGACAAAGTTTTAAAGAATATGAAAACGAAAAGGGAAATTATACTTAACATCAGGAAGCGACAACTGAAATTTCTATGGCACATAATGAGGAAAGAGGGTTTGGAAAATCTGATACTCACAGGCCAGATTGGAAGCAAGAAGGACAGAAGAGCATAACACATAACATACTTGGGGACTTGCGGTTGATGTTTAATCCTTTCTTCTCACTTTCCTTCACTGCCTTCTGTAAGAGTTTTTGTAGCTTTCTCTCTGTGTTTACTGTCAACATTGTGTCTTCTGCATACATACAGGGATTGGACAAAATAATTGAAACACTTGTTAAATTCAAAGAAAATTTATTTAATATGGAGTTGGTCCTCCTTTAGCCTCACATACAGCATTAATACATCTAGGAATGGAATCATACAGATTCCTGGCTTCATCCAAAGGAATTTTCAGCCATTCTTCCATTACCACCTGCTCCAGATCTTTAAGGCACGATGATGGAGGATAGCGGCTCCTAACTTTTTGCTCCAAAATGCACCACAAATATTCAATAATATTGATATCTGGAGATTGGGGAGGTCACTCCATGTATTCTAGCTCACTTTCATGCTCTGCATACCAATTCTTAATCACTCGAGCAGTATGTATTGGGGCATTATCGTCTTGGAAGATGTAGTCACCATCAGGGAATAAAGTCTGGGACATTGGATGAACATGATCTCCCAAAATGTTCAGGTAATCTTTACCGTTGATTCTACCATGCAGGGCAACTATTGGACCGAGACATTTCCATGATATGGCGGCCCAAACTATCACTGATCCACCACCATGCTTCACTGTTGGAAGAAGGCAGTCAGGGTTGTAAGCTTCTTTGGGCTGCCTCCACACATAAACTCGCCCTGAAGTTGGGAAAAGAGAAAAACTGGACTTGTCTGAGAATATGACTTGCTTCCATTGGTCTGCAGACCAAGCATTGTGATCTCTACACCACTTCAACCTCTTCTGAATGTTGCGAGTGGAGAGAAGAGGTTTCCTTACAGTGGCTCTTCCATGATATCCAGCCTTACGGAGCTCACGACGAACAGTTTTAGTAGAAACTGGACTATTTAGATGATTATTCAACTCAGCAGTCACTTTGGCGACAGTAGTCCGATGCGGTCACGCATTTAGCTTAAATTTTACTAAATTCTAAAAATAAATAAGACAAAGACAGTAAATTAGATAAATAAATGTATTTACAATAGATATAACCTGCAATTACAAAGTTTTAGTTAAAGTTCTTAATATAATAGGTCATTGAAATATAGGAGTGGAATTTGCACATGTTCCAATTATTTTGTCCAACCCCTGTAAAAAGAAAAAAAAAGAAAGGAGTGATAGAGGAGGGGGATAATGCTCTTATACATTTAATGATTGCTTGAATGAAATGGAAAACTTTGTCAATTTTTAATCTTTTCATTTGTGCTCCCTTACTTCTTTAAATAATGACCTTATGATTGCAATATTTTGTTACAGTCATTATACTCAAATATTTAACAATGCAATAGGGGAATTTCCATGGGTATTTTATAAACATTGTACTTGCAAGCAACTTATTCCGTCATTAAATTAAGTCTTAAGATGCATCAGAAGATTCAAATAAGAAAACTGATTTTATGGAGAGCATATTTGCAGATTATCAATTTTTAATGAACAATGGTCGAATACGTATTTGGGTGCACTAGTATTTCAGTGTTTTCAATCATCTTCAGAAAAGTGTAATTTCAATTGACTAATTTTGTTTGTTAAATAAGAATTTAAGAATAAAAAAGATAAAATAAGTATTAAAAAAAAATTAAAGTTAGATCATAATTGTTGGGTTGATTTGATTTTTATGGTTTATCAACCCTTTTGTAGGTTATGTAAAACTGAAACCTATTTTGGATTGTAAGAATATTTTTTTTTTTTTCAAGAGAATATTAAATTAATTTTTAAATTAAAAAAAAATTAAAATAACAATGATTTTCCCTGATATAATTCTTAATATTTAACCTATAGTTTGGGGGAGAAGATGGATTCATAGTTTTCTAAAGGGCATAAGTGAATCTAATGAAAAATAATGTATAATGAGTTATGTGCCATGCATGATACACACTTGGGTGATCATGTATCTTTTGATACATGACTGCCGAGGCAGATTTTTTCCCACAGTAGGTTGCCATTTCTTTCTATAGTACACCATTTGCCATCCAAGGCTATAGAACCCAGTCAGTCCTGTTATTTACCCATTGATGGAGGGGAGAAGAAGAGGATTTATACCTTTCCCAAGGGTATTAGCACGTAAGTGAATGTAATGAATTCAAGTGGAATTTGGACTTGGCTCTCTGATTCTCAATTCGAGCTGCTATCCACTACTCCACTCTGTCTCCTCCTATAATATATATATATATATATATATATATAATATGATATTTAATTAGAAACAAAAAACTACGAATAATTATATACTTTTTGCAAATGGATATTGCATTAGCAATTCTTTTAAGAATAACAATGATTTTTCCGGATTCAAGTACTACTATTTAACCTATAGCTGGGGGGAGAAGCTGAATTCATATCAATGGTATTTGTGCATGTGACTGTAACAAAAAGTTACATGACAAAAAAACGATGTATAATATGATATCTAATTAGAGATAAAGAATCAAGCACTTTATTAAAAAAACAAAAAAAAACTGAAGATAATTCTTAGCTAAATATTCTAATGAAAATCAGTAATCATCCATAAATTTCAAAAGAAATACCAAACTACAAATGCCCAAAATAAAAATGTCAAAATGTGACCCAGTTAACAATGGATTTTTCTCAATTAGAAAAATATTATTTGATATTTGAGACATAATTGAAATTCATTGGTGCTTAATTGACTTCAGAGCTTTCATTATGTTTTCAAATTGCCTGATCACTACTTCTTTTTTCTTTTTGTAATCAGTTAATAGAGATAACACTAAGAATTTAAATTCGAAAACAATCAGATTGAAGGAGATGATTCACAAAACTGTAAAACAAAATCATATTTGAAATGTTCAAAGCCTTGTAAGATATCTGTTTTATAAAAAAAATTTAAAACTTTTTACGAAAAAATACTGGAAGCCAAAACTGACATGTATGATAAACTGTATGATAAAAATGGCTTCTTTGTTGAATTATCAGTATTTTACAAGCCTTTGTCTGGCACAAGGCCACATGTATATGGTACCCAGTGAGGCTCAAACTCACTTCACTAATAATAATCTTGCTATTATGTAAGAGAATTTTCCAGTCTTCAATAAGGCTTATGGCCACATCCCATTGTGTGGTGAACAATTAAGCGAGTCAGAGTGGCTTGAATCTTGTCCAAGGGAAAACAAGTTCCTTACCTCAATACACGACATGTAGCAGTCACTTTGTGTTGCTTGAAACTGGCATGAATCTCCCCTCCTCAGGTTGGATTATTCCAAAAGTGTATATTCTGTAATGGTGGTTTTTGTACAGCTTAGTGTCATTTGACCAATAGCAAGTCGCATGCTGATTGGTTGGACTGGAGGATGTCATTTGACTGGACAACTGAGGAAAAATGCTCAATGGTCAGTCGGCCATGGTGTTGAGATGATAAAAGGGTATTGAAGTAGTGAGAAGAGGAATGATTTTTATGTTGGTGACATGTGCAGAACTGAAGAATGGCGGATTTAGTGTTATACGTGCAACATCAGAGGAATACAAGCTCATTTATGCTACACATTGAAACACTGGTTTCTGCACGATCACTAAAGTTAAGCAATACAGTCTGGTCAGTACCTATATGGGTGACTTTTGGAAATACAAGGTGCTGTAAGGACAACACTAAATTCAAAAGCTTATGGCCATATCATGTTGAAATACCAGTTCTCATACACTCACAGAAGTTAAGAAACATTGAACCTGATCAGTATCTATATGAGTGACATTTTCGGAATACCAAGTGCTGACAGGAAATGTTTAGTTTGTTTTATTTTATGGCATGCTAACCTCAATGGGTCATTTAATGCTGACAACTTTTTTTTTCCTGGTAATATTTTTGTTTTGTCAAAAATCCATTACTGTTAATATTATTTTCTCAGAAATGTATAGCTGGTAATATTATTTTTTCAAAAACGTACAGTTGGTAATATTTTTTTTTCAAAACCCTACAGCTAGCAACATTATATTTTCAAAAACGTATTATCAGAGGCCTTGCTCTTGGACATAGTTTATCAACTTAACCAGGACACAGATGTAGTTTATTTTCATACCCAGGATACAGATGTAGTTTATTTTCATACCCAGGACACAGATGTAGTTTATTGTCATAACCCAGGACATGGATGTAGTTTATCGTCATACCCAAGATGCGGATGTAGTTTATCATCATACTCAGGATGGCTGTTAGGAAAATTCCGAATTCAAAAGCTTATGACCATATCACGTTGAAACAGAATTTTTGTTGTTTGTTAAAGTTATTTGTTTGTGATTTGGTAGCACCAGTTTATGGAATCTGATGAAGGATTGTTTCTTTAAGACAGGTTTATAGCCACATCATACTGAAACACCAGTATGATCACCAAAGTTAAGCAACATTGAACCTAGTTAGTACCTATATGGGTGCCTGTTTGGGAATACCAGGTGCTGTAAGCTTGGATGTGTATGTGGCATAATGGATAATGGAATTATTAATCAAAGAACTGAGTTCCAATTCCTTTTGGGTTTGTTATATTTAGTTATATGCAAATAGTCTTTGGAATTGTATGAATCCATTCCTTCTCCCCCTAGCTATGGATTAATTAGTAAAGACTTGTACAACTAAAACATTATCACAAAAACAAATTTACAATCTAAAAATATTTTCTGGGTTAAATAACCTGCAAAGTGTTGATAACCCATAGAAAATTTAGATTCTGATTATAAAAAGGCAAAGAAATGTCTCTGAAGACTTAGGATTTATTGATATAACAATGTCAGGTCCCAGAAAGCTTCTAGACCATAGGTTGGCAACCTTTTGAAGAGAGCAGGTCAGATAGCTATGCAGTGTCTCGGAGGAGGGCCATGATATCAAATTTACTATAATAAATTGTCTCAACCTCAGACCACTCCATCCAGAAGGCTGCCTTGGCCTGGAGGTTGAAATAAACATCAATGAATTTAATGTTATATTATTTATACAAAGTTATTTATTTTACTACAGGAATAACAGGATAACAACTAAAACAAGCACCAAAAAATGCAAATTACTTACTACAAACGAAATACAGTTAAAATAGCAAATTATTTAATGAGCCACTTGTTTCTGCTTATTGTTCAATAACTTCTCCACATCAAGTGAAATATTTGTCGATGACAGAATCAAAATATCATCCATGTTTTCATCACCAAACCTTGTTCTGAAACGACTTTCAATATATTTCATTTTTGAAAAAAGTTGTTCACAAGCATATGTACCTCCAAATAATGATGCCATCATTTTCAAATTATTCAATAGACTTTTATAATTTCCGCTTTGCAAAACAGATTTCTTATAGGATTCAGAAGTGGACTCAGAATTAAATTTTGATTTTAAAAATTTGTCGCATTGTAAGTCAATTAACTCCAACTGACATGTTTTTCTGCCACTTGCTTGACAAATTAATTAGATAATTAGTGTCCAGGTGTTAAGTTGGCAGGCTGGACAAAAATCTTTCACAGGACAGATATGACCTGGGGTCAGGGATTGCCAACCCCTGTTCTAGACCTTACCAAAATTGTTCTGCATAGTATTTAAAGTATTTTCATTTTCTTATATATAGAAAGTGGTGTAAAACAAAGTTGTGTCTTTTCAACAGACTTATTCAATCTTTACAGTGAAGCAATTCTGTGAGAATTAGAAATCTTAGCAGGATTTATTCTGGACAGCGACAATCTTTACAGCATTATATATGCAGATGATGCAGTGTTGATAGAAAATATAGAAAGGGAACTAAAGGAGCTCCTACAGAAGGTCGTAATGTAACCGAGAAGAAAAGACTAAATATCAATTGTAAGAAGAGAGAATACATGGTTGTTAACAAAAGGGAACAGACCAACATGCAAATTACAGAGTGGGGATATCAAAATCAAACAAGTACAAAAACTTAAATATATCTTAAATGTTTTAATAGAGTGTGGAAAAGGCAACACAAAAATCTGAAGATGTATTGGGATATCCAAAAGATAAGCAAAGTATTAAGAAGCATGAAAATTGCATGAGAAATAAAGAAAAGAGTATTGAACTGTTATATAATATCAGTCCTCCTATATCACGGTGTATGCTGGACAATCTCCTCACAGATGAAGAAGAAACTTGAAGCAACAGAAATGTGGTTCTACAGAAGGATGCTGAGAATACCATGGACTGAACAACTGTTTTAGAGAAAATGGAAATAAAAACTAAACACTTGTACATAGCATCAAAAAGAGTTGAAATTTCTAAGGCACATGATGAGGTTTAAGAATTTGACACTCACAGGACATATTGAAGGCAAGAGGGACAGAGGAAAGCAGTGAGTAACCTACCTAAAGAGCTTGTGTAAATTTCTAGGGCTCATAATGAAGAAAGTGGGCTTGAAGAATTTGACACTCACAGGACATATTGAAGGCAAGAGGGACAGAGGAAAGCAGCGAGTAACCTACCTAAAGAGCTTGTGTAAATTTCTAGGGCTCATAATGAAGAAAGTGGGCTTGAAGAATTTGACACTCACAGTACATATTGAAGGCAAGAGGGACAGAGGAAAGCAGCGAGTAACCTACCTAAAGAGCTTGTGTAAATTTCTAGGGCACATAATGAAGAAAGTGGGCTTGAAGAATTTGACACTCACAGGACATATTGAAGGCAAGAGGGACAGAGGAAAGCAGCGAGTAACCTACCTAAAGAGCTTGTGTAAATTTGTAGGGTACATAATGAAGAAAGTGGGCTTGAAGAATTTGACACTCACAGGACATATTGAAGGCAAGAGGGACAGAGGAAAGCAGCGAGTAACCTACCTAAAGAGCTTGTGTAAATTTCTAGGGCTCATAATGAAGAAAGTGGGCTTGAAGAATTTGACACTCACAGGACATATTGAAGGCAAGAGGGACAGAGGAAAGCAGCGAGTAACCTACCTAAAGAGCTTGTGTAAATTTGTAGGGTACATAATGAAGAAAGTGGGCTTGAAGAATTTGACACTCACAGGACATATTGAAGGCAAGAGGGACAGAGGAAAGCAGTGAGTAACCTACCTAAAGAGCTTGTGTAAATTTGTAGGGTACATAATGAAGAAAGTGGGCTTGAAGAATTTGACACTCACAAGACTTATAGAAAGCAAGAGGGACAGAGGAAAGCAGCACATAATGAGCTTGATTCAATGGTTGGTGGAATAATAAAACAAACAATAATGTGTTTCCACAGAAGGATACTGAGAATATCACGGACTGAACATATGAGCAAAATAGACACTTACACAGAGATAGTTGAAACTTTTAGGGCACATAATGTGAAAAGAGTGGTGGAAGATTTTGCCGCTCACAGGAAATATTGAAGTCAACATAAGATATCCAGATGACACAGTGTTGATAGCAGACATGGAAAAAAAATGACAAAAGCTCATACAGAAGGTAGTGAAGGAAAGTAGGAATAAAGGGCTAAGCATAATCCACAAGAAGATAGAATGCTTGGTTGTTAGGAAAAGGATGAACCCAAAATACAAATTGCGGATACCAAAATCAAACATGTACAAAAATTTAAGTATCTGGGAAGTGTTCTAAGTGTGACACTGGAATCCAAAGACGCATTAGGATAGTCAAAGATGCATTCCAAAAGCTAAGCTGAGTATTAAGAGACAGAAAAACCTTGTTGAAAACAAAGAAAAGAGTACTGAACTGTCACGTGATATCTGTCCTCTTTATATGGAAGTGAATGCTGAACAATCTCCTGAAAGATAAGATGAGAAAGAGACTTTGGTTGTATAGGGTGTATCATCAGTAGTAATAACTTTTCAGCAAAGCAGTTGACCCTGCTTTACTTGGTTGAACTGGGATGTGAAACTGTATTTGTCTATGGCCTACACCCAACTCTCACACATGGCTTCAAAAAGTCGCTTGGGCACTGTGTCGGCTACACCCCACTCAATGGCATGAACCATTACCTAAATTGTGTGAGGGTACTTGGAAGGATTTTCCTACCCGATTGGTGAAAGGGAATGCCTCTTTCCAACCTTCATATACTGAGCGTCAGTTGGCCAGCAGCTTGGCTGGGCATAGGAGGTGAGCATCAGAAGTCAACAGCTTTATCATTGGAGGAGGGGTGGGATGGAGTAGCCTCAACATCCCTGGTACAAAAGGAACTGGCAAGCCATTGCACAATTTTGCCTTGAATGTCACCATGAACCATGATAATGATTAAATATTTTATGCATGATTTAAAATGATACGTAATGCAAGTTGTTCCATTTAGCACCAGATGTGCGATAGAGAAATCGGAGACTCGAGTTCAAATTACACGTGCGTTCATTATGCTCTCTTGCATGCAATTTTGATCCGGGTGTGCGAAACCTATTGGAGAATACAGTAAATAAAAAAATATAGACCTTATATGTTGTGAACTCATTTAATGAATGCTTGATGCATGGAAATCAACCCAGAGGTGCACAAGATTGCTCTTCCTGAATAAAGCAATGCATTTTAAGAAGCAGTTTATAGAACAGAATATTAAGAGATATAAAAATTTACAGAAATTTAAATATCAGGGAAGAGTTCTAACAATGTACGGAAAGTGCGACACTGAGATCCGAAGACGTATTGGGATGACCAAAGATGCATTCCAAAAGCTAAGCACAGTATTAAGAGACAGGAAAATTTCATTAGAAACAAAGAAAAGAGTATTGAACTGTTACATGATATCTGTCCTCCTATATGGTAGTGCATGCTGGACAATCTCCTCAAGGATGAAGAATTGTCTTAAAGCAGCAGAAATGTGGCTCTACAAAAGGATGCTGACAGTAGCATGGACCAAACATGTGAGCAATAATGAAGGTTTTTATAGAAAATGGAAACAAAAAAGAAACTTAGAGTTAACATCAGGAAAAGGTAAATTAAATTTCTGGGGGCACATAATGAGGATGGAGGGTTTTAGAATGAGTGGCTAGGTTTAAATGTAAAATAAATGATAGAAGTGTACAACAAATGGAATTGACAAAGTTTGCAGTAAGTAATAATAAGAAAAAATAAAAGAATAGGGCAAAAAATAATATAAAGCAAGCAAACAATATGTGCAAGGAAAATTAACAGTAATATGACAAAGCAACAGTAATATGACAGAGAGTTCACAAACTAAGAATTGGGGCAGACACACAAGAGCAAAGTCAAATAAGTGAACATAGCATTCTGTCTTCAAGACGTGACAGACCAGGACTGAGTCATACAAAACCCAGAACTAACCTATTTTATTGGCTGGGAAGAAATCCCAGCATGCATTTGTGTGCTTCTGCCTATGAATTGGGGAGGGGAAAGTGCTTTGCAACCATTCCTATAATGAAATCAGAACGAAGAGAAGGCTTGGAAAATCTGATAATCACAGGGACAGATTAAGGGTAAAAGAGAGAAAGAGAGGAATACAACACATAACATACTTGATGAGCTTAAATAAATGGATGGCAGAACAGGGTTTAGGAGAAATAACAAGACAAAATTTATAAAAAGCTACAAAGGAAAGGAAATTGTGGAAAGCCATGATCGCCTGCATCCACATGGGACACAGCATATAAAGAAGACACAAGAACTAATGCTCCACTGATAATTGGAATTTATTTGTAAGTATGAGCTTCACATACTAAAACCAAATACACTCCCAAGAAGCTTACATGTGCGACTTATAACTGACACATTCTGTTCCTGCAACAAACTAATTGCTCTGACAGAGAGTCATCCTTTTTTCTTTTTCAAAGTGCCAGTGTTCTGCCTAATAAATAGTTATTGTTTGTTCTATAAATCCATGTTTGTCTTTATTCATATTTCCGAAGTTAGAGGCATTGCTACCTTAAGGCTGACAAAAAAAATTTTAGCCATCACACCCTCTACACATAGATATGTTAGCACTTCCAGTCAGTATCAGAAACTGAGAATTATATCTGGTGTAATATCAGAGCATTCATTATTATTATGTGACACTGGGAAATAAATATCGGAAGACCAATGTACCCATCATGACACCCATTCTAATAAGAGTATACCAGGCACATGCAACTCAGCCAAATAGACACGATATGGTGTCAGGCTTTGATATAGTAGGTGAAAATATCTCAAAAAATGCCAGGTGACTATTAACAGAAAATACTGACTTTCCATCAATTTATCCTTAATGCTAGAAAGAAAAACCCATTGGAACTTAACCAGATCGGGAATATGGATGAAGTTCCTTTAACATTTGACATACCTTCTAATAAAAGCATACATGTAAAAGGTACCAAAACAGTGACTATTGAAACCATCAATCATGAAAAGATTCACTACACTTTAGTTTTAGCTTGTTGCGCTGGTGGAACCAAACTATTATCATCGTTGATTTTCAAAAAGAAAAGGCTGGATGGATGAAGCAGGAGTTAAAGTGTAGATGGAAAAAGGTGTGGTCCAATCGGCCAGGTGGCCTTCTACAAAAAATGCATTGCTAGTATAGGATCAGTTCAGTGCGCACAGGACAGACAACAGTAAAAAAAACTAGCAAGAGAAATGAACACAACGTTAGCCGCAATTCCTGGTGGCCTTATTTCCCAGCTGCAGCCACTTGATGTGACCATCAACAAACCATTCAACAATAACATGCATGAAGAATGGTTTAAATGGATGGCAGAGGGAAGACATGAAATGACACCGTGTGGAAGGGTGAAATGACCATCAATAGCTAAATTGTGTGAATTGAAATCTTGGAATGCTATTAATACTAAAATTGTTGTAAAGTCTCAAAAAGTGTTATATAAGTAATGGCATGGATGGTAGTGAGGATAATTTATTGTACATGACTGACGGTAGTGATGACTCTGTAGATGATAATTTAGGGCTTTTACATGAATCCAGCAGTGACAAGTTCTTGGGATTTGAGGATGAATAAAATTTCTTTGATTATTTTATATTTTTACATACATCTTTTAAAAATTTTTATTCATTTTTATGAAAATAAAACCACCCTTGGAAAATGAAAGATGTATAGTATATTTACTAACCACCAACTAGTATGTCATTGCCATACAAATAAAATCGAACAAGTGACTAATGTAAACAATACGTTGTGCCAGTATGCGAGGGACGCATGGTGAATCTGTTGTTGTATGAGAATGGCTTTTTTTTTCTTAGCCTAATATTGGAAAGAAATTTCTATGTCTTCCAAGCTGCAATGTTTTGTAAGCTGGAAAATACAGTACTTGTCAAGTCTCTTCTTCATCTATGTGAAGATTGTCCAACATTCCCCACCATATAGGAGTTAAGATATAAAAAACTTCAGCACCTTTTTTTCTTTGTTTTCCTATCTCTTAACACTTTGCTTAGTTTCTGGAAAACGTTTTTCCTTATTCCGAAGTCCTTTTGGATGTCCAATGTGGCTTTGGATGTCTGCATCACATTTTGAAAATTAATTTGAGAAAAGTTGAATGTAAGTGATTTAGAAACTGAAGATATGAGCTCTCCACTTTTGATCTTAACTTTGATGTAAAATAAAAGTGAAATAAAATAATACATATTAAAAATACTGAGTTTAGTTCCGAATGTTTTTTGCTGAAAGAGATTTACTTTGAAGTAATAAAAAAAAAAATTTAGAAACAGTGAAGATATGAACTGTCCTCTTTTGATCTTAACTTTGATGTAAAATAAAAGTGAAATAAAATAATAGATAATAAAGATACTGAGTTCAATTTCAAATGTTAAAGAAAAGAGATTTGCTTTGAAGTAATAAAAAAATTTAGAAACAGTAAAGATATGGATAGAATATTATAACCTAAGTAAGATGTTGATGTTCCACACTACTTTAAACAAAAAGTTAGGAAGGAAACCCCCATCAATACTAGAAAGAGCAATAGCAGTTATTTGACTTGAGAAACATGTTTTCTGGAAAAAATTGTTTTAAGAGAAAAATTTTAGAAATTTCAACTGAAAGTAATGCTAACTGTTCAGTCAATAAATGCTGAAGGTTTCCATATCATTTTCAAATGAAAGCATGGTTAATAGGTTGCAATGTTATCTGAGGTTGGCAGGTCACAATGTTATCTATTTTTGACTCATATCGCTGACTGTCTCTGTTATTTTACCCTCTCATTATATTTTCATAATAATGGGGGAGGGGTTAACAATAGATAATGACATAAAGAAATGTGTTCTGCGATAATGCCAAATCTTTGAGATAATTCTTTTAATTAAACTCAAAAGGAAACCCTTTAAAAATTATTGTTGTATATGCACCAACAGTGCAGATCAGGGAAGAAGAAATTGCTCACTGGGCAATTTCAAGGGCGAAGTATATCACAGGAATTTGCTATCATCATGGGAGACCTGAATGCTAAGGTTGGAAAAGAATGAGAATAGTTGGCAAGTTATTGCTAATATGATATCATTGAAATAAATATAATAGTTTCAATAATTCACATATTGATTCTATGAATGACACTTAATTTGTCAGGATGGGTAAAATATTCCCTTTGAATGTTGTTAATTAATATAAACTGATTACATATTATAATTTTCAAAGGTGAATGTCATTCCCCACAAAAAAAAACAAACAGTTATCATCTGCTTAGGGAGATTCATATTTACTGAAATAATATAAAGTATGAATGCCTCCTTTTTGTTCACTTAGTTTCATTTTTTCTAGGCAATTTTTTATTATATACTTGTTTCTTCCTCACATTTATTACAAAATACATAATGGCAGCATATGCATCTATTTATTTATTTACTATCAAATCATGTGACACAATTTTCCAACCATACGGGTTACGTTTTACAATGACACACCCATATAGCCTCTTCACCTATCAAGTAGATGCCAGACATGTGGGATATTTGTTTATAAAAAGTTCTAAATAAGTGAATTGTATAAATATATGTTGTGTTATGTATATTTGAATTTATTTAATAATGTTGTTATAATGTATTATGAATGTTTAGTATTTTTCAAACACATACAGTGGAGAAAATATGTATTTCCTCCCCTGCTGATTTTCTGAGTTTGCTACCTTACAAAAATGGGAAAGATCTATCATTTTCAGGGTAGGTCTGTCTTGAAAGTAAGACATAGAATATTAAAAAAATCTAGAAAATCATATTATATTAATTTTTAAACATTTCTTTTTTATTGAAAAAATAAGTATTTCACCCCATAACAGTATTTGGTGAAGAAACCCTTGTTGGCAAGCACAGCAGCCAGATGTTTCCTATAGTTGGTTACCAAGTTTTTACAGATCACAGGAGGAATTTGTCTCATTCCTCTTTGCAGATCCTCTCCAAATCCTTAAGTTTTGTAGGTTGTCATTAGGTAACTCGAAGCTTCAGCTCCCTCCACAGATTCTCTAAAGGATTAAGATCTGGAGAGTGACTAGGCCACTCCATTATCTTAATGTGCTTCTTCTTGAGACACTCCTTTGTTGCCTTAGATGTATGCTTAGGGCCATTGTCATGCTGGAACCCCCATCAATGACCCATCTTCAATGACCTGGCTGAGGCAAGGAGGTTTTCACTCAAGATTTCCTTGTACTTGGCCCCATCCATCTTTTCCTCGACTCAGTGTAGTCCTCCTGTTTCTTTAGCAGAGAAACAGCCCCAAAGTATAATGTTTCCACCACCATGCTTAATGGTTGGGATCCAAGTCAGCTTTTTTTTCCCTCCAAACACATCGAATTGATGCCCAGCAGATCAATTTTAGTCTTGTCTGACCACAGCACTTTCTCCCAACCCTTCTCTGAATCATCCAGGTGCTCATTTGAAAACTCCCGACAGGCCTGTACATGTGCCTTCTTAAGTAGAGGGACCTTGCGCGCACTACATAATTTCAGCGGACTACAACATAGTGTGTTACTAGTAGTCATCTTGGTGACTGTAGTCCCAGCTGCCTTAAGATCATCAACAAGCTCTTGCCGCATAGTCCTGGGTTGTTTCCTCACCCTTCTCATCATCAGGTTCACTCCACACTGGGAGATCTTGTGTGGAGCTCCAGACCGAGGGAGATTGATAGTTAATTGGCATTTCTTCCATTTTCTTATTATCGCACCAACAGCTGACTCCTTCTCACCTAGCTACTTACCAATCATCTAGCCCATTCTAGTCTTGTGCAGGTATACAATTTTGTCCTGAATGTCCTTAGACAATTCTTTCATCTTGCCCATTGTGGAGAGATTAGATTCTGATTCATTGAAGAATTCTATGAACTAGTGTCTTTTATACAGGTAATGAGTACTTGATTAGGAGTAATAAGTGAGTAATAGGACTAGTCTATATGCCTCCTGGTCACATAACCGGCCTGTGGGGCCTGAATCATTGCTGGTTGGTAGGGGGTGAAATATTTTTTTTTTCAATAAAAAAGAAATAAATGTTCAAAAATTAATATAATGTGATTTTCTAGAATTTTTTTATTTATATTCTATCTCTTTCTTTCAAGACAGACCTACCCTGAAAAATTATAGACCGTTCCCATTTTTGTAAGGTGGCAAACTTAGAAGGTCAGCAGGGGATGAAATACATATTTTCCCCACTGTAATAGTTGGAATGTAATATGCAAGTGATATGCAGATTGATAATTAGCGCATCAAAAACAAATACTGAATTACGTAATAAACAGCAAGAGCTCAAGAACCCCTTGTCTAATTTTAATTAAATTTGGCACTGAACTCAGTAGGCATTTAGTGTACAATATGCTCCCAAATTGGTTGGAGTATTATAAATTGTTTATGCTCTATCTTGGAAACAAACATACATGCAAGATTAGAGTTTTAGTATTTTTCATATATATATATATAGCTTTACAGCTGATTTTATATCCTCACAGATATATAATAACTGCTTTTAAAAACATTAACTGAACACTTTAACCACTAAATATAACATACCTTAAAACTATGTTTTATCATATTTAGCTCCTGATAAACAGTATAATACTTTCACTCCATTTATATCCAATCATAGACGTAGAAGATTTTAACAAAATCTACTCATCCCCTCACCATCAATATACCAACTAAAATTATTAGAAAAAATAGAAAGCTTTATAAGAAGAACAAGATGGAAAGTGCATTTCTTTTTAGACCAAGAACTTAACCATTACTGCCCACCCCAAAATCCGTTAGAACTTGTAATTCCTTTCTTTTGGACAGGTTACATTCATTAAATTCCACTTCATAACAGCCTTTTTCAAAACAAATAGCATTTTTCCATAAAATCAACTTGGACAGATTGTTTTCACTTCTTTTTCTTAACTAAGAACAGAATTTACTTAAAAATAAATAAAAAATCTCTCAGAGGAATCTTTACTTCAAAAAGAATTATTTTAAAAAGCTTCCATACTAAATTATGAGTCTGAATGCAAAAATTTCAGGCACAAACCTTTGTGTCTGAATATACCTACTATACTTTATTGAATGTACCTACTATACTTTACTGAATGTACTTACTATTCTTTACTGAATGTACCTATTAACTTTACTGAAGATACCTACTATACTTTATTGAATGTACCTATTATACTTTACAGAATGTACCTATTAACTTTATTGAATGTACCTATTATACTTTACAGAATGTACCTACTATACTTTGAAGGGAACTAAAGAAAAGAAAGGAATTTCCTTGAGAATTTTGGAGGAATTATTTTTCTTTGAATGAAAATAATTATTATTCTGATGTCCGAAAGATAATCTTGCTAAATTAATTACTCTTGATATTTACGACTCTTAGCTTAACACCAGCCCAAATAGTGGCAGAAACATTACTAAAATGGAGAAGGCATGCCTACCTGCCTTGAAAATCAGCATTCAAGTCATAGTTTTTATTTGAAGAACAGTACTGAAAGACTGTCATTAGTGACAAAATATAAAACCCACTTCAGCCAAAAAACTAGCTAAATGCTAATACTAAACCTAGTCTAGCACAAGGATGCAGCGTGGAGCAATCAATGAGATCAAAGTCCATGAAGACAACAAACTGGTCAATAAGATGAATTTAATTATTCAGGAAACACCTTAATCTGGTACAAGGCCCTCAGTACTGAGGCAGACAGCAAGAGCCAAACATAATTCACTAACAAACTCATCTGTAAGTAGTTTAACAATCTCACTATTGTAGGGAAATAATAACTTCTATTTTAGTAACTATATCATTTAATCATTTTCTATACTAATACAAGGCCCAGGAGTCACTCGAGGTAGAGGGTTACTGAATGTGGTTTTTGTAAGGACATACAGAAGAAAATTATATTATGAGGATAGGTAGGATAGATAATGATTGATCCTATACTTGAGGAAGTTAAGTTCATAGTGATCAGGGAAGCATTCTCTTAGAAGTCTGTTATACTAAGGAACAGTTCTGGCGAAGAAACTGTCTGGGTGGAACTTCCTCCTTACCAATAAAATATGAAAATGAGTTGACTTTGTGAAGTTGTATAACTGTGAATGTTTGAACTGGTGGAACTAAGGGTGTAGATCATTTGAACATTTATCATGAAAATATAATGATAGGGCAGCAAGAGGCTAGCAACCTTTCATCTATGGTAGAGAAACTGAATATTGGGTCTCTCCAGTTCAGATATGACAGCAATACTCCATTTTTGATCTAATCTGACTCTAGAAAAGGTAGAACATAGCAGGAGGAGTCGGGTACTTTCTGAGGTGGTACAAGGAACTGACCCTTTTCCCAGCATCTTTTTAATGATCATATAACTGAATTTGTTATTCTATCTGAATTAGCAATAATAAATCCTATCAGATGTATTTATTATTGGAAGACACAATCTTAACAACATATGGTATACAGATGACACTAAATTGATGGTAGACACAGAAAGAAAACCAGGAGAAAGGCAACTGTGAATTCAAAACCTCCAAATATGGATAAATAGCAAAGAAAAATGGGCTCTTCAGCTCTGGGTGACAACCAGTCTAGGAGAAAGGCAACTGTGAATTCAAAACCTCCAAATATGGATAAATAGCAAAGAAAAATGGGCTCTTCAGCTTTGGGTGACAACCAGTCTAGGAGAAAGGCAAGTGTGAATTCAAAACCTCCAAATATGGATAAATAGCAAAGAAAAATGGGCTCTTCAGCTTTGGGTGACAACCAGTCTTGGAGAAAGGCAACTCTGAATTCAAAAACTGTATGTAGCCCTGCAAAGCACATACTATGCAGCTTATGAAAGGATCGTGGCGTTTCCAATGACTCTATGTTCTCAACTGTGGTGTGTGTTTGTGTGCGTGTTTTGGGTATGTGAGTCCCAGGTTAGATTAAAGAAGATGAATGAAAAGATCTTTTTTTATTTTGGTTAAATCAGTGGTTCTCAAACATTTTTTTTTCTGTGGGCTGCATTTTTGGAATTAAAATTTGCTTTATCTCACCAAATTTTATGTGATAAAAAGTACATTTAAAAATAAAAAAAAACAGGAAGAGAGAATTAACAGGAGATAACTGCTGATTTGAAGCAAGAGCATTATAATTGTTAACTCTCTCTTCCAATTTTCAGACCCTAGTTACTATATTCTTAATGCTTGATGTAATGCAAAAATATCACAATGATAAAATCGGTCAATAATTATTTATAACTATTTATAGTGGGACTCATGCATGCAATTACAAGTGATCTATAGTAATATTTTAAATTTTAAAATCATATTTATTTTTGGCATATGAATTTTTTGAAACAGTTTCTAAATCTTTGATTTTCTTTCAGTCATTCTGCTTCACCTGCTATCTTCTTTTGTTGCACATATGAGGTACGCCACACCTTTTGGGATCTACTGGGTTAAATTATAATCTTCTTGAAAAATCCAGTAAACATGACAAGTAGAGTTAGAAATTGTTTTTATTAAATATACTTTTTCATATCAAAATATTTTTTCCTTGTTCGATATGACAGTGCAGGATGAAGTCACCTCATTAATTTATCAGCTCGTTATTTACCTGCTTAATTCTGTACCTAATGCCAATCATTTCTAATCTATTTACTGAAGCAATGCAAATAAGTTACTAATTTATCTTATCATTCAGAAGTTTATATAAAATGCTGCTTTTATACATACATATTCACTCAAGCAAAAGTTCGAACTTTTTTATGGTTTTTGTTAGAGGATAATTAAAACTGATGTAGTCATGTAGTAATAATTATTAAGATCATTTCATAGAACATAACAACAACGACAATAATGAAGATGATATTCTCATTGAGTTTACCATACAGCTAAATCTTTTGAAAAAATATACGGTTTTATTTTGAATAACTTGCTTAAATGATTGTCCCCATTTTTTTATGCTTGAGTCTAATAAACAGAAAAACACATTTCAATGTAAGTAAACTACTTATGTTAGTAGACTTCTTGAATATGGTAATTCTTTTAGCATTTAGTAGTTCTTAAAATAATGCATTTAGTAATTCTTAAAATAATAAACAGAAAAACACATTTCAATGTAAGTAAACTACTTATATTAGTAGACTTCTTGAATATAGTAATTCTTTTAGTATTTAGTAGTTCTTAAAATAATGCATTTGGTAATTCTTAAAATGATGCATTTAGTAATTCTTTTAGTATTTAGTAATTATTAAAATAATGTATTTAGTAATTTTTTAGTATTTAGTAATTATTTAAATAATGTATTTAGTATTTTTTTAGTAATTATTAAAATAATGTATTTAGTAAATTTTTTAGTATTTAGTAATTATTAAAATGTATTTATTAATTTTTTTAATATTTAGCAATTATTAAAATAATGCATTTAGTAATTCTTTTAGTATATAGTAATTATTAAAATAATGTATCTAGTAATTTTTTTAATATTTAGTAATTATTAAAATAATGTATTTAGTAATTTTGTTAGTATATAGTAATTATTAAAATAATGTATTTAGTAATTTTTTTAGTATTTAGTAATTATTTAAATAATGTATTTAGTAATTTTTTTAGTATTTAGTAATTATTAAAATAATGTATTAATTTTTTTAGTATTTAGTAATTATTAAAATAATGTATTAATTTTTTTAGTATTTAGTAATTATTAAAATAATGTATTTAGCAATTTTTTAAATATTTAGTAATTATTAAAATAATGTATTTAGTAATTTTTTAAATATTTAGTAATTCTTAAAATAATGTATTTAGGAATTTTTTAAATATTTAGTAATTCTTAAAATAATGCATTTAGTAATTCTTTTAGTATTTAGTAATTATTAAAATAATGTATTTAGTAATTTTTTTTAGTATTTAGTAATTCTTTTTGTTTAATTTTAAAATTTAGTTCCTTTTAAGCTATTTAAACTACACTGCTATCATGCATAAGAGTTTATCAAAATTAAGTACGGATGCTTATAAACAACAACAACAAAACCGAAACAAACAGAATATGTAATCTCATAAAAATAAGTAAAGAAATATGGTACAAAAAATTGCCATTTTATATTTTTAATTTCACACATATATATATATATTATGCTTGTGTTTAATAAATAGAAATGAAAGGCATTTGAATGTAAGGAAACTAGTAGAATTGGTAGAAATTGTAGTGGAGTTATAACACTGAGTAAATAAGTGACCCAAATATATATATATATATATATATATATATATATATATATATATATATATACAAAAATACTCATAAAATTGAGAAACTGCAGGATGTTGAAACAATAAAACAAGTATTATTTATTATTTGGTTGTTATATATAAGAGACAGTAATACTGAGTAAAAATGTTAGTTTGGGGTTAAATCTAAATCAAGTATGGATCCAGAATCTGACAGAAGGATAAGATAAAGAATAAGGAAAGTCCATGAAGTCCTTCTCATATGTTTGTTTTTTTTATAGATGTGTGTAATGAGTGTCCAGATAATTTAGTTGGAAAAATACAAGAAGTTTCTGGGGTTTTTCTTACTTCGAATTTTTGTTGGGTGCTAAAAGATAAATGTTACTATTATGGTCTGAAAAATGTAAAAGACAAAATTTTTATTGCTGCACGTGTTGATGACCTGTTTGTATGAACTGCTATCCTGATACTGAGAATGTCACATGCTTGTGTGTGTGTAGAAGAGAAAAGTGGTGTTGATTCTCATTGGTGAATTAATCATTATTATAATTGTTATAATTATTTTTTCATAATTATTTTTGACGCTATAATTGTTATTTTTTTTATTGACACAACACTATGACAGTATAATTAATTTTTTTTTATTTATGTCTTTCATTATGGACATGCCAAGATGAACTAAAGAAAGACAGATGTCTTTTTTTTTTTTTTTTTTTTTTTACAGCAGATCATTTGTTTAAAATATTCTTCTTTTGGAGAAAATTAAGTAAAATTAAATTTAAAAAATATTAAGAAAAGCTGTTACTATTAGGAAAAAAAAAAAGAAAATGGGATGGAATGGAATTTTCATTGATGCATATGTTAATGACCTGTCTGTGTGAACTGCTTGTCCAATAGTGAGAATGTCATATGTTTGTGTGTGTAGAGAAAAGTGAGGTTGATTCTCATTGGCTTAGAATGAGTGAATTAATGATTATTATAATTGTTATAATTATTTTATTATAATTATTTTTGACACTATAATTAATTTTTATTTATATTTTATGGGCATAACACTGTCACAGTATAATTTTTTTTTTATTTATGCATTTTGTTTATGGTCACCCCAAATTGTAGAATACAGTCTAAAATAATGTATATAGTAACAACTTTTTTGTTTAATTTTTTGTTTTCTTTTTATGCTTTTGGAGTTGCTTAAGTCACAATGATGTCTGTAGTGGAGGTGTTTAAGATTTAATCAAATTTGAGTCAGTAAAACAGGTCGCTTATTAAAAAAAATATCTTGTATTTTGTTTTCTCCTTCATCCCATTTTCTATTTAACTTGCTTGCTTCCATACTTTTTCTCATTTCTTTTCCTTTCAAGTTCTTATGTCACTTTTTTGTCACACATTCTCCCTCACTCTTTGTCCCTTTCTCACACACAAACACACATTGCCCCCATTAATTTTGAACAGGAATTTCCATCATTGAAGTTAAGGTATAACTGCAAATGACAGGAAATTGCTCCACTGTCTTCTTTTTCAATGTGCTGTGTCCCTTCAGAGTGTAGGTGATCATAGCTCTAAGTATATTATCTCCCTTTGTTAAGACCACCACCCAGTTCCATCATCCATTCACACAAATTCCTGGGTAAGTGGTTCATTGCCTTTCCCTATCTCTCTTGCCATCAATATGCCTCCATGAGGGTTAAGTTTTCAATGCCTTCCTTCTTCATTGTGTGTCCAAGAAATTTCAGTTGTTTTCTGATGCTGAGTTCAGTTCAAAATTCAAACAAATATCACCTGAAGAAGGCCGGAGCATGCAACAGCCGAAACAATGTGGAGGTGATAATATAGATGAAAACAACAGCCTGAACAATGTAAATAATATAAACAACTCATTTTGTCAATTTTTCTTTTTTTGTTTTCTTTTTTTGTTTTCTTTTTTATGCTTTTGGAGTTGCTAAAGTCACAATGATGTCAATAGTGGAGTTGTTTAAGATTTAATCAAACTTGAGTCTGTAAGACAGGTTGCTTATTAAAATAAATAACTTGTATTTTGTTTTCTCTTTCTATTCATCTTTTATGTTACTTGCTTTTTTTTGTCTTTTCTAGTCGTATCACCTTAACATAGACTGTGTTTCCTCTAAAGAAATAATGGGCCTGTGTATTTCAAGAAGGTAATCCTTCAGCGGGCCATCTTTGTAATTATAGTGCTTAGACTTAGGATACTGACAGGTACATGGGTTGCTTAACTTTTGAGCAAGAAATAATAAAGTTGTTTAAATGGCTGCTTAGATTTTTTATGCTTGTGTCTACTAAGTAAAAAAAAAAAAACTTCAGTGTAACTAAACTAGCAAAATTTTTCATACAGAATAGAAACGATAATATTAGCTTTTTTCTTATAAGGAAACATTTTGCATTCATAGACCGAGCAGCAAGTACTACTTTCAGTTGAAATTTATAAACTCTTTTGTTTAAAACAACTTTTCAGGAAAATAAGGTTTTCAAATCCAGAAAATGTCATTGCTTTTTCCACTATTGAGGGATGTTTCCTTCCTAACCTTTTGTTTGAAGTAGTGTGGAATGTCAACATCTTGATTATGTCATTATTTTCTCTTCCCAAGCCCAGTAGCTGTTATAACTCTTTCCACTATTAATGAAAGTTTCCTTCCTAACATTTTGTTTGAAGTAGTGTTGAATGTCAACATCTTGATTATGTCATTATTTTCTCTTCCCAAGCCCAGTAGCTGTTATAACTCTTCCCACTATTAATGAAAGTTTCCTTCCTAACATTTTGTTTGAAGTAGTGTGGAATGTCAACATCTTGATTATTCCATTATTTTCTCATCTCAAGTCCAGTAGCTGTTATAACTCTTTCCACTATTGATGAAAGTTTCCTCCCTAACCTTTTATTTGAAGTCCTATATATCTTGAGTATATCTTCATTTTCTCTTTAAGCTAAATGTGCTATCTATTTTAGTTGATAATTCTATTGGTAGTCCTCATGTGAAGTGGTTTCTCTTATTTGGTACAGTTCTTTGTGATTCAGTAGCGCCAGTCCACAACGCTACGTATTCTACAAGACCTACTGGGAATTGTATGAATGAATGGTGGTTGTGACTTGATTTTGCACAATACCAACACTTGATCCATTTTCAAATATGGGCACAACAGATGTGGCTTTTTCATCCAGCTAGGATCTTACATATTCTTGTGCAAATGTGGCATCATTCAGCATCTATGGCAGAAGTTGTTACATAAATACCACCCGATATGTAATGAATGACGTGTGTGTCGGTATTTTTGATCATTTTGGAGCCTGCAATACTTAAACTGAAATGAACATATTCATTACAAGTTAGATCAAATCTTTCAGGGATGCAAGAATTCATTTATACAAATTTTATTAAATTCAACCAACAGTGACACTGTTTAATTTTTTTTCATGTTTATCTATTTTTTTTTTTTTTACTTTTTTTTTTTACTAAAGTTCATGCAATATAAGGCCCAAAAGCTGCTCAAGTTAGAGCAATACTGAACGAAGTGTATGATATGACTGAAAAAGGAAGCAACAGCAAGTGAATATGTGGGTAATTCAGTTCACCCATCATTTGCGATGACTGAAATGGATTAAAGTGCTTGCTTTCGTCCAGTCCTCCGGGCTACCAACTGAGCTGTTGCTAGCGACCTCTTATTCTCTCAGTCTCATTAGTATGTACACCGTCATGCTAACAATATGTCTCTCTCATCTTCCTCCCAGACTCACTATTTATGCCCGCATTGGGGGGCAACCAAAATTTGCATACGAGACTTACTTCTCGTTCACCCGAGACTTCCGGTTTTATAAATTCAAGCTGGTTTGAATTCTTAGTCTTTTTTATTTTTTATTTTTTTACTTTGTATGTCTGTCCACGATATGGGAATTTCAGAATAATCCATTTCTCTTTTAATGCCTGTTGCGATCTTTCAACAGGACCTGACACACCAAGCAAACTTGCTTTGCAGGAGATAAGTCTTCTCGTTCCTCACAGAATATTACAATGATATGGCAGATAGATAATGATTTCTCCTAGACAAGAAGCGGTTAAGATTGTAGTGTTCTGGGAAGCATCCACATGGAAGTTTGTGTAATAGTTCTTGGGAAAGAAGCTTTCAGAGTACAATGACCTTACTAAAGAAATATGTAGGGAACAGGAGATATTCAAATCTGTGTGCACATAACAAGAGTAGGTCTTGGCTGTAAAGGCTGAATCAAAATTATGGATAAACTGCCCAAACTTGATATTTTATTCCGTTTTTGTTCAAATACTTTTGACTGTAATATTTTTCATTATCTCCTGATGCTAATGTTTTTTTCTCATTCATTCATTTTTTACGGTTTACCAACCCACTGCTGGTTATTTAAAGCCAGAAAATATTTTTGATTGTAAGAATTTTTTTAGTTAATAATGATTTAGTGATATAAGTCTAACTAATTAACCCATAGCTGAGGGGAAAAGAGGTAGATTCATACCATTCTTAAAGGCATTTGTGTAAAAGTGAATATAATGAACCCAACTGGAATTAGAACTTGGCTCTCCAATTAACAATTCTGAGCCATTATCCATTATACCTCCCACATATCCAAGATTACATCACCTTGTGTTCCCAAATGGTCACCCATCAAGGTAATGATCATGCTCGACATTGCTTAACTTTGGTGATCATTTGGGAACTGGTGTTTCAACATGATGTGGCTGAAAGCCTTTAATATTTGTATTTTGGTTGTGATCTGAGTGCTGATTGATATGTGGTGTCTTCCATCATGTGGTATTGCCAATAGTAGGGATAGAAAATGTATGCCTTAGATATAATAATAATAATAATAATAATCAGCCCTAGAGGGGCAGTCGTGTTGATGTCACACTTTGATCCTGATTGTAATACCCCATGGGATGAAAAAAACATCATGAACATGGAGCAGATGAGAATGCAGAGGTATGAAGAACTGGCAGGGCAAATCAGAGAAATATGACTCAAGTTGTCCATTTTGAGATTGGTCCACACAGGACTATTTGTATGGATCTTTCTGCCTCACAAGACATTTTAAAGATACCTGATATCATTGGGAGTGTGCTGAGGAAGTGTTGTGTCTAAGTTGCAGGTGGGAGCTGTGATATGATCATCATCACATGGCCAAATCATTTAAGAGTCAAAGAGGACATCAAATAATAATAATACAAGTGAAAGACACCAATCAGAATAGGTAAAAATGACTAGAATTTAATGTATTTTAAGGTCAGTAGAATTTTTGCAAAATTAGTGCTCAATAGATAACTAGACCAACAATATTAAATAAATTAAAAAAATATTCAATGGACTTATCTTATTGGCCGATATCAAAGTTTTGTGTAAAACCACTTGCCAGGGTCAAATGATTTGATAAATCTATTAAGGGTTTAAAGGTTTCTGTGTACCAAATTATGTAATTGTTGATGAATATTTTGTGTAAAAAAATAAATTAACATTTTGATTGCTTTTAAATACTTAAATGTTGCCACGTTCTTAACAGACTTTAGTACAGTACATATTTCAAATTTGAAATTTTAATCTACAATTAGCATTTGTTTTGTGGAGAATAAGTATGTGATCTAGTAATAATTTACTGAACATTTATTGATTTATTGCTTTAGTGTATTAGTCATGATCATATTTGCTTAGTGCCAAGACATATGCAGAAAGACATTTGATAAAGTAGGACTTGAAGAACTATTTAAACTACCACAGAAACTTGATCTATTTTGGAAAGATAGTAGAATAAACCAGAACTTATACTTGGAAGAAACTGTCTGCATACAGATAGAAAGTGAATTAAGTGCACAAAAATAGAAAGGTGCATGAGACAAGGATGGTCTTCTCGTCAGACTTATTCAAACTTTACAGCAAGACAATATTAAGAGAACTAAATTTCTGTCTATTTCTCTGAGATAAGCTATTATGATTACTTGCATTATTTACATTATTCAGACTGTTATCCTCATTGGTTAGATCCAGTGACTAGACCCAAAGAGTTGTGAGTTCAATACCAGGCCACAGCAGTGGTGAACCAAAACTTGGAGAGTTGAGTTAAAGGGAAATAACACTCGGAAGAGGCATGGCACGTGGAACAAGGACAATCTACTCTGGTGGATGAAAGAAAGGGTTCTGTTCGAAATTCCAATCACCTGAAGAAGGCTGGAGCATAAAACGGCTGAAATGTTGTGAATATGGCAATGAAGATGAGGATAACAGTTCAAATAATGTAAATAATGCATTTTGGAAATAACAGACATCTGGAAGAGGCATGGCATGTGGAAATAGAACAATCTACCTCGGTGGATGAAATAAAGTGTTCGGTTTGAAATTCCAATCACCTGAAGAAGGCCTGAGCATACAATGGCTGAAAAGTTGTGAATATGGCAATGAAGATGACGATAACAGTCCAAACAATGTAATTAATGCAAAAACTAAATAATTGAGAGAAAAATTATTGGTGGGCATGATCTTAACAGCATAAGATATGCAGATGTCACAGTATTGATGGCAAACAGAAAGAAAACTGCAGGAACTCCTAGAAAGGGTAGCAAAGGAAGGTGGGAAGAAAGGACTAACCATTAATTATAAAAAGAAAGAATGTCTGATTATCAAGAGGAACAGACCAGAATGTGAATTGCAAATTGGAGATTTGTAGTGGGTATATATTCTTTTGATGAGAAGTTATAAGCTCCTGGTACATTCGATCCGCTAACAATTTTTGGTGGACTCGTATAAATCCAATGGAATAATAAGACATAGAATTTGAACAAAGAAATATTAACAAATATACTGACAGGACATTTTACAAAAGAAAAGATATGAAATGAAATAGGAAAAGTTCAAAGCAAAGTTAAGTTTCTGTAGTTGATTACTCACATTTTGCAGGCGCGAAAAGAATACGTCTTTTTGCTATGAAAATCACGAGAATGAGATCAAGTTTTTCAAATCTTGCGCCACCTGTAAATATCGTTAAGTGGCGAGAATTAAAAAATCTCACTGCAGTGAGGTTTTATCATCAGGGGTGGTAATGGCACAGTATGAATAACAAAGTTTAACAGTTGTTTCAGTAAAAAAAAAATGGCGTTTCAAAAAGATGTTTTTTTTGTTTCTGTTACTGAATGCTATGTGGACATTTCCAATATTTATTTACACGATTATAAAATATATGTGTATTACGTACAACACGATATTTATTATTTAGCATTTTATAAATAAAGAACTACAAAAACAAGGTTTTTATTACTCACATTTTACAGGAGTGAAAAGTATATGTCTTTTCACTATGAAAAGTCACAGAGAAAGACACTGAGCCTTTTGAATCTCATGCCCCCTGTAAATTGTCAGGTGGGTGATAATTCCAAAATCTTGACACAGTGAGATTTTATTAATCAGGGGGCGGTACTCCAACAGATTTCAAAATTAAGCAAATATAAAAATTTAACTCTGTTAGGAAATATTGTAACTGATAGCAGAAAATGACACGGGTATTTGAAGGCGCATTAGAACAGTGAAAGAGCCTTTCCAAAAGCAAAGCAAAGTATTAAACAAAAGGAAAATTTCATTAGATAGAAGGAAACAAGTGTTCAACTGCTATGTAATATGAATCCTCCTACATAGCAATGGATGCCGGAAACTTGAAAGAGGAAATTTGTGGTGAGCAGAGACAGGATTCTACAAAAGAACACTGAGAAGATTATGAATGGAACATGAGAGTAATGACGTAGTTTTACATGGAAATAAAAAAGATTCTTATATTTAGAATCATAACTTGACAGTTTAAATTTCTAGTTCATAATGAGGAAAGAAGGCCTAGAAAATATAACACTTGCAGGTTATATTGAACTCGAGAACAGATGAAAACATCAAGTAACCTACATAATAAAGCTTTTGTAAATGGATTGTAAAAATACAAACATTGCTAAGAGCTACAAAGAATAGGAAATTGTGGAGAGCTATAATCATCCACATCTTAATGGAACATAGAGGAAGAAGGATTCGTGTGAACTTGGTCAAAGTTAAATATAAACCAATAATCAGGGAATCATTTGAATAGAATTTCTGCCAAAGGAATGATTGTGAAAAATTAGAAGCACCCAAATAGTGCAATAAGGCCTGAAAAGAGAACTCTTTCATGTGTAGTGATACAAAAGGTGATTATCTTTTTGTTAGAAGGAAGTCACAAGGGTCACATGATAGCCAGTGAGTGACGTCAGTTTGTGAGAGGGACAAACCCCAAATACAATGTAGCCATTCATGATGAACAGATGTTCCCTCAGGTAAACCCTGTACCTCAAGCACCTATTGAGACTTAAACTCAAACCTCAAGTAGAACCCCTACATATGAGCCATCACTTAAGATGCTAGAAAAATGGTTGGTTCCCTGTACCATTCTATAAGTACCTGACTCCTCCTGCTATCCTTGCATCCTAGGTCTGATGATAAACTACATCTGTATCCTGGGTAAGACGATAAACTACATCCAACAGCAAGGCCTCTGATCAGGAGGTTTTGAGGAGCGTGGATCCTAGGTCTAACATCACCCAGGGTAATAGCACCTGTTATGGTCCTAGCTATAGGCAAATAGTTAAACCCCAAACTGGGATCAAAACACTATGAAATTGTAAAAATAGGTTTTAATACCAGCAATACATTTTTGTAATAAATTATTACCAGAAATGAATTTTTGAAGAAAAAAAATTATTACTAGCAATATATTTTTGAAAGAAAAATATTACCAGTAATATATTTTTGAAGAAAAAAAAAATATTAGCAGCAATAGATTTTTGAAAAAATTATTACCAGCAATAAAAATGTTGTTGGCATTAAATAACTTATTGAGTTTGCTATGCTGTAAACCAAACCAAACCAAACCTGCGATTGTTTACCATTACAAGAGCCAGATCAGATTAAAAAGGAGCTGCCCTGTCTTCACTTTTCAATTTCAATAGAGTCCAAAAACATCTCCGCATCCGGGTGGGTGACAAATTATTTTCCACCCTACAACCCCTTTCTCACAGACGAAATGTCACAAGCTTATGACTGCTCTATCACTATTTTCATGAATGTGTTTAAATGAACTAGATACCTTAGTTCCACCATTTCTAACCATGATGGGTAAAACGCACCATGCCATCACATTGGAATGAACCACCCTCCCTTCCCTTTGTATTCAATTGGTGAGATGTAAGTTCTACTCAAGCAACTTCTTCCTATAAACCATTGCTTTGTGGAACTGACTTACAAGAGGATGCTTTTCCAATCACTACAATCTTAACCTGTTCAAGTCTAGGGTTAATCAGTATCTTCCACACAAATCCACATAAAATGTGCTTCTTACTCTGTAACCCTGTACTTTAATTGACTCGTACAGAGTGAACGTCATTGTTATGAAAACAAAAAAAGAAAAAATGGCCACTAGGTTTGGTTTATGGTATATCAACCTCAATGAGTTATTTAATGCCGACAAGATTTTTATTGCTGGTAATATTTTTTTCAAAAATGTATTGCTGGTAAAAAAAATTTTCAAAAAAATATTGTGTTATTGAAACCTATTTTTATACTTTCATAGTATTTTTACCACTTGGGGGGGGGGGGTTAACTATTTGACGATAGCTGAGACCCTAACAGGTGCTACTACCCCAGATCAGGGTGGACCTGGGAACACCAGCAATTAAGAAGTGGTTCCACATTCCTCAAAACTTTCTGATCAAGGCCTTGCTGTTGGATGCAGTTTATCATCGTACCCAGGATACATGACCACTAGGATGACAGACATCATTACAAAGCCACAGTAATAGAACAAACAGAAGAATCCACACAATTTCACAAAGAGCATAATGGACACTACTGGCCTGCATTTTTTCCCTTTGAGGAATATTACAAGTAAGACCCCATAGATTTTCACCTATTCACACTACTTGTTGTATTTATATGTGTTATAATTTCTGTGTGGAACAAATAGTGACAGGTATATGTATATATATTTGTATATAATTTCTATAATATATGACATAGCAATATAGAAATGTCTTTGAGGTTTATCATTCCTTTCTGTCTGCCATCCTTTTTTCCATTATAATAAGGTATTAGTATATTGCAGATATATTAATGCGTATAATGGGGCAAGTGAAAATATTCTCTCTTTTCTAGAATCCTCATTACTTGCATCAACAATGCAAAGCTGCATTGCACTCAACAGACAAAAAAAAATATTCCGAATTCCCCAAATTAACGGCTGTTGCATGCTATCCATACATCATCAGTTTGATACGATCAGACTTCTGTTTACTCAGAAATTTGTCAAATGCATTGAAAGGTCAACATTTTTCATTTGATGCCAAAGTTTAAGGCGCTGTAAGCAACTAGATCAAAAAGTAAAGAATAACTTTAATTCATGATGTTTGCCATGAAATAGGGGAATAGAAGGCTTAGGAAATTTCTGAAAAATAAACAAGATATGAATTTGCTTTATTTTCATACCAGTTTCATATTTTATCTGATCAAAAACTTATTTTAAAGGATTTGAGTCTCCTTATCAGTCAAGCTACATAATGAATTGACTTTATTTCAATACCAATTTTTTTATGGTACCTAGTCTGAAATTTTTTCAGAAGATTTGTCTTCTATGTGCTGTATTACTTCAGGATGTGGGTGATCATTGCTCTCCACAGTTTCCTGTCCTTAATAAATTATGTCTTCTTGTTATCTCTCCTGAATGTTGCTCTGCCATCCATTTACTGAAGCTCACTAGGTAGGTTATTCTCACTTCCTCTTGCCTTCAATCTGTCCTGTGAGTATCAAATTTTCCAAGCCCTCTTTCCTCATTATATGCCCTAGAAATTTTGGCTATCTCTTTCTGATGTTAAGTATAAGCATCCTTTTTGTTTCCGTTTTCTCGAAAACTTTGTCGTTGCTCACATACTGATCTTATCAATCAAATATCATAATTTTGAAGAGAACTAAATTTACTTCATTTTGATGCCAGTTTCATTATTCTATCTGGTTGAAAACCAAGGCTGTAGGATCCAGTCTACCCTGCTATTTAACCCATAGCTGGGGGGAGAAGAGATGGATTCATACCTTTCCCAAGGGTATTTGCATGTATGTGAATGTAAAAAACCTGACTGGAATTCAAACTCAGCTCTCCAATTTCTCATTCCCAGTCATTATTCTATGCCACGTCCACACTTAGAAGATTTGGGACCTTATTAATCAATCAGTCCTCGTAATTCGAAGAGGAATAAATTGATTTTCTTCAAATGGCTGTTTCATTATTTTATACAGTCTAAAACATTTTTTTAAGGGTTATAGACTATATTTACCAAATTCTGTCACCC